>CM053783.1:565494926-565817426 GCA_028749045.1 Cupressus sempervirens | reverse complement strand
CAATCAAGGATGATACCTCAAATCTCCTAAGTGTTTCAAGGGGACAACAAGAGACACTCTAGAGTTTCAAGACCACACGCACAAGCAAACAACAAATAAAAACATGTCCCATGCCCCAAGTCTTCTAGCAATGCATCATGGAGAGACTTATCAGACAAAGACACTCAACAAAAATCAATAACAGTTAGTACACAGAGAAAAAAAATCATGACATAAGTCAAGCATTAAGTGTTGCGTTTAAAAATTTAAGTGTGTTAACTGATACTGAGTTCTGAGGACAAGGATCAAATGCTTGTAGGAAGGTAAGATCACATGATGATACTGGGTAAGACCAAACCAATAAGTTTTGAAAAACACTCGATGTCAATGGGTGTTGAAAAACACCATTTGCGAGGTGTCCTAAAGACTCACACATCTAAGAAACCAAAGCTAACATAGTTATGCCCCCTAGACAAAGACCAATTCCAAACCAAGGTAACAAGGACAAGGCATGGTGGAGAAAGGCTAAGTGTCGAGGACATGTGCCAAGAAATAGGGGTGCAAAGGCCTCAAGTAGCACCCGTTTCCAAGTTTTCACCACTTGGATTTTTTTTTTTTTTTTTTTTTTTTTGAATTTTATATTTTTTTTATATTTTTGGAATATATAATTTTTTTGAAGATACATCAAAGTGCCTTTTGCTAGGTTGTCACTAAGATGATCATTTTTTCAGGACATTTTTCAATTTTTAGAATTTTTACAATATATCATTTTTTTGGATTTTTTAAATATATCAATTTTTTTGAATTTTTTTTCAGGATCAATAAATATGTACAAATAATATACAATGCCCCCAAACAAAAACAAGGACCAAACTCTCAAGCATGATCATATCGTGTAGTCCCAATGTTTAGCAAGGTAGAGGACATGATGGAAGAATAAGCTAATGGATATTATGGATAAGCAAGGAGTGTATGAAGCAAGTGAAAGTGATCTTCAAAGGTTGACTCCGCAAGAGTACCCAAGCTAGGGAAAATTTGTCATGTAGAGAACATTTGGACAAGAAATGAAAGGCCAGCATATGATAATTCATGAAAGCATAATGTAAAGGTGGGAAAGATGCAATCCAAAGGAGTAGACATGTCAAGAGACTTTATAGCATCATATTTTACTCTTTTTTATTAGATCAAGACCAAAAGGGTAAATGGGAAAAGGATAGCGAAAGACTAGAATGAATGGAGGAAAATAGATATGAAGGCTAAACATGAAAGGAATGAAAACAAGATCATCATAAGATAGCTCACAAGATAGACAAATGTTTGTATATAGGTCAACATTGTCAAGATCAAAGAGAGAAGACGAAATGGATGGAAGATGTAGAAGAACTACGCATGATGCCTGATTGTCAGGTTTTCATCATGGTACTTATCTAAGGTGCCAAAAGGGAGTGGTTTTCACCATAGGACAAATTTATTTCTCTTTAGTTTTGCTACCAAGGTGCCTGATTATCAGGTTTTCACCAAGGCACATTTTCAAATTTTTCATTTTTTTTTTTTTCAATCTTTTTCAATTTGTTTTTGGAAGAAGTCAAGCTTTTGAGATAATGCTCCTTGAATGTTTAAACCATGATATACAAAGGAATTCAAATGATATGCTCAAAGATGCTAATAGGGAAAGAAAGATGGGAGACAAAAATGGAGGATATGGCTTTATGCGAAGTGAGTGAGATTGAAAAATGGAAATGAAGGCAAAATCAACGTCAACACACACCTTGAAGGGTGGCGAAAGGATGGAGAAAATGTGAATGAAGTAATATGTGAAGGAATATGGTGAGTGGATAGAAAAGGTTGCAGTTTAGGCACATGGAATGGAAGAATGCTTTTGGAAGAAGATGAAGCGTAAGTCTTTGGAAGCTTGAATGTCAACTTCAATTGTTGTTCAACATTAGAATCTCTCAAGAAAGACTTTGGAATCCATATAGCCATATGCCTCTTTTCATTTCTTTTTGATGATGTAGAGATAATATCTTCAATGATGGATTTTGGAACCCATACTTGTCTTATAATTTTTTTCTTAGATATCTCTTTTGACTTTATGCCCCCATGTCGATTAGATGAGACATGGTGGTCTACCTTTTTATATGGCTTCTTGAATTGCTTCTTTTTCTTGTATTGAACATTCAAGTTACTTCCAAAAGAATTAGGACTTGTGAAAGAAGAAGGATGATATGACTGGTTTAGGTGAGTGGGTGGATGAAAAGGATTCAAGGATATGCATCTACGTTGATCTTGAGGAAATATAGGAGAGGGAGGGACATAAGGACCCAAAATGGATGAAGAATTAGGAGAATTGGGAGGGGAAAGTGAAGGGACATAAGGACCCAAGATGGAAGGAAAATGTGAAGGATTTAGTATTGGTGGGGGAGGTCCAAGGATGGATGTAGAAGATGCAAAAGGGTAATCAATAAGTTCATCAATATCTATATCACAATCAAGGACATCAACATCTTTAGAGTGAGCATCAGGATTTTCAATAGGAACATAAACATCTTTAATAGAAGCAACTTCTTTGATAGGAGAATTTATAGCTTGAGAAGACTTAGGAAGAGTAGAAAGTGGAAGGGAACATGGAGTGGTAGAACAAGAAGATGGAATACTTTGATCTTGACAAGGATCTTTGGATAGCATAAGCATAGAATTGTTCTCTTGATTTTCAATAGGCTCATCATTGGAAGTGGCAACATCATTTTTAATAACCTTAATGGAAGTATCATCTTTGGAAGGAGTAAGTGTACTAAGGTCATTTTGATTGTCAATAAGCTCAGTAGTGTAAGTAGTATCTTGATCTTGCTTAGGAGAAGACTTAAGACATGGTGGAATGAATGAGGAAGGGTGTAAGGGATCAAAAGAACCATGAAATGGACCAGAGACATTGTGAAAAGGATTGGATGACATGGAAGGTTCTTGATCTTGATCTTTCTTTATATTCTTTTCTTTATCATTTTTAGAGTCCTCTTGACATGAAGCCACTCCTAAGGAGAAGGAAGCATGTTGGAATTGTATGGAAGACTTTGGAGGAGATTGTGAAGGACTAGCTGAAGTAGGCATTATAGCACATGAAGGCTTAGGATCTTTAGATTTAGCATTATCAAAGGTATTTGTAGCCAAGTGAAGGTTAGCTTGAGTTTCTTTAAGAGGTAGCCCTTGAGGATAACTATAGGGAACTGCATGAAAAGCTTTAGGATCTTTGTTGGATGAATGATTGGTAGAAGATTTGAGAGTCTTAGAATCTTTAGGGAATGTATGGATAGTGGAGGAAGTAGAAGATGGAAGGGGAGCATCAGAAGACAAAGGTTCAACATTAACATGATCTTGCTCAAGAGTGTAATCTTTATTTTCAGCATGAGGGTTCTTAGAAGAGGAACTCTTATCCCATTGATGTTGTATTTCAGCACAAAAAAATGCTTTCTCTTCATCAAAAAATGCAGATTTATCATTTAGGTATTGTTCACAAAATTTATCAATGTTGTTTTCAAGATTTGATTCATGTGAATTACCATCAATATCTTTTCGTGACTCATCCCCTTTAAGCACAAGCATAAGAGTAGGAGGACTTTTAGGAATCATAGGAATGTAATAGTCATCATCATCATAATCATTGTCATTACAGGAATTATAGATAGGCATATCACAAGACTTTTCATGTTGTTCATTATCATATGTCTTAATAAGAGGAATAAGACTCTTGGTAGAAGTAGAAGAAGAATGATATCGTGAAAAAGAGGTAGGTGAAGACCTAGATGGATGATATCTAGAGGAGTCATGGTAAGATTTAGAAGGTGAAGTATGTGAATGATATTTAGAAGAATTATCTTAAGATTTAGAAGATGAAGAATATGAAGGATATTTAGAAGAATCATGATAAGACTTGGAAGATAAGGAATTTGAACAATATTTAAAAGAATCATGATAAGACTTGGAGGATGAAGAATCTATATGATATTTAGAAGAATCATGATAAGACTTGGAAGATGGGAAATCTGTATGATATTTAGAAGAATCATGATAAGACTTGGAAGATGGGAAATATTTGGAAGAAGGATATTGTGATTTGATCTTGCACATGATCCTAGCAAAGGTGTCTGATTTATCCATTTTTTTAATCATTTTTGTTGCAATGTTAGCATCCATGCATCTATTGGAGTGACAACACTTTTCAAATTCAAGAAGGAGGTGGATTTCATCTGAGCTCAAATGAGGATCCCTAAAAAGATATCCAAGATCCATGGTTCTAGAAGAAGAAGAATCAAGTATGGAAGAAGAGAAAGAATGAATAGAAGAAGGTAGACTATATGATAATAGGAGGACAAGAATCAAGAAGACATGAAGAAGAGGAATAATGGAAATGAGAGACTAGAAAGACATGGAAGATGAAGAAGAAAGAAGACCAAGAGTCATTTTGAGAAATTTGATACCATTTGAGATCATTTGAATGTTGAGCAACATGTAATAGCACTTGTAATGAAAATGTACTAGTTGATAGGATAACCCTAAAAAAAACATTGGTATCAGACTAGGATAGTAAAAGCACTAACTTGTCCAAAAGAGATGTGATGAGATAGAATTTTGCAATAGGCATAAACCAACACTGCCACAGAGGTGCTCACAACTTTGGGTGAATACCCTAGCACATATGGACCAGGAGGATGATTGACCCAAATTATAAATAATTAAAATTGATTTTTTTTTTTTTTTTTTATGAAAGTGTGGACAAGAAATTACTAAAACTCTCCAAGTGTAATATCAAAGGATCCAAGTGTATATCTTTTTCAATAAGGACAATTTCTATCTTACCAACTCCAAACAAGGTCTCTTGTGAAATCAATGACTACTAATTCAAGAGGTCAAAGCATAATAACCCATGGTGCAAAAAGGCTTTTAACAATGAGAAAAGTAGCCTAATCCAAATAGGACCAACCTAGGGAGACTCGAAATAATGGGACAACAAAGTTATTTGATCGTGAAGTCTCAACTCAGGAACCCAGATTTTGTTCATTTTAAATATCCAACTAGATGTATCAATAGATTCTTTATCATAAACCAAGCACGCAAGATAGAAAACATGGATTTCAAGCAAACAGTCTTCAAACAATGAACAAGGGGCAAAGCAACCTTGCACATGAGCAATCAAGTGACTTAGTTTATGCTAATCCCTAGGAGAGCTAATTGTGTATGTTCTCAAAGAGTTTCACAATCATTGCATACATCCCTAGAAAATAAAAGTTGGCCTCTCTAAGGTTTTTAGTAATGGTTTGACTCTGCAACTTTTATGATTCACAGGGGTGACCTCCAATCTCGGCGCACCGAGGTTTTGACACAGTCTGAGAACTTAATCTTCAAGAGCTGCTAGGGAGATCTGACAACCCACAATGAACCATACCCCATGGAGATTTCTTCCACGAGGACATTTATATAGCGATTGTTGCAACCACGGCAGAAGTGGTTATTACCGCTTGAGGTTCCGTCTGCAGTTTGCCCTGTATAGGGATTGTTTGCTATGGTTAACCCTCTCTAAAGGTGACCGACTCACAATAGTGGACCATAAGGGGACTTAGCTTTTAGATCCAAGGTTTTGACACCTTTTCACTTTTAGCCCAATCAAAGCAACCAGATTAATCCGACACGCTAACTAAGATTATCTCAAGATCTATGAAATCAACCCCTAGTGATCTATCAACCTCTCCGGAGAAAGGATGCCTCAATCACCAAGTTGAAGATCCATCTATCTAAGAGATTCTTAAAGTATCCTCCCCACCTACAAGGAATCCGTCTTTGAGAGGAGTTTCACTAGGAACTCACTCCCTCAAGATCTACGAATAATATTCATGGGGCCTAATTACTATGTGTGTACAGATGTTCATTCTCCAAAAGCAAATCTATCCAAGAATAATAAAAAAGCACAAGGTGGTACACTTAACGCTTTAACTAATGTAAGGTGAGTCCAAAGATGTGAAACACTTAACCCCTCACACAAGCCAAAACGAGTCCACAACTTAAAGATTAGTGAGTTCTAGAAAGCACAAGAGGGTTGCCAAGTGGAGCACTTAACACTTCTATCCTGTAGACCCATCCCCTTTAATGTGGCGCTGATCTTGCAACCACGGGGTGGAATGAGGGGTCGGTGGATTCAGCGAGTCCAATAACCCAATATAGCTATCTAAATCTATCACTAATAATCAAGCTTGCTGAATAAAAATCAATGGAGATTACAACCTAGTATCAATTATGCATGTGTTTGAAAAATAAAAGCATAAGCAAAACACACAAGCTAGACACATGAGAGGTTCATTTTAAAGTTCCAAATCAAAGTGTTATCAGCCAAAGAAGAATACCTGAAGTCCTTGCAACGCGCTTAGTAGATCTTACCTATTTTTAACAACTTTAGCACTTTTTTCCAATGAAATCATAACTTGCTGCTATGCTATTCCAAAAAAATCAGAAAACATAGAAAAACCCAAAACAGTGAGCAGTTAACAGAAAAAAATCAGAAAAACACGAAAATCCCTGCAAAAAAAATATGAATAACCTAGTCAACATGATTAGACCTTTTTTTTTGCTATGATTTTGAACCCAAAAATAGAAATGAAAAGAAGAGACCCCGGTAAAAACTAAAGAGCTTTCCAAAAATGTAAGAAATTTAAAAAAATTTCTTCATTTGTGCCCTAGGGACCCAATTTTTCAAAATAGGCCAGATTCATCAAATCGAGTTTTTGATCTTTAATACGGCCTCAAAATTCAAAACACAAAGAAAGAACCCCTATTAGAATTCAAAAAGCTTTCTGAAAATGTAAATTTTTCTAAAAAATACGCTGATTTGCGATCAGAAATGACTTTTTATGAAAAATAAAGAGAAATTCATAACTCGCGCAAATCATGTCAAAATGATCTAAAAATCGAACTGGGACATGTTGGGCACATAACCAACTCACAAAAAAAATTTCAGAACCAAACTCTAAGTGGTTTAAAAGATATGATTGAATCTTTAAACCAACTAGATTTTTTGCCTGCAAACCAATCTATATATGGGTTGGCCTTAAAACCAAAGTGAAAAATTTACAAGAGCACTTGATTAGATCCAATATGCTGCTGTAAAAAATCAGAGATGAAAAATAAAAGTAAATGGAGATAGAAACTTGATTCATGCCCCACGGTGGGCGCAAAAAATGTACACTCGAAAAGTGTCACACTCTAAACCCTTCTATCCAAACGATTCCATGAGTTTGGAATGCTTGGATGCCGGCTTAGAGCTCCCTATCCACGGAGTGCAAGAGAGTATATTTCAAGAATAAAAAGGCTCTCAGATGAGCCTTAGAGATACTCTTCTTGCTAGTAAACCATGCAATGGGAGGTTCCAAAGACAAGATGCAAGAATGCAAATGTCCCAAGGAGTTCCTCAAGGATGCAATGCAAATGAAGATTAAGCTAGAATGAGAATGTCAAATGCAGCTATGCTAAAACATGTATGAGAGTGTTACAATACCATTATTAAGCTATGTGAGATTAAGTTACATGTAAAAATGAAAGCTAAGCTAAGATGCTATGGTATGAGAGAATGTAGACAATAAATAGATGCTATGGTATGGGGCAAATGTATGCACCCAAAAATGGTCGCCTAGACTATGGGCCCCCATTATTCAATTTATCAATTTATCAAATTTTCTGAATCAATGGTTTGTAATATTTTATTAAATCAATTCAAATCAATTTCCTTGATCAAATTCGATTTATTTCATTTCTAAGATTGATCATCTTATTCCAAGTCTTATTTAATTAAAAGAAAATCTTCTCTTTTAATTAAATAAAATAAAATCTCCATTTAATTAAGAGAAAAACCTCTCTTTTAATTTAATTAAATATCTTCTATTTAATTAAAAAGAACTTGCTCCCTTTTAATTAAATAAAAATCCCACTTAAATATCTCTTTTGATGAAAAAAGGAAATAAAATAAATTTTTTTAATTTAATTTCTCTACACTTTAAAATGTGATCTAAGTGGGATTTATCTTTCTACTTTCTCCTCAACCACTCCTCTTTTCTAATTGGTGGAATCTTGTCTCACATGGAGGTGAGAGGCTTCTCACAACCAATATGGGATAATAGAGCTTGATCCATGTGAGACAAAATTCCACCAATGAGAAAAGAGGAGTGGTTGAGAAGAAAGTGGTGATCCATGTGAGACAAGATTCCACCAATTAGAAAAGAGGAGTGGTTGAGGAGAAAGTGAAAAGATAAATCCCACTTAGATCACATTTTTAATTGTAGAGAAATTAAATAAAAAGAATTTATTTTATTTCCTTTTTTCATCAAAAGAGATATTTAAGTGGAATTTTTATTTAATTAAAAGGGAGCAAGTTCTTTTTAATTAAATAGAAGATATCTAATTAAATTAAAAGAGAGGTTTTTCTCTTAATTAATTAAATGTGATGAACTATTTAATTAAAAGAGAGGTTTTCTTTTAATTAAATGGGGATTTTATTTTATTTAATTAAAAGAGAAGATTTTCTTTTAATTAAATAAGACTTGGAATAAAATGATCAATCTTAAAAATGAAATAAATTGAATTTGATCAAAGAAATTGATTTGAATATATTACAAACCATTGATTCATAAAATTTGATAAATTGATAAATTGAATAATGGGGGCCCATAGTCTAAGCGACCATTTTTGGGTGCATACACATATATATGTACATATATACATGTACATATGTACATGTATACATGTACATATGTACATGTATACATGTACATATGTACATGTATACATGTACATATGTACATGTATATATACATATGTACATATGTACATATATACATATGTACATATGTATATGTATATATATATATATATGTATATATATATATATATATATATATATATATATATATATATATACGTGTATATATGTATATATATGTATATATATATACGTGTATATATGTATATATATGTATATATATATGATATGTTTGTTGGCCACTTCAATTTTCAACCCTCTCCTTGATGACCCTCTCCCTCCTCAATTCGAAGGGAGAAACTAATTATCTTCTAACCACCTCGTTATGCATTGAGTAATTAGTTTGTTAGTCATAATCATATCAATTTTACCAAATCATCAGATTTAGTGATAAAGTAAAAGCATAATGAGACAAATCCCATGTCATTGAAACTAACATGTATACTTAAATATACATTTGAAAAAGACCTCAAAACAAAAATCCAAAGTACGACAATCCCTTACTAGTTCACTAAACAAGGATTAGTATATTTCAAAAACTACTAAATGCATCAACATAAATAACAAACTACTAAAGTCATAAAATGGTCCTAAATGCAACCTAACATCCAAAGCTCTAACGTAACAACCTAATTTTCAAGCAATTTTGGAAACAACAAATGCATCAAATTATCTACTGATTGTAAAAATCAACAAAGAATATGAGAAAATAAAGAGAAAAGCCCTTGAAAAGCCAAAAATAGGGTAAATAGACCAAAACGAACAAGCTTCCATGATTCTCTTATCAACGTAGAATGAGTGACCAAGCCTTATTGCATCGCTCTAGCAAGATGAATTTTAGAGATTTTTGGACATACAAATGTAGACAAACAAAAGCTTCCCTATAATAAGACTCAAAACCAAATGAAGTTGATTAATATGCATTTAATGAATACACAATTTATAAACTTAACAATAAGTAATATTCATCCTTAAAATATAACATTTCAAAAAAAATTATATTACAAAAATTAATTTTCTCCTTACTATTTTCATATCAAGCAATAGAATTTAAATAGATAATGTAGAGAAAATCTCAAAATTAGACAAACATTATTATTATTATTATTATTAATTTTTTATTGCACCAAATGAATGCAATAGTATTTCCGACATGGAAAATATATTCCAGTTCTCATGTCATTCAAATTTATGTGTTCCGCTTAGACTGTTGCATAGCGGAGGCCGAGCGAAGTACCTTAATGCTCTGCCCACAAAACCAACCATTTAAGAAATTGTTAAACAAAGAACTCATTGCATTTCCTGGTAATCTTGTGGGATGGTGATGGGTTTCCGTGAGGTACTACGGGGAGCTACTCATGTACTTGGTACGTAATTCATCTCTCCTCTACTGATAAGAAGGGATACCGAACACACTATTTGCCACTTCATATTGCTTTTTAACGCATCTGTGACACTTTTATAGAAGTGAGTCACTATTATCAGGATGATTGAAAATGTTCCATGCAAAAATGTCACTTCAATCTGTATGATCATTACCGGTTTTTTAAATTTCCGTCTTTTGTAGAATGGCAATCAACAAGTGGCATTCATTCGATAAATAAGTGCTCCAACATTTTCTCGTCTGGAGTATCATATTATAGAACTTCAGCAGATATTGTTAAAGATCGACCTATTCTAGTAAGTTACTATTTTATTTCGGAATGTCCTGGAAATGGTTTCATCGCTCTTTTGAAGTTTAAATCAAGTAGTCTACTTTGTTACACAAGTTTTTTCATCCCAGATTTGTATAATTTTGCAGGTTAGAGAGTTTATTCATTCTGTATTATATGATCCTCAATTCGGGTATTTTGCTACAAGACCCGGTGTAGTTGGAGTAATAGAAAATTCTATTCAATTCAATAAATTAGAAGGTATGCTATTGAATTATACTCCTGCCGAATAGAACTGTGCCCTTATATCTGTAGCTGTATCGGTATGCCAAACTACACTACACTGGTCTTTTCAACTCTAGTTTATGTCTTCGCAAATTTTCATATATATCCTAGACAATTTCTTTTTACATTCTTTTATTTTTTGTTCATGATATTGCAATTGCATGTAGTTCTGGAGCATATGACTACCCTATTATTGGTGTATGTTTCTTGAAGTGAACTTTACCCAATTTCGCCTTTGTAAGTGTAATGACCCGTACCAGTAGGCCACTAAACAAACCCTAAATTTAATACACTACTAAAATATATTTCTGAAATAAAAGAAATAGCAGTGCCAATGTATTCATTCAATGAAAATCAAATGTTTTTACAAATGATATGGCAAATTTCAGCACCAAAACATTATGACATAGCACATTACAAAGAAACCCTAACTGGCTGTATACAATTGAGAACTTGTTGCAACTATAGATTGAAATAAAGAACCTGGATTGATCAAATGGTGGAGACTGAATGCTGTAGATGATATGGTGAAAGTGCAACTCTACTGGAAACTCCAAATCAACAATTAAGCACAAATGAAAGGACTGAAATATCCTTCCCACAGCTGCAATAATTTAGGTGATCTCTCACACCCTCAAAATTGCGTACCAATTGAGAGTTTTCGTTCTCAATAGCCAATTGTGACTATTTGCAGAAAACCTAGGCTCCACAACGCACATAAGCAAAAATCAATAATAAAACTCGATGATAGACAATGAGCCCTCAATGCCTATTTATTCTTTTTTCCTTGATAGGTCGGCCTCCCTTTTTAATTTTTTCTCCGCTTCTTCCAGCAACCTCTAGAAGCTTTTTTTTTAATTTAATTTATAAAGTTACCTTATAATATATATTTTTTAATTGATAACTTTATAATTAATTCCTCCCAAAAAAAAATAAAAAAATGGGACATTACAGGTCCGCCCCTCCTAAAATTGCTTGGCCTCAAGAAATCTTAATGCTGGATGCTGCAAAATCACTTCTCCCTCCCAAGTAGCATCTTCAATAGGTAAATCTTTCCACTTAACTAGATACTCTCTGATTACTCTCCTGCGAAGCTGCTTCTCTCTACTATCCAGAATGAATTCTGGCACTAAGATCAATTTCCCCTCATCATCCAAGGGAGGTAATACTGCAGAAGGCATCACATTCTGACCCAATGCCTTTTTGAGGCGTGATACATGAAACACATTGTGCACTCGACTATCTGTGGGAAGCTCCAACTCATAAGCCATCTCACCAACTCGTTTGATGATCTTGAATGGTCCATAATAGCGTGGCTTGAGTTTCTCTGTACCACTCTTTTTGAGAGTGGACTGCTTATATGGCTGCAACATGAGGTAAACCATATCATTTACCTCAAAACTACGCTCAATCCTCTTCTTGTCTGCATACTGTTTTTGCTGGTTTTGAGCTCTAGCAATGTTGTTTTTGAGAGTAGCAACTATATCCTTACTTTCCTGTAATAGTTCACCTGCACGGGGTACTCGACTGTCTCCCAACAACAAATCTAAGAAACTAGGTGCCTCATAACCGTAAAGTGCCATGAAGGGTGTCATTTGTATAGTCATATGATATGTAGTATTGTAACAATACTCACAGAGATATATCCATTTGACCCAAGCTCGCTGTTGATCTGCCACATAATTCCTCAAATACCCTTCCACCCATTTGTTTACAATCTCTGTTTGACGATCAGTCTGTGGGTGATAATTGGTACTAGGTGTAAGCTCAGTGCCAGACAACCAAAATATCTCTTGCCAAAAGTGACTCATAAAGCGGCTATCCCTGTCACTCACAATGCTCCGAGGTAACCCGTGTAATCTAAAAATCTCCCTGAAGAAGACCTCTGCCACCTGAGTTGCTGAGTATGTAGTAGCGATAGGGAAGAAGTGAGCATATTTTGTCAGCCTATCCACCACCACATAGATACAATCACGTCCTTGGGCCGTAGGCAAGCCCGTAATAAAATCCATAGATTTGCACTCCCACTTCCTATCAGGAATAGGAAGTCGCTGTAGGAGCCCTGCTGGATAAGTGTGCTCTTGTTTGTTCTGCTGGCAAACATGACACTCATGCACATACTACAAAACATCAGCCTTAAGTCCCTTCCAAGTGAATTGTTCCCATACTAACCTGTAAGTCTTGAAATATACCCAGGATGGCCTGCTGTAGGTGAATTATGGAATGCTCTCAAAATCAACTGCTTCACTTTCGATCCTGGGACTAAGTAAATCCTGTTCTTGTAAATGATCAAATCATCTATGAGGGTGTATTTGCTGTCGATTGTTGTCCCCTCCACTATAGAAGAAGCCCACATGTCTTTGGCATATTCTGCTACAATCAAGTGTCGCCAATCCTCTAATATCTGAATCATAGAAGTGAGGTGTGGCCTACGGGATAAAGCATCTGCTACAATATTCTGTGTCCCCTTAACATATTTGATATCAAAATCATATGCCTGTAACTTACTCACCTACTTCTGCTGATGATCATTCAGGTCCCGCTGTCCCAAAAAGTGCTTCAAACTATTATGATCAGTTTTAATACAAAATTTGCTGCCCACAAGATACTGTCTGAATTTGGCCAAGGCATGCATGATGGCCAGCATCTCCTTATCATATATGCTGAATGATCTCTCGGCCTCTCTAAGTTTCCTACTCTCATAAGCTATAGGATGCTTGTCCTGCATGAGTACAGCACCAACTCCCTCTCCAGAAGCATCACATTGAAGCTCAAATGGCTTCGTGAAATCAGGCAATGCTAATACTGGGCATGCAGTCATTATTTCCTTGAACTGCATAAAACACTCCTGTGCCTCCCGAGTCCACACAAATGCCCCTTTCTTCAACAAATCTGTCATGGGTGCTGCATGTTGTGAGTAGCCACTAACAAACCTGCGATAGAATCCACATAGACCAAGGAACCCTCTTAACTGTGTAAGGTTCTCTGGTGGTGGTCAATCAGCAATAGCACAGATCTTTTCAAGATCCATTCATACTCCTTCCGCACTAATGATGTGTCCAAGATACAACAATTCTGTCATCCCCAAATCACATTTGGACTCCTTGGCATACAAGGACTCGCTCTGTAAAATGCTTAATACTGTCTCCAAGTGCTCTAAATGTTCCTGCCATGTTCTGCTATAGATCAAAATATCATCAAAGAACACTAGCACAAATTTCCTCAACTGATGGTGGAAGACCTTGTTCATAGTGGACTGAAAAGTGGCAGGCGCATTAGTCAAACCAAAAGGCATGACTACAAACTCAAAATGACCGTAATGACATCTAAAAGCAGTTTTTTCAATATCCTGCTCTCAAACTCTGATCTGGTGATAGCCTGATCTCAAATCAATTTTTGTGAAATAACAAGCCCCATGCAATTCGTTTATCAGCTCATCGATGCGTGGGATGGGATACTTGTTCTTTATAGTTCTCTTATTCAACACCCTATAATCAATACACATTCGTAGAGTTCCATCCTTCTTTTTTACCAAAACAACAAAAGATGCAAAAGGTGACTTACTTGGTCTGATGTGTCACATTGCTAGCAACTTGTTGATGGTCCTCTCAATCTCATCTTTGAGTCGTTTTGGGTGCCGGTATGGTGTGATCATGATAGGCTTAGCACCTTCCTCCAACTCGATAATGTGCTCAATACCTCTATCTGGTGGCCTGCCTGGTGGAATCTCACTAAATACCTTCCCATACTTGATTCTCAATTTTTGAATATTTGGATGATATTCAGTCTTATGTTTTTCCCCTTGGGTAGGCATCAAAGCACATATTGCTGCCCATTCTATATTATTATGCCTGGCTAATCTCTCCAACCGCCTAAATGAGATAGTCCTAACATCACCATTACGGATAGCCTTCAGCACATGAGTCCTGCCATCCACCACGAATCGTATCTCCATATCCTCTAATCTCAGGGTAACCTCCTTCAAAGAATGTAACCATTGCATCCCAAGTACTATGTCCATGTCACCCATGTTGACCACATGATAGTCCGCCTTAAACTCATAGTTGTTTAGGCGCAAAGGTAGATCTCGCACCATCCTATCACAACGAAGAGTATATCCATCAGCTACCTTAACTCTTAGTCCCTCGAACTCCTAGTAATGAGTCCACGCCTCTCCACAAATCGTGTATCAATGAAATTATGTGTGGCACCTTTATCCAACAGAGTAATAATCTTTTGTCTTGCCAAGACTCCTCGAAATCTGAAAGATCCCTCTCTTTGAATACTAGACAGACGTGCCTCTTGTAAATGTATTTCTGGAGCCTCTTTTTTCTCAGCACTATCTACCTCTTGTTCACCCTCTACCTCATCAGGATCCTCATCATGGTGCTCTGAGATGTCTGAATTTGAACCTTCATAATAAGCCCACATCACCCGGTTAGCCTTCCCCTTACGCTTCATAGGACAATCATGACCAAACTCATAGGGACCTTTGCAAAAGAAGCATAGCTTCTTCCTACGCAAGTCATTAAGTGTTTCCTTATCCCAAGGTGCAGCTAGCTTGTCTTTTGAGTCACTAACCTTCTCTTTACCCTTGCTGAATTCCCCTTTGTTATCTCTAAATGATGAAGAACCCTTTGAACTAAATCGGTTTGCTGGAGCTGCAAGTTCCTTACTGTGGGCTTTCTTCATGGCTTCCTGTAATGTAGGAGGATCAAAGGCCTCTACCCACCCCTTGAGTGGTTCAGTTAATCCCTCTATGAATAAAATGACTAGCCTCCTTTCTGAAATGTCAGGCATCATCACTGCAAGTTTCTGGAAGTCATTGATAAATTGTTCTAAGCCTCTTGACTGTCTCAACTGGGCTAACTCCCGGAAATATACTTCAGGATTTTTTTTATCAAACCTTTCTATCAATCTATCCACAAACTCCTGATAAGTGGTTACCTGATTGTGTTGCAATGTGATCATGCCATGTGTCCACCAATCATGTGCTGCCCCATCTAAGTGTAAAGTGGCATACTTGAGTGCTTCAATTTCTGTCATAGTCTTCAGAGATAGGAAAGTATCCACCTTATGAATCCAAGCACGAGTAGTCATTTTTCCACTGCCATCAAATGTGGGTAATACCAACTTGTTGGTGACCTGTTGCAACTCACTGTGTTTATCTACTTGCTTCTGCCTGGCAGCTCTATAGTTTAGGTACCTGTCAAATGTCCATCCATCCTGTACATATTCTGGTAATGAGTCCCACTCATTCCTTGCTCTTCAAAGTTCATCTACAATATCTGTTACCATAGCATCAGGTGTGTGTGCTGGAGTTTCTTCTCTAAATGTAGGACGTGTGGGTCTATCAGCTGTTCTAGACCGTGTCCTATGTTGTGATCCTGCTATGCTTCTGTCATCCTGATCATGATTATTTCTCCTATTTTCCCCAATCAAATGTTACATCATAACCATCATTGCCTATGTACTTGCCTCTATTGACTGTAGAAGCCTCTCCTGTTGCTGTAAAGTCTCATCATCTCGCACAATTCTGGATGGGCTTGGAGAATGTCTCTTAGCCATATTCTTAGTTATGCTGGTTCCTTTGTAAACTAAATTAAATGGTGGCTGGGTAACCCTATCAGGGTGGCAGGAAACCGCTCTGATACCACTGTAATGACCCGTACCAGTAGGCCACTAAACAAACTCTAAATTTAATACACTGCTAAAATATATTGCTTAAATAAAAGAAATAGCAGTGCCAATGTATTCATTCAATGAAAATCAAATGTTTTTACAAATGATATGGCAAATTTCAGCACCAAAACATTATGACATAGCATATTACAAAGAAACCCTAACTGGTTGTATACAATTGAGAACTTGTTGCAACTATAGATTGAAATAAAGAACCTGGATTGATCAAATGGTGGAGACTGAATGCTGTAGATGATATGGTGAAAGTGCAACTCCACTGGAAACTCCAAATCAGCAATTAAGCACAAATGAAAGGACTGAAATATCCTTCCCACAGCTGCAATAATTCAGGTGATCTCTCACACCCTCAAATTTGCGTACCAATTGAGAGTTTTCGTTCTCAATGGCCAATTGTGACTATTTGCAGAAAACCTAGGCTCCACAACGCACATAAGCAAAAATCAATAATAAAACTCGATGATAGACAATGAGCCCTCAACGCCTATTTATTCTTTTTTCCTTGATAGGTCGGCCTCCCTTTTTAATTTTTTCTCTGCTTCTTCCAGCAACCTCTAGAAGCTTTTTTTAAATTTAATTTATAAAGTTACCCTATAATATATATTTTTTAATTGATAACTTTATAATTAATTCCTCCCAAAATAAAAATAAAAAAATGGGACATTACAGTAAGACTCTAATAATCCAAAAGCTTAGACAAAAATAATTTTGAAAGGTCATAAATAAGAAAAGGAAAAAATTACTTCGCCCTGCATTCCAGGACAGCTATAGCGCTTAAAACAGAAGAGAGAATAAATCTTACATAATATTGAAGTTGGTTGCAGATTTATACCTGAAAACTTACCACAACTGCATGAAGTAAATTTAATATGAGCAAATTCATCGTTGAAAGCTTACTGACATAATTCAAGAGAGCATCCTGGTAATAGAGATGGATAACATGGACTATGGATTCAAATAGTGGTAGGCAAATTCATACACTATGACAAGAACCCAAATGTTGATGGAGCAAATGACTTTGTCTAGATAAACTGGATTATGTTTTTTGAATATTAGTGACATTCGAGGTGATAAATGTTGGGATTTAGCCAACATCAGATTGCACAACCACCTTCTACAAGTGAGACCAAATTAGCACAAATAGCGATATCTATCATTCAAAAATGAGTGTGTAAGTAATGTACATAGAGAGCCTCACATATATAGGTAAGGATAATATGTTGAGAAGGTAGGAAACAACTACTGACTATTCCTCCAAACATGGAACACTTGTGAGCTCACTTGACAAGTGTTTGAGCAAGTGGCAAGTGCATATGCACTAGGTGTCTGCTAAGGACACATGTCTGAACTAGATGAGGTGAGACAAAAATCGTGAAGTCCCTAAGTGGAGGAGTTTAAGTAAGTACATAGGGAGTTTTGCATACATAGGGAAGGATAATAAGCTCAGAAGGTAGGAGACAATAACAGACCATTCCTCCTAACATGGAACACTTGTGAGCTCACTTGAGAAGTCTGTAAGTGACAAGTTCATATGCACTAGGTATCTCACTAAGTAAGGACACATGTCTCAACTAGATGAGGTGAGATAAAATTCAAAAAGTCCTTAATTGGAGACTTAAGCAATGTGAATAGGACTATCTCTAGGTATGCTATTAGCTAAATAGTTTGATAGTCACTGTATACAACAATAACCCCCACCCTTGAGTGTAACATAGTGAGTAATGTATATAATGATGATGGGTCCTAACTAATAGCCATATTAGGTACCCATGTACTCATTTCTCATAAAATAGAGTAAAAGACAAAACTAGTGGGAATGAGACTCTTCTTTAAAAGAGAAGTGATACAATGTAAATGCACAGGGAGATAGGTCACAGAAGGAAGGATTCATGATGACCCCTCAATGACTTCTTCCACAATGTACAATGAATGTTCTCCCCTCAAGAGAGAAAGAAAAGACTACGTGGCAAGCCCCTAAGGTGGTGCTCAAATGCTCCAAGTGTTATCCTATTGGAAAAAAAGAACTTTTGTGAAGTGCCTCTGGATTGTCATGCAATAGTTGATGATGAATAGGAATAAAAGATGCGATGTCTTGCTGAATCTTTGGATGCTCTCTTTGAAGCACCTTTAAACTCGATGCAAGAATTATAAAGAAGACTGATGTCCTCAATGAATTCTTCCAAATTTGTAGCATTGTAAAACATGTATGATTATCTTGTTGTAAGGAATCATTGATGCTTTCTGTGAGGCATTTCTGGATTCTTACATAGCAACAAGTGATGAGATTGCAATGCATGTCATAGGACTACATTGCTAATCTACAAATGATGTAGTTCTTAAGAAGGTTTGGAAGTGCTCAAAGGCACGACCTCACAGAAGTGCTAAGAGGCACAACTCAAGATAACTTTTCAAGAGGAATATTATTAATGGAAATTTGGAATTCTTCCAAATTTATAGCATTGTAAAACATGTATGATTATCTTGTTGTAAGGAATCATTGATGCTTTCTGTGAGGCATTTCTGGATTCTTACATAGCAACAAGTGATGAGATTGCAATGCATGTCATAGGACTACATTGCTAATCTACAAATGATGTAGTTCTTAAGAAGGTTTGGAAGTGCTCAAAGGCATGACCTCACAGAAGTGCTAAGAGGCACAACTCAAGATAACTTTTCAAGAGGAATATTATTAATGGAAATGTGGTAGTATTCATGACATGACTCATGGAAGTGCTCAAAAGAATGACTTAAGATACCCCCCTTGATTCAATATTAGGTGACTCCCCAATTGTTTTTTGCACTTCATAACTTAATTGGTTTACAAAACATTAACTTTTGCCAACAATGGCACTCAATTTTGAGCTACCAACTAAAAGTTATTAAACACAATTTCTTGTAAAATAACCTATTTTAATACATTTTCACTGATTTTTTTTTTTTCTAAGATGAAAGTGGACATGGGCTTCCAACTTGTTGGAATTGGCACGAAAAATGGATTCCAATGACTATGATTTTGTCATGTTTTGCCTCCATGGGCGAAAATTATGACAAAAAGAAAATGTTTTCCCCCTTTTCACGAAATTAATATGAGCTGACAGTGAGCTTTGACAGCTAAGGCTTAACATTTAAACGCTAATGGTTGGTTTTTAAACTACCATTTATGGGCATAAATTACATAAAATGTGAGTAAACAACAATGAATGCTAGTATTGTTGTCACTATAATGTACAACTTGAGGTTTTCTTGGTCAAGGAGATGTGGAGGGGAGTTGTAGCTAGAATATGGTGCTAAAAGGAGTATTCTACTCAACAACAATGGACTCGATGCTAAGGGCTAGGGGCACTCTGAAGATGGATTGGCATTTGGAAGTCTGCATGTGACAATTTTTTGCCAGGTTGCTTATACCTTAGAATCACCTTCAAAACCTGTGAATCAAGGTCCAATTGCCTCCTTCAATGTCAATTACCTCTTCCTTATTTTGGAGTTTGTTGGAAATGATTTACCATGTGAAGAACGCAAGGTGTGACCCCTTCCTATGGTGCTGTGGCCTGTTGTCTTCCTGAACTCAACTAGCCAAGTTTGTAATTTCCAATGACATACACTTTGGGCAACTTCAGTAGCAGCAGCTCTGTATAGTGGCACGTGGCAGTCAACAAAGCCAATCTGTAGTGAAGAACACATAAAACTTGATATGCAAACTATAAGCACCATGCTGAATAGAAGTAAGTTGCCCAGGTATATGAGCATGATGAAAGATACTCTACAGACATTTCTGCTCAACATTAGATCCATTCAACAAAAAGGTTGATTGCAAGTATATAGATGTTGAGCATTGAAAGAAAAATTTCAACAAACTTCATGCCTTCACTTGCTAGATTGGGGCCTAAAAACAAATTAGTCAGTGGTCTTTGTGGTAGGGTGCTACCATGTAGGCTTGAGCTGGAGATGTAGAGTTGAGATGGCATATGGGACCACATGGGGCCTGAAGGTGTGTGTGCCCTAGGAAGAGAATTCTCACAAGCTAAGAAACTAACAAATAAGTTGTCAAAACTTGATAAATCTAAACAAAGGCCTCACCTTTCTTGCACATATCTCTACTAAATTATGTAATGTTCCGTTTCAGATCTTTAACCGAGGGGAAACAAAAATCAACCATTCATACTATGCAAGAAGGGCTGTACATGTATCACATCAAGTTGGGAGGGATGTGGCAAAGGCCGTACGGTGTAGGAGGAAGTCTGCATTTGAGTTCTAGATGCCGTACGAACTGTTGTTGAGTGATAACAGTACAGTGTATGAGAAGTCCATACAGTGTGCACCCAAAAGCCGTACGGGATGTAGCCGAGTGATGACTGTACAATAGGTGCCGAGGAATGTGAAACTGTACGGTGGAGAGGTGTTACTCTGGATGTACGGTATAGTGCCGAATAGTAGGAAGAAGTTTGGCTGTATGGAGTGCTTGGAAGGGGGGTTTACTTGGCCGTACGGTGTGCCTAAAGGATAATGAATGGCTCGTACGATGTGCCCGTAGGAGAATGGATGGAGGAGTAGATAGTTTGAAGGGGTATGGGGGAATGACCAAGTAGGCCGTGCAATAGGCTGTACGAAGAGTGGAGGAAAACAAGGTAGGTACGGGGTGTGGGGGAAGAATGCTTGGGAGAGTGAAGGCTGTATGGCAAAGAAGGAATTGCATAGGAATGTTCAGATGCCACACAAAACAATGATGAATGCAAACTCGTTCATACAAACACAAGTAGATCAGATACAAGATTAGAGACTTGAATAGAATAATTCCTCCAATATATGCCGAAAGATGGTGCTCCGATTTGCTAGATCTGAGCGAAGTATTACATGCAACAGCGGAATAGGGTGAGGGTTGAATCCCACCGAAACCGCATGAGCCAAATACTTCCGGAATGGCGAATATACAGAGAACTCCAGCAGGAATTTGCAGTACAGAGAAAATAATCCCAAAAACATGCCTCCAGACTACCTACAAACCGCGCTTAAATACTCGTCGAGAAACTTTTCGAGGGTGTACAAAGATAGCCGACGGCGACACAAATTACGGAAACAAAATAAAAATGGGTTCAAGATACATTAAATCAGTCGGCCCATTGCAAAAGTTTGATTTATTATTTATTTTATAACGGGAACATTACAATCCTCCTGTCCCCAAATTTGCTTGTACTCAAGCAAATGCAAACCCGGTTCTAAGAAACCTTTCATAATTAGCTCCTTCAGTTCCGAGTCAGGCACCAAGTAAATTTTCTCATTGAGGTAAATGATATCATCAATAACCTTGTATCTTTCATCATGTGCATAACCATCCATCAACACACATGCAAAAGTGTTCTTGGAATACTTAGCCAATAGATGAGCCTGCCACTTATCCAAGGAATGCGGTGAGGTGTTGACTATCTTGTTTTTACTTGCAGCGTCTGGGGCCAAATCCTGTTTAAAAATTGCCTCCATCTTCTTGATTGTGAGTTCCCTCGATCCTTTATTTGACATTCCTCTTAACAACACCTTCTTGCCCTCCGTCTCGAATGAAAAGTCCATCCTTTTGAAACTTTGAGTGTACTGGTCAAGAGTTTCCAACCACTGGATGCCCAAAATGATATTAGTATCAACCAAATCTATGACAAATAAATCATCTGCCAGGGTATAGTTTCCCATGGAAATTTGTAGCCGTGGGATCACATGAGTGCAAGGTAACAAGGTTCCTCTTGCAACCTTAATCTCAAATCCTCTGTGCTCAACTGCGTGCAGGCCTTTACTAGTGACCAAAAATGAATTGATGAAATTGAGTGTGGCGCCGCTATTAATCATGATTGGGACTCATTTTTCGTGAAGTGTGCTGTGAACTCTGAAGATACATCCTCTAGTTGATGTAGTGAGTGTAGCAATGGAACCCCCTTTTTGTATTAGGGCATTTATTCTCTCTTGCTAGGTAATTTCTTTGTCAGTCACTGCAAGTATTTGTTCTTCATCGTCATCAGGCATCACCTCAATGTAGTGAATCTTTCCCTTTCCGAGGCAGCGATGACTAGGACCTCATAGTTCTTTGCATGTGAAACAGAGCTTTTTCCTCCAGAGTTCTTGCCAAGAATCTTCATCAAACTGAGGTTTTTTCTGAATTGGCTCCTTGTCTTTGTCTTCTTGTGGGGATGGTGTTGGTGTAACTGCGTGAGTTTTGGAGGAAGATGCGGCCATGTCACATATCTTCTTAATAGCTTCGTTGAGTGTACCCAGGTTGAACCCTTTGATCTAGCCTCTTAAAGGCTCTCTCAGTCCATCCATGAATAACACAATTCAACGTCTTTCAGAGATGTCTGTGACTAATACTGACAGCCTTTGGAACTTAGTGATATAGTTGTCTACCGTGCCTGTTTGCTTTAGCTGAGCTAGATCTTTGAAGTTTAGCTCAGGATCCTTCCAATTGAAACGATCAATGAGTCTCAGTAAACTCAACATAAGAGGTCACTTGGTCATGACTGACAATGACCAGTCCATGATGCCACCACTCATGCACCACTCCTTCAAGATGAAGTGCTGCGAACTTGATTGCTTCCTCTTCGGGCATTGGATTGAGTTGGAAATAGGTATTTGCCTTTAGGACCCACGACTATGCAGTAATGACTCCAGATCCATCAAATGGCGATAAGTTCACCTTTTCGATCTTTCTCTTGAGATCATCATTAAAATAACCGCGATTTCCTCCGCCATAATATCTCATTCTTAGATCAACATAGTCTCTGTAAGATATATCTCCTTCCATAGTTGCGTTCCGTCATTTTTCTCGAAGTTTTTCATGCATTTCCTCAAAAGTGGCCTCTCTTCCTTTGTGTGGTGCTTCCGTCCTTGGAAGGAAGATGGGTATCGAGGGTCAAGAGCGAGAGGATTGAAAGTTTGTCCTTCTTTAACAGAATTGTCACTATGCCCATTTTGTTCTCTTGTTGTCTTTCCCTCGGCCAATTTTTGTAGGTTTCCTGCATAAGCCTTTGGGTTTCGTTGATTTGCATTTGATTTCTGTTCAACTCTCTAAAAGATTCATGAGTTCTGTCATAGGATCCTGATGATCTGCCATTCTATCAATAGGGTTATTTCGTCTTCTCCTTCGAGTATAAACTTGCATTCACTTCCACAGGCAGGCAAGATCAAAAGCTCTGATACCACTATAATGTCCCATTTCAGATCTTTAACCAAGGGGAAACAAAATCAACTGTTCATACCATGCAAGAAGGGCCGTACATGTATCACAACAAGTTGGGAGGGATGCGGCAAAGGTCGTACGGTGTAGGAGGAAATCCGCACTTGAGTTCCTGATGCCATACAGACTGTTGTTGAGTGATAATAGTACGGTGTATGAGAAGTCTGTACAGTGTGCACCCAAAAGCCGTACGGGATGTAGCCGAGTGATGCCTGTACAGTATGTGTCAAGGAGTGTGAAACTGTATGGTGGAGAGGTGTTACTTTGGATGTACGATATAGTACCGAACAGTAGGAAGAAGTCTAGCCGTACGAAGTGCCTGGAGGGGGGGGTTTACTTGGCTCTACGGTGTGCGTGAAGGATAATGAATGGCTTGTACGGTGCCTGTAGGAGAATGGATAGATGAGTAGATAGTGTGAAGGGGTATGGGGGAATGACCAAGTAGGCCATGCAATAGGCCGTACGAAGAGTGGAGGAAAACAAGGTAGGTACGGGGTGTGGGGGAAGAATGCTTGGGAGAGTGAAGGTCGTACGACAAAGAGGGAGCCGCATGGGAATGTTTAGATGCCACACAAAACAATAATGAATGCAAACTCGTTCATACAAACACAAGTAGATCAGATACAAGATTAGAGACTTGAACAGAATAATTCCTCCAATATATGCCGAAAGATGGTGCTCCAATTTGCCATATCTGAGTGAAGTATGACATGCAACAACGGAATAGGGTGAGGGTTGAATCCCACCGAAACTGTACGAGCCAAATAGGGAAGATCTTTCACTTCCAAAATGGCGAATCTATAGAGAACTCCAACAGGAATTCGCAGTACAGAGAAAATAATCCCAAAAAGCATGCCTCCAAACTACTTACAAGCCGTGCTTAAATATCCATCGCGAAACTTTTCAAGGGTGTACAAAGATAGCCGCCGATGACACAAATTACGGAAACAAAATAAAAATGGGTCTGAGATGCATTAAATCAATCAGTCCATTACAAAAGTTTGATTTACTATTTATTTTATAACGGAAACATTACAAATTATTATGTACGAAGGTACTAGTGTTGGCATTTGACAAAGATGACGGGGAGGTGGTAATGGCATGGCATTGTCATTGCTGGCAACAAGGTCATGCAACACGTGTGGGGCATTATAACAAGGCTGAATGGAAGGATGCTAATTAGGGTAACTTATATGTTCTTAATTCATTAAGTCATGATGGAATAGGTGCAGTGCATGCTATGGTACATGGTCATGAACATAATGTCTAGACATGTTTATGCTACTTCTACAATTGCACATGATAAACATAAGTATGGTGCAAGTTATGGCCAGTTTGGTGAATAGAGGAAACTGGTTCATTGTGTAGGAACATAGAAGATAATTTGATTGGTATACTCAACAGGATTGTAATCAAGTTGTGTTGTTGGAGATATAGGATCCTGATGATGTTAATGAGTTGTTGTTGCAACTACGCATTACTTGGTAATCAATAAATGATGTTATTGGATTTTGATGTTTGACAGAGAGTGCAATGAAGATCAATGAAGAACAATTAGTTAGATTGTTGATCAGTAAAGACAAGTTGTTTGTGGAATTGATCGATAATGTAGGACACATGAGGACATGTCAATGCTCATGTGGAAAGTTAGGTATGACTTGTATTGGTCGAGCTGGTCAAAGATTCATGAAGAGGTGCATGAACTTAGGGAAATGTAATACATTTTGACTTTCTTGTCAAATCGATGCAAGCTAGAGATTGTTTCCAACTTGCTTGGAGGACTTGTAAGGAGCATAATTTGAATTTCTGACAAAGTGTTAAGTTGGTGGAAAACCCTAATAAAGGGAATGTACTAATAATAGTTTATGCATGAAGAGAAAAGTGAAAGTAGAAGAGATGACAAAAGAAATCACGTGTGCGGTAATTACAGACTGTGAATCAAGGAGTGTGATTCAGGATAGGAGTTAATCTGCATGTGAGGAAGAAGTGAGCTTAATTGGATCTGTTCAAGCAAGACATTGTTGCTATTTGTTAGGTCATTTTACTTGTTGTTCCCTAATAGTTGCGGTAGGCTAAATCCTTTAACAAGGTCATGCTTAAAGTTGCGAGTAGGATCTTTAACAAGATCTGAAGGTTAAATCCTTTAACAGGGTAACACATTAGCTTGTGTTTTGAATCTCTTCTAGTAAAGTAGTCTTTAATAGGACTTTCTTGCTCCTAATAGGGCTAAGATACTCCTAACTGGGTATGCCTTTAACAAGGTGATTGTGATCATTCCTAATAGGCCATATTTCATAGAGCTTAGTAAAATATTGTGGGTTCCATCCTCACCGTGGTTTTTCCCTCCAACAAGGGTTTTCACAATACCAAGATCTTGATGCCTTTTGTTAAACTGTGTGGATGTTGGATGTTATAGTATTCTACATTATTTTCAGTTTTGCATGTTGGTTGTTTGGGAATCTCTTAAGTTTATTTATTAGATTTATTATTGCATTGAATCAGCGCCACCTCTCAGTGCCTATTTATACTAACAACTAGTGGTGTCTAGAACATAGGTTGAAGCCATCAAATAAAATACGCCCCTTTACGTGCAATCACCATGGTCAGGCTTGCTCATTGAAGTGCTTATCAATGGAATGCTTAGCACAGAAGATGGATCTACAAGTTGTGAATGCCATTCACAGTGCAAGCAATAAATGGAATTCTTAGTGTAAGGATTGCAATGCCTCTACAACACTTTGCCTGCAACAACATTTGAAACCTTCTAAGCAGAAGATGCCAAGAATTAGCAACAAGCCAAATACCCCAAAGTAGGTTTCGTGGCTTAAAAAACCACTTGTAAAATTGCAAATATTGGCTCAAATAGGAAATGGGCAGGGAATTATTTGATCTTTGCTAAAATATTTTCTTTTTTGCCCAAACATTTGTACAAAATGGAGTTCCATGTAATTTATACGAGCTTTTTTTTGTGCCAAAACGAAGTTACTGTTATTCACCAACTTTGGATTCAACTGCGATGACAATTTGACTCAATGACCCTCTATGATAGAGCTATGTATGGAATCACTTAGATGTGAGAATGACTTGCAAACAAGGCTCTGATACCATGTTGAGATTTAGATAGAATCAAAATGTGTGACAACCTTCTACAAGTGAAACCAAATGAGCACAAATAACAATAGCTATCATTTATGATGAGAGTGTAGTACATACAGAGCCTTGCAATATAGGCAAGGATAATGAGATGAGAAAGTAGGAGACAATAATTGACTACCTTCCAAATATGGGACACCTTTGATCTCACTTGACAAGTGTGTGAGCAAGTGGCAGATGTGTATGCACTAGTTGTCTCACTATGTTAGGGCAAATATCTCAACTAGATGAGGTAAGACATGTTAAATTTGTAAATCAGAATATAGAAATGCAACAAATGAAATCAAATAACACAAAATAACATATAGCACTACTCAGTTATCTTGGGAAAAACCCTCCTGCTCGAAGGAAACAACCCTGCCTACAAACAAAGATCTCTTTATTCAGAATTTCAAAGCAATAAAGAACTTCAACTAATGACTGATGTCTTCAATTAGACAATCAATAAGCCTGCCCTTTTAAATTTTAACAAATATTTTGGAGTCCTCCGATAAAACTGATTACAAACACAATATACTCAATTTAATGATTCACAAAACCAATTCACTGTTCAAATAATACAAAAACAATATATCTCTGCATATACATGAGGCTCTGCACAAAAAACACTAAAATGCAAGTCACTCAAAATTTCAAGTAAACATGGTAATATATCCAAAATAGCATTGAAGGCCCAAGACTTTTGTCTTCATTACTAAAGAAAAAAGAATAGATGCCACATCATAGAAGAGCCACTCTTGAATGCCAAGCAATTGCTGTTATAAAACATCCGCACCCATAAAAGAAGGAACCAATGCCTTAAGAAAGAGAAATTATAGATGAAACATGGCAGCTGAGTCATAGGAAAGCCATATAATATGCTAGCATAGAGATGCGATAGCATAGTGCCAAGAAATATTATAATGGTGCTAGGAAACACGATGACAACATACTTATGGTGCCAAGTGACCATAATTATTTCCAGTGAACAATAAGCAACAAGGAAAAACATGATGCTAATGAAACACGCTAAACTAAGGCAAGGAGATGAATCGCCACAAAATGAAGCCTTTTGAAATGATATCACACACTAAAAACTAGAGAATAGAAGGTCAAGCAAGGAAGATAGTGAATTGCATAACTTTGATGGAAGCAATAGAACAAATTATCACGGGTACAATGATCTCTGTTACAGCTATTAAATTTGACACTCCCTCTTAGCAAGAGAGAGATCTTCAATATGCCATCACATGACAAGTACACATAGCTGCAATAAAAAATATCAACAAAATCTCATCATATATATTTTTAATATAAATTTGTTATCTTAGCATAACAACACTCACCATAGCTACACCCAGAGGGTGAAACAGAAAAACAAAAGAAACTAAGTCATGAAGTCACACATAATTTCTACCATGGCTACTCCCAGAGGGTAGATTCACCATAGCTGCTCCTAGAGGGTGGAACAAGGGCTTTCACCTCAAACTTCTCTCGCAAGGAAGAATGCACAAGGGATTTCACCTCAGACTTCTCTTGTAGAGAAAAACTCATTAATAAGGGATTTTTGTAATGACCCCTTATAAGTTCTTACTTAATTTGTCCTAAACTTCCCCTTTTAGAGTTTGGTTCATACTTAGGGATGGTAGTTTATAATGTTTCAAGTTAAGAGAATGTTAGTTCTCACTAACTACCATATGTCATCATATCCAAAAAAAAGACATACTTAAGCTTAAATTCCTTAATCCTCTCCTAATCACTAACCCTAAGGCAGATGGATACTATTGCTTGAATATGGAAATGATCAACTGGCAGCTCCCTCATGATTTTCATTTATATTGGGACTCTTTTGCCCCATTGTGATCGGATCGCTCCTTCCCTTGTGCAAAGTCCCTATCCCCTTGCTTGTGTTAATGAGTGATTAAAGAATTAGGTTAGTATATATTATTTCTTTATATCACAAATATATGTTAGATTTAATGTTTCTAAATAAATATCCAAGTTCATAATATATTTAGCAATTAACATGTTTAAACCTTGATTCCTTACTTCTCTCCTAATCTAACCGTAAGAGAGGGTGGATTTACTTGTCACAGGGCGCTTGACACCAATACATTGTCTGGAATTACTCTACCTTTCCCTATACTACACCAACTACCAACTCTAAGTAATATAGCAAGAGAATAATGATTACAATATGCATATACCAATACCTCTTGTATATGTTCGTGTAATATATACCATACATATGGTTATGATTTCATCATTATTGACATGTTTATTTTTATACATACATACATACATACATACATACATACACACACACACACACATATATATATATATATATATATATATATATATAATCCCTTATTGTTATTGTGTGTACACATCTTAGTATACACTTAAGTCACCTTGATAGGAATTGGCCCTCTTTCAAAAAATCACCACACTTCATAATTATAGTCCTTTTGAAAATTCACAACTTTTCATAATCACAATTATTTCAAAAAGTGACAAACCTTCATAATTGAAACCCTTTCAAGAGGTCACAACCCTTCAAAATCGTAACCTATTTGAAAAGTCATAATTACAATCCATTTGAAATTCACAACCCTTCATAATTACAATCCATTTAAAAAGTCACAACCCTTCATAATCATAATCCATTTGAAAAGTCACAAACCTTCATTATCATAATCCATTTGAGAAGTCACAACCCTTCATAATTACAATCCATTTGAAAAGTCACAACTCTTTATATTTTGAATTCTTTCAAAAATTCACATCCTTTCATCATTGTTGCCTTTCCAACAATTCACTTCCTTATTTTCTTCACATTCCTTTCCTCCTCATTAACTCTTTTTTTTTCCCCTCTTCCCCCTTTCCTTTCAAATGAGCTCTCTTCCCTCTTATAGCTTAATTTGAAGGATTCACATCTCTTTATTACATATCTCTTGACCTTTTGTTAGAGTTAATTAGCTTATATTAGTTTATATTATATTATTTCTTTACTTATTTTATGTTTATTATCATCTATTACTAAATCCTTTTAAGAAAGGTAACATACTTTCTACAATAGTGTCTCTTGTTGTTAATTTTATATTTTATTTAATTATTATCTAAATAATAATAATAATATTTATTATTATTTTTTAATATTTGAATATTAATTATAATAAATGATTTTATTATCATTATTTAATTGATTATTATTAAAAATCTATCTTAAAATGGAGACATGACAGTTTACCTTCCCAAATTTGCTTGTCCTTAGTGAAATTGAATGTTCATAGAGTCTAGTACATAAACCTCCTTCTAAGGGCATCAAAATCAATTTTGATCTTTGATCAACTTTGCCTATAAATTTGCATCTTTGGCATCAGGTTCCAGACCCAAAATATAAATTAATATACATGAATATATGAAGATATAAAGCATACACAAGGTATACGCATAGATTGAAAGATCCCTGATGGATCTCTTCCGCTGATCTGCTGTAATTTTATATTTTTAAATTTGTCTTCCCTGTTTATTAAAATTTTCTTGCAGAGCTAGACAGAAGTTGTAGAAGGGTTTGATTGTTTTATATTTTTGATGATTTTTCAATAAGTAATAACAGAAGTACAATAACATGAACCAGTTCTGAGAATGTATTCCAAATACATTTAAAGCAAAGTTGCTTCAAGCAGATTTTTTTGAATATACGCCTAATATATAACTAGATGAAGTTTTACAATAATATCCAGATGATTACAACCAAGAATAAAGCCAACCTGAAGGCGTGAAAGTGAAATATGAGCCCCGAAGGAAGCTACGGCCAGAATCTAGCTCTCAAATGTTGTACCTGGAAAAGTAGATGGCTGCCAGGCGCGACCGTACAACTGCAAAGTGCCCACATGTGGGTAAAATACTCAAACCCCAGTTAAAATTTTGACTCAGTACTGCGTTCCCCAAAAGAAACAATGCACAATCTCCAAGATGCATTTGACTATAAGAATCCAGACCACTGTTTTGGGGGCTACGTCCCAAACAGGCAAAGCAAGTGGGTTTGGCGTCCCAAATGCTGAAAGCTCAATAAGAGCCCAAAACACAAATCCAAGATGTAATATGTCAATAATGCCTTCGAACTTTGTCTCTACCTCCTTATAACCCACCAAACTTAGCTTGAACCCTAAAAGTGTCCCCATGTGGCGTTGGGTTATAAAATAATATATTTCTCGTTTTTAAAGTGGTCAAGTATCCAAAAAATGTTCTTTTTCCCAATAGAAAGAAATCCGTTCATTGAAATGCTCTGAGTCAAAAGATAAATATTTAGAAAAGTTCAAGACCTTTCCAACAAGCTATTAAACCAAGAGATATTCACCCAGATGAGGCCAAAAAACCCCTTATTACTCCAAAATGGCTATAACTTAGAATTGGATTAACCACAAGATTGAACAAACCAAATAATGGCTATCATATGTAAAGGTATGATAACTTCCTTTAATGAAACCTATACTACAAAGTTTGCACTTTGCAAAAAAAGCTGTTTGATTTTGCAAATGAACAAACACAAGATAACACGAAAATGTAATCTAGACAGAAAACAAGCTGAAAAATTACTTTTCTATCCAAATCTAACTATCCTAATAAATTATTTTAAGTTTTTACAAAGTTTTACATGGGAAATAGTAAAAAGGTCAACCAGAACTTCTATGATACAAGCAATTTGCTTGCTCACAATACAAGCTTATAGAATTTTGGTCCACAAGTTCAATACCCAAATGAGTAATCTTAAAATAGTTTTTTTGTAAGGATAACTATAAATATCCATTCTAAAAATAATTTTCTTAGATTAGGATTATCTTCTAAAAATAACAATGGTTAAAAATAACACAAGCTAAAAATAGCTTGGATTAAAAATGCCTAGTTTGATTTAGGGCTTCTGGTAGTGATTTTGATGTAGTTCTTGCACTTCGACAATCACATATCCTCTAAAGAATGCTTGAAACTATGAAGATTGATCTTGGTGTATAAAATATGAATTTGTTCCTTGAAAAGTTTTGTAAATTGTTGTTTTGAACATGGATTTTGTTTGTGATAAAGACAAGTATTCATCTTTGAACTCTTACGATATTAGATAGTTTCTATTTTCTCTTTCTTCTATTGTTTTCTAATGGTCACTCTTTTTGTAATGTTTCCATAAACTCCTTCTGTTCATTATGGAAACTTTCTTTTTCACTCTACAAGAATGTTTCTATTTCCTTTCTCTTGTTCGTTATAGAAACATTCTCTTGTATATTGTATAGATAGATCATTCATGATATTTTTTTAATAACACATTCATTATTTTACCATAATATGGTATCAGAGCAAATTCTCGGCCTCTTCGAAAATTTTTAATTTCATTTTGAAATTATTAGTTCAAAATTTTCGAAATAGGGATTCAGCATCCAGATTTTTTTTGCAATTTTCTTTTTGCTGCATGGTTTAAAATCTACCTTTTTTCAACTCTGCCCTTTGTTAAAGAACTCTGCAAATCTTTTCAAGTTTTATAATCCAACTATGGTTTTTTTGAAAACCCTCAATTTTTGTGTTGGATTAACAAATTTTTTGCATATTTTAGTGGGTTTTTGCATATCTCAATTGGGTTAGTCTCACTTTTTTCTGGGTGCATTATTTTTTGTGCCTCGATTTTCGAGTCAGTGGATGCAAAATCTAATTTTAGATTCTTTGTGGGTTTTTCAAGCTTGTATTTGGGTGTCTCTTCAACTTTTTTGGGTCTTTCGTCAATCCATCTCGAAGTTCATGACATAGCAAAATTTTCATGCTTTTTCATTGAAAAACGTGCAATGACATCTCTTACCAGCCTCATGCTAGAAGGCAGTTAGTGTTTAAACAGAAAGAACTACAACATCTGGAAGCAGAGAATGATGACGATCTTCGAGTATCATTGCCTTGAGGCATTTGCTCTGGGTACCGAGACTTGTCTTATCACAGTTGATGCTACTCAAGAGAAGTTTGATGAGCGTAATTGTGAAGTGGTTATGCTTATTAAGCTTTTAGTTATTGATGATCAATTGCCTCAAGTGCCATCTGGCAAGATAGTTGTAGTGATTTGGACAACACTGAAGGATCTCCACGAGACATCAGATAAAAGAAAACCCTTCTTTCTGATGAATTAGCTATTCTCTATTATTATGGATGAGCACGTGTCCTTACAAGAACATTTTCTAAAGATTAAGGACATCAGAGATCAACTTGAGGCCATTGGCTGTACCATGGAGGAAGAGGATATGGTGGTCATTACTTTGAAAAGCCTACCACCATCCTATGAACACTTTATTGAGATGCTCAACATTACTGCAACTAATGTTGACTTGAAGTTCTTAGATCTATCCACCAAACTTTTGCAACAGGATTGTTGTAAACAACAATTTGGTAGTAGTGCTTCTTCCTCCTCCTCTGAACAAGCATTTTCAGCCCAATCCTTTAACAAGGATAAAGGCCCGTCTCAATCATTTGCTCAGTCTTAGAATAGCTCCAAGAAGAAGCAAATCCGGTGCAACTATTGCCACAAATTTGGTCATGTGATTCAAGACTGTAGTACTCGCATTGCTTTTGACCAGCGAAAGCAGGGAGGGTCTCAGCGATAGGCCAACATTGCAGAACATGCATACCTCTCTGATAAACCCAAGGCTGTCTTTTACGCTTTTTGAGGACATGCAAATTCCTTTTTTTTGAAGATAGATTGACCATTAAGGGAGGGTATTATGATATTAGATAGTTTCTATTTTATCTCTCTTTCATCTTTTTCTAATGGTCACTCTTTTTGTAATGTCTCCATAAACTCCACTCCTTTTGTTCGTTATAGAAACTTTCTTTTTCACTCTACAAAAATGTTTCTATTTCCTCTGTCTTGTTCATTATAGAAACATTCTCTTATATATGGTATATATAGATCATCATTTATGATCTTTGATTAATAACACATTCATTATTTTACCATTAAAATGAACAACTATGATGAAACTTAAGAATTTTCTACCCAACATGATGTTCATAAACTTGCTTCAATGACATCGTTTTGAAGACTTGGACATCTATTTGTAGAGGGTGTGCTTTTGATCCCTCCTTGAACCTTTTGTAATGATTTGATGTTCACTTTGTCACTTAATTGTCTTTCTTTCTCTCTCTAAGCACCTTTTTGGGCTTTCAAGAACAATTTCACAAATGGTTTCTCTAGCTTTTGTTATCCAACCTCGTAGGGGTCTGCTTAAACGCTCAGGAGCAGCTTCCCATTTTTCACTTTGATATTTTGACACATAACTGATTTTTGTTGTCCTTAGAGGATATGATGCACTTTTGTCATTTTTTGAAAGCACGATTTTGATACCCCTAGAGGTCATAATGCACCCTTTTCTCCAATTGGGAACTTGATATCCAACCTCCTAGGGGTGTGCTTGAGCTCTTGGAAGCACTTTTTAATGTTTTCACTTAAAAGAGGATATGATGCACTTTTGTCATTTTTTAAAAGCAAGATATTGATACTCAAGTGGTTAGATGTGCCCTCAAGGGGTGGAGTGCGGTTTTTGTTATGTTTTCACTATGACAATATGACACTTAAGCATTCTATGCTCACTTTTTCACTTAGTGTCTAAATGTTAACTTTTTATTCTAATTTGATGCAGAGTTTGTCATTTAAGTGAAAAATGCGCTTGTTTTCTGATTATTCATTAGCATTTTCCACTTTAGTAAAAAGGTTCTTTGAAGTCACTTAAATGATTTCTTTCTTTGTTGACATTGAAAAGTGTAACAACTTTCGAACTTTAGTGATTTATTTCTTTACAACATGACAAATAGACAACATAAGGGTGTAGTCGATATATTTGGAGTCATTTTACTTGATCCTAGCCCTTTGATGTGATTAGAGGTCAATAGATCCATTGTTGCAAAGATTGGTCAATTATGTTGCTGTTATGAAGAGACAATTGTTACGAAGTGTGCTTATTCATGCAATCTTGGCATGCTTGAGAACCCCTGAGTCTTGCATAAATTTTGATTAGAAACAATGGTAACAAAATTGGCAACTACCGACAACAAGGACTGGGAAGCAACTTACAATCTACAAACAACAAGTTTATACTTGTGAATTTGACTCAAAATGACATTTTTTGTATGGGTACAACACTACCAATAGTGGGAGTTTTTTAATATGTGCCGCAACCAACCAATATTTGTACAAACTTATTTGAGGGTATGTTGTGCCCTTATTTGAGGAAGTTTGTTCTAGTTTTTGTGATGATCTCATTGTTTATAGAAACTCCCTAGAGAATCACTATAAACTACTTAAGATTTTTGTTGGAACATTTTTATTAGAATATTATAATGTTTCTTTAATGGTCATCTTATTTAGTCTTAAGTTTATAGGTAGTTTATATTTTTCCTCTTTAGTTCACAATTGTTTCTTTTAGAAACATCATCTTTGTAAATCTATATAAGGATCTTTCATCTCCTCTGTTTAATACAACATCGATTTACCATAACATGGTATCAAAGTGGGTCAATGGGATTTCATAAAATTTGGCAAACTTTCAAAGACAAATTCGAGCATCTTTTGATCTAGATTTTTTTTCAGAATTGTTTAAAATAAAAATCGTTGGATGTAATTTATGTAAATTTTGTGGTTCGTCTTCAAACATTATTGCTGAAAATTGCGAGCCTGGTCAAGGGTTTTAATAACGTGATTTCTTGATTTGAGTGAAAGCCTTTGATTGTTTAGGGTCACATGTATACTTGCATGTTTGCTGCATGTGCTTTTTTGTGAGTTGCATGTTGCTTGTGTGTATTGTGTTACTATGCGAAGTCTCATGTTTTTCCACATGAGGTTTCCGTGATGTTTTTTCATAATTTTCCCCTTTAAAAAGAATTTCTCATGAGGTTTCACAATATTTTCCCTCAACCTTAGTTTTTCAAAAAAAATAAAAAAATAGGGAAGGTTTTGATAAAATTTCCTCAAAAATTCTATGTTGGGTTGTAACAAATGGTTTTTCATAACAAAATAAAGACTACCAACAAATGACTGAATTCCTTTTCATGGAACATTAACTGTTTTTAACTATCAATGATTAACTGAAATAACCAAGTTAAACTGAGATAACTATATCAATGATCAACTGAAACAATGATCAACTGTAATAACTATAATAACGATTAAATAACTGTAACAATGATCAACTAAAATAACTATAATAAAGATTAACTGAAAATAACTGTAACAATGATCAACTGAAATAACTATAATAATGATTAACTAAAAATAACTGTAACAATGATCAACTGACATAACTATAATAATGATTAACTGAAATAATTGTATCAATGATCAACTGTAATAACTATAATAATGATTAACTAAAATAACTATATCAACGATCAACTGGAATAACTGGAATAATGATTTACTATCTTTCCCTACATACAAGTAAATGCTTAACACGGAAAGAAGAAGAACATACAAATAATATCTGGTGAGTCTTTAGTTGGTTGTGCAAGCCTCGACTTTTGGTAAGAGGAGAAGTATTGACTTAGGCTTAACTTCCCAACCTTAGAAAATACTTATCCCCACACAATCTATTGAATTAGAAAGACCCTCCCTACCCTGGGATCGGGCTTGGGATACTTTTAGTTCAGCCACTTGAGCATTCCAGTGTTTAGAATGTCCGCACAGTTATGGATGGACAAGTCTGAATAACTGGCTCCACTGACATCAAGTGATCAGAGATGGAAAACATGCCTTTAAACGACCTTGGCCAAAGTTTTTTGATAGGTTCATTGACCCGATCACCATCAGTCGACTTGACAACAAGGGAACAATAATAGGGACAAGCATGAGCTATTAAATAAAATTATTTTAGTTTTATTTCATCATATCTGATTTTTATTTCTATGTCAATGTAGATTCCATCTCACCTCTTCACCTTTTCCATGGCTATACAGCCTGTGAGTCCTAGGTGCTCGGTTCTCAGAGCGTTTGGCTCTATCCGTTGATTTCTTAACTAATTCATGAATAATATATGTTCCAGCTTATCACAATCTGTGATCTGAAGAATGTGTTCTTTAAGACTTGCAAAAAACATCATTTGAATTCTAATCTCCAATGGCATAATAAATCATGATTTCATAACATTGTTACTTGGCTTTTATTTTCCATAAACAACTCTGACTTAGAGAAGGTCTAACCTATGATATTAAGCAAGATATTTTGCATCATGATATAAGTTGTAGCTTACTGTTATGTAAATCGGATTTGTTGTAACAACTGAATAAGAAAGTCATATTGCAATGTTTGGATTTTGGTTAACCACATAACCTGGAATAATCTGAAAAATGAATGTAGTCTTGCTGGACGCTCAGCAACCCACCTCACTTTTGACTCTAAAGATCTAGAACACTAATCCCCAGCATGAAGATTGCTCACGATTTCTGCAGAATAACAGTATAATAAAGAAATCGTGGAAAGGAACAATGCAATGGTTATTAATTGATAATTGCAAAGATATCTGGTGCTATGAAAAAGAATGTGGTTGGTAATATGGAAGAAGACGCGTGATGAACACAGAAGTCAGATGTTTTAACAAGGAGTTGGGTGATGGAGAAAATGATGTCTTCCGTCTCCCTCGACTTCAAAATATAAAGAGATAATATGTCTCTTTGGCTTCCAAGAAGCTGTAACATAAAATAAGTGTCTTGGCTCTTGGACGCCAAATAAATATGCCAAGTGTTTCAATCGGTTTCATGTAAGAAAAAGAATAAAAAGATGGAAAAAGATTTGAAGGTTATAAATTGAAAGTAATTATGGTTTATATCTATTTATATGCACGTAAATATATTTATGAGGTGGCATCATACTATTATAAAAGAAATAATAATATTATGGTGCCACTTTATTGTTATATTTATGTGTATGTACATAGGTATTTAATTATGTGGCGGAAAGATCAATCAAAAACCTTTGAGGTACGTATTATATTTTAAATTAAATTATTTTATGTTTAAAATGTTTACTTAATAGCTTATGCGGGTCCTTAAATTATATCCTGAAGTTCACGTCACTAGGTCCTTACCAAGGCAATTTAAGGTCATACCTGTCAACCTGATGATTGGACTAAGCCAGTATCCCATTCCGTTGATCTTGTTTAGCAATGCTTCCCCCCTTCATCTTCTATTTAAATCACCCGTGCAATATTTCCATAATAATAAGTTCCATAATAATTTTCATATTAACATTTAAAAAATTTAATTATTAACCATAATTCCAAAATCAAGCAACTGCTAAACATCACATGACAAATAATGGATAGCAACCATCTTCATTAAGCAATTAATACAACGGATATAAATAACTACCTACTTCACATGATTATGAAAGAAAAATTTGTTCAGTCTAACGACAATGAATAAATCTAAAATTAGGTCAAAATTTGGGATGTAACATGGGTTTTACCATTTTTCCTCAATAACGAAGTTTTCTATTCTCTAATCTGTGGCTCGAATTTTGTTTTCTGGTTTTTCTTGATTTTCCATGTCAATAATAGTGGCTTGTTGTAGTCTTTGTTGAGTCGAAGTGCTCTTGTGCAAAAGTGCTTGGTGAATCATCTTGTAGTCTGTTTTGGGGTGTAGTGCACATTTGGAAATGTTTTGGTGATTTTCCTCAACATCATAGTTTCAGTTTCATCTCAATGTCCCTAGCTATAGGGGGTAATACCTTTGTTACCCAACATGAGATTGAATGGCTTTTTGGTCATTAACATTTTGTAGATCCAGGGAGGGTCTTAGCAAGAGCATAATGTTCTAAAGAATTTGTGATCAAAAGAGATTCGTTTGACGATGACAATTAAGGGAGGGTATTAAAATATTTCTTTAATGGCCATCTAGTTAGTCTTTAGTTTATTAGGTAGTTTCTATATTCATCTTTACTTCACGATTGTTTCTTTTAGAAACATTGTCTTTGTAAATCTTTATGAGGAGCTTTCATCTCATCTGTTTAATACAACGTTGATTTACCATAGCAATTTTAGGTTAAACATATTATTTGCAGGGGAATAAAAAAGTGACTTTCTAGAGAGTTAGCTTGTAAATTGAGGCTTATGGATTAGGAAGTATGATAAAGGATGATTCTACTGGGATTCAAGCTAGTTTTGTTTGTCAAATTCCCTAGAATGCTACTTAGTTGAGGAGACTCAGTAGTTGTGTGGTTTGTATAAAAAAAGTCAAGAATCTAAAAGTATTGTTGCATCTGTTTTTGAAATTAAAAGCAACCAAAAACAAGGGGGTCGCCCATATACAATCAAAAAGCTGGTAACTAGCACATTAACAGCCAGAAACACCAGCAGACAAAAGAAAAACTAAGCAAGGTTCCAAAAGTCTGCAGAAACAACCATAGACTAGCAGCTAAGCTAACACCATAAAGGAAATAAACTAACTACGAAAGTTCCACAAAAACCAAAATGGCAACCAGGTCAACCCAAGTCGTAATTACAGTTGAAAACCAACAAAACCAACACTGCCAGTAAGGCATTAAGAGTCTTGGATCCAAAGATCCCAGTAATTGATAAAAACATAAAAAACTTAGTCTTCATTTTTCCCCTTCCCCTTTGTGTGTAGTAGGATCTGGGCCTAGTCATTGGCAAGGAACTTGAAGAGCAACTTATGGTCCTCCATATCCAAGCCCGTGTCCTCCTTTTCCTGTGCCAGCAATTGAAGGGTAGTGGCAGTAGCATGGGTAACTTGATGGCCTAATTTGGAGAAGGTAAAGAACCCCTCCTCCAAAGCTTTAACCCTTTTTCCAGGTACATGTATCGCTCCTCCATCACCTCGGTCCCATCCTTAGGCCCCACTTCACCCTTTGTAGCACCCTCCTTCATTTAAGGCACTTGTAATTTATTCTGCAAACCCGTGGGTTAGAGGAAACCTTCGAATTATCCTTAATAGGGGATGAAATGGTTATGGGGGAATTATCCCTCTTGTTGTTCTCCTCACAAAAGGTAATGGGTTTGAGGGAGAAGCTGGCAGACACATGGGTGGTCTTAGTTTTCACGGCTTTTCCAGCAGATGCCTGGGTCTGAGTATCATCCACCAAATTGTCCCCAGAGTTAAAACTTTTCTCCCCCTCCTCATTATCATCATCCTTCTTTGATTTGGAAATATCTTCCTCCTCCCTGCTATCACTATTATTTCCAGAACTATATTCCTCAACCTCCTGAACTGGGTATCTAATGGACTTCTTTTTGCTCCTAGCCTGGGTCTGAGCAAGCCTACCAGATCTTCTCCTAGCTTTACCTCCAGTTTCCTCCCCCAAATCCTCTCCAACAACCTCCACCAATTTTTCAATTTTTATCTTCTTGTTTCCCTTTTGTTCCATGACTATATCAGGTTTTTTCTTTTTCTTATTTTCCTTACTAGGGGATGGCATAGGGGTATGAATTTTCGTCCGTGTACTTGAGCTCGGGGGGGAGTTCTGACCATGGTGTGGGTTTTCCACTACCACCTCTCTAGGGGGGCACAAGGTGAGGTGAAACTGATAAAGGCAGAAAATTAAGCCTTGATGAATTATGGTGAAATTTAAACCTTTACTCCTTTTTTCCCTAACATCAGTAACCATGTCCTCAAGAGAATGCAGCAGAAAAAAAGGAATACAAATGAAATCCCTATTTCTAAAATGGTTCAACAGAGGGAAATGGTAGTAATAGCATACACCAAACCTGCCCTCCAGCGTCAGATACCTCATAAGGACCAGGCACACATCATCCCAGGGGACGAGTAGCTTGTCTCTTTTGAACCCTCCTTTGTAACGAATCGGCTCCTCATCCTCCGCGAAGAAGCTATTCATGTTGGCCTTGTTAGTAATTTTGGTAACCTTTCTCCATTTTTTCCCCTTCATGGAGAGGCCAGTCGCCATGGCGATAACTTCCTTAGTGACTTGGAAAGTGATACCATTGATGGTAACCTTCCTATCACTCCAGCTATTCACAAACTGGAGTGCGCAATTCTCATCGTACCTAGCCATCGATTGCATGTAGGGTAAAAAACCCCTTTCCTTCAGTAAGAACCAGGTAGCCATTCTGTCCTTAAAATTCTCAATTTTCGTTGGTTCCAGCCGATTCAGGCCGCCCCCCCCCCCCCCAAATCAATTCCTCCAATTTCTGACACCCCTTCTTCAGTAATACGCATCTGAACCTTTTCAGCTTCAATCTTTCTGCAACTACTCTCTGCCTTAAGCCTTTTGAAAAGATGTAAATAAAATGTGTAGACCCATGCTTGATGAGCTCCAAAATCCCATACAAAGTTATTATGGGATTCGTAAATGTGTAAAATCATAATTTTCTCACCCCGACCAATTCTGACATCCTGATTAATAATATCTTTCGTACTTCACTTTGGAAAATAATTTGAAACTCGCAACGGGTTACCATAATTACGAAATGACATTTCTCTTAATTCGTAATCACTCCATTTATCGTGTACGACCACATTTGCTCTTTATTTCCAAAACGCAATAGTTTAATTTAGCGACCGAAATCGCCATATTGCCAAATTTGGCCTTACTTTTAAAATTTGTAGACATCATCTTGAATTCTTCCTGCCTTTTTCATTGGATATCAACGACCTTATATCTTCATTGAGATCAGCTAAATTCTCCCAACATGTGATTGCCATAGCATTAAACCCCATGGCAGCCGCCGCGTTTGCCACCTGATTGCCCTCTCGGTAGATGTGCTGCAGGTGGGCTATTTTCATTTCATTCAAGACTTGCTTGATATCCAAAATGATATTTCGAATCTTCCACCCCGATCTAGCCTCCCCCTTAACCAAGTCAATCACTAATTTTGAGTCCCCTTCTATTATTAACTCCATAATTTGTCTTTCCCTAGAGAGTTGAAGACCCCATAATAACGCCATGGCCTCTACCTCATTATTGCTACCATTCCCCACCTTTCTCGCATATACCAACAACACATCACCATTCCTATCTCGCAGCACACCTCTGGCTGCTCCAATTCCTCCTTTTGCAGCACCATCAAAGTTCAGTTTATATTGTGTTATGGTGGGGGGTCTCCGTCTTGTCTGTTGTCTCCTTTTCATAGCTGAGTTATCAAAAAGGAAGAAATCCTCATGACAGCCCCAATTTTCTGCCACAAGGCCTTCAAGTCTACGTGGCTCCTCCTTTGGCATTTTACATTTAGCCACTCTTATATTCTCCTTTAACAATTTGTTCATTATTCCAAATACCACTTCCACTGTCTTACTTTCCTCCCTAAAAATTCTGTTATTTCTTTCTTTCCATATGTGCCAGCAAACATATGGTGGAATAATATTCCATAAAAAAACTAATCTTGGGTGATAAAAGGGACAATCCCAACTCTCCACAAACTGTCTCAAGTTATCCTCCATAACCCAAACCACACCAAATCTTTCCCATACCTTAGTCCAGATCCCTAAAGCAAACTGGCATTCTAGGAAGAGGTGTGAAATACTTTCTTCCTTTTCTTTACAAAGACAACAACGGTTTGTTATATAGAATCCCCTTTTATTCAAGTTGTCTAATGTTAAAATTTTGCCATGCTGAACCGTCCACCAAAAGAAATTGATTTTAGGAATAAGGTTAGTAATCCATACCTTGCGCCATAGGATTGGGCAAGGGTCCTTACTAAACATGAAAGTATATGCTGATTTTACAGTGAAATTACCATTTGGGGTTAAGTCCTAGGCCATAATATCCTCCTAAGGCAGAAAGGGGAGTCTCTGTTCTTTTATCAATTCTTCCAGTTCCTTTAGGAGAACAATATCCTCATGTGAGTAGTCCTCCTTATGAAGTTTCTTCCACCTCCTCCCCTGATCAATATAGTCCCCAACTTTTCCCCCTACATCCGCTTTAAGAAGTTCCATTAGTCTACTAAATTTACTCAAGGCTAACGGTTTCCCATCCATCCACCTGTTTTCCCAAACTCTGATATTGAAGCCATTCCCCACAATCCACCTCAATCCTTCTCTTAGTAAACCTCTATTCCTAACAATATTTTGCCAAATCTTTGAACCTCCTGGGAGGTCATTATTATATAGGTTCTACCTAAAGGAGGTATTAGATAAATATTTAGCCTTCATGATATTTCCCCATCCAGTGTTTCCTTCAGCCAGTCTCTAGCCAATTTTTGTGAGGAGAGCTTTATTGAGATCCCTCAACCTTCTAACCCCTAACCCCCCCTTAAATTTTGGTTTACACACCACCTCCTAGTTGACTAAACTCAATTTATTTTTCTCCTTTGTCCCTGACCACAAGAAATTCCTTTGTATTCTCTCAATTTTCTCCGCCATGTTTTGGTTGATTTTGAAAATTGATAAGAAGTAGATAGGGATTCCCTGAAGAGCAGCAGTGAGCAGTTGTAATTTTTCAGCATTACTTAATATCTTCCCTTTCCAACCTGCAAGCTTCCTCTGAATTCTCTCCACTATTGTATTCCAGAATTCATTAGTTACTTCCTTAGTAGTAAGGGGTAGACCAAGATAAGTGTGCGGGAGGCAAGCGGATTGGCAATTCAAGATTTTCCTAATCTTTCTTTGAAGCGAGGCTTCAGTATTAAAGAAATAAATCTTACTCTTATGGTAATTCACACGCTGCCCTGAGCTTTTTTCATAATTATGTAAAATCATCTTCCAAGCTTCTGCCTCCATAAGTGAAGATTCCCCAAATAGGAAGGTGTCATCCACAAACTGCTGTATAACCTCAGTTTCAGCATTAGTAGCTGGTTTAACACCTTTAACACAGCCCGTATTAACTAATTTATAGAAAGATCTTCCTGAAACTTCAGCTATCATAATAAAAAGATAAGGAGAAAGTGGGTCACCCTGTCTTAAACCTTTCTCCGCAGTCAAGTTACCCCAGGGGGAACCATTTAGCAGGACAGAATACTGCACTGAGCCGACCATCATCATGATCGGGTTTATAATCCTATTGCTAAATCCTATTCTTTCCAGCACATCATGAAGAAAGTCCCAGTTGACCTTATCATACGCTTTGGATATGTCCAACTTAAATGCCATCCCTGGTTGCCTGTTCTTTTCCATAGAATGGATAACCTGATGAGTGGTTATGGCCGCATCCAATATCTGTCTTCCTGGCACAAATCCCTTCTGAGGACTACCAATAATTCTTTCCAAGAAAGGCTTAATAATATTACAAACACTTAATATTACATCTATTATTAATATTACAAACACTGATTTATATTAATGCATCTGTTATTAATATTACAAACACTGATTTATATTGTTGCATCTGTTATTAATATTAAAAACACTGATTTATATGTCCATGACAATAGAGGCCACATTCCAACAAATAAAAAAGGCAATCACTTCTAGTCCTGTTCTTGCTTTTCCAGATTTTTAAAAACCCTTTGTAGTGGAATGTGATGCTTTTGAGTTAAGTGTAGAGGCTACGTTCATCCAAGATAAGTTGCCTTTTCTTTATGAAAGTAGAAATAGGCTGACAAAGAGTTAAATATTGACTCATGCATTCTGTTGAAAATTTCAGGCCATATTTACTTGTCCCGCAGTTCATTGTCTGAGCAGACCATCATAGTTTGAATTAAATATTTTCAAATGGAGATTTTGAGTGAACTTCAAGAACAGCATAAATAATGTTATTGCAAACTCCTTGTCTAGGTCACATGAACTATATGGAAATTTGCAATATCTAGGGTAAACCTGGAGCGGGGAGTGGAAATATTGGCTGAATAAGCTAAAGATGAGAGTTGCTGCTATGCTCAAGGACCCATAAAGAACCCAAGATGACAACAGATGCTCTTAATCACAAGAATCTTATATATCCAATATAAAATAATAAGAAAATACTACCACCTATCCACATTGCTGAAACTGCCAATCAGCTCTTGTCATTTGCCTCCACATTTCACCCTGTGAAGTTGACATCACCCAAGGGTAGGATTGACCATCCTGCAATGTCAGCATCCTCTGTCCATACAGGCTGTTCAATTCCTTCTAGCTCAAAAGACAATCAGTTTTCACCTCCCCAGCGACATAAAGGTTTATGCAAGAAAAGAAACACTCAACCAAGCCTCAAGATTCCATCTACACGCATGATGAAAATGGATGTCCATGACCAAAAACCACAGGCAATAAGGATTTAGAATTCTCGCATGGCAATCCTTACCCAGGTTTCAACAAAGAGAGAATATACATTGAAAACATTAAGAAATATTAAACTAACATCAAGAAATATCCCCATTCATAAACTAGAAATGTAATAACGACAAGTGACAACCTTAGATAAGTTTCAGAAATATCCCTCATTTATAAACTCAAAGGTGTGTCTAAAGGGAAAACTATGTACATGGACAAATTCATGTGCCTACAAAACTATAGTTAATGGCTTAACCACAAAAATATAGAACTATAGTAAGATTACATTAGGTTCTTGGTGGGTTTGTATGACTTACCTTCAAGAAAAATGGTTCCAAGTGCTTACTTTTCTTGCTCCTAACTCCTCTCTTTCTCAAATCGGTAAAAAATGCCTCTTCTTGAAAAACTCAAGCTTATATAAGGAAGGATAAAGGGCTTGCCAAATGAGGAAAGAGAAAGCTTGGAGCTTAACTGTCAAACCTCCCTTTTTATCAGCCTAGGAGATTCCCACATGGTCATAAAGGCTTAGAAGACCCTTAACGACATAATCTATGGGTGAGTAAACTCTAAAAACATAAAGTTCTTACATAGGCAACCTCTTGAGTAGGCTCACTGTTTGAACTGCAAGCTTAGGATAATGTTAGACAGCACCCATATAATGTTACCACATAGGACACCACATAGGACTAGTATGCATATGCACATACACTAGACTAGGCAAGTTGCATGCCCTTACACATGACCTGAAACACTAGGACACAAATGTGATTGGTGGAAATCTTCATGGGGTGTCTTTTTGCCTTGGATGATATCAATCAATTGCTTGCACTATCTTCACAAAACCCATCATTTTATCTAAGGTTTAACCTTGCGTATATAAAGATCAACTAGAACTTGTAAGAATAATTTGAGTATCCTCAAGATGGTAGACATATAATTGATAACCATTTTAATATATTGTCATAACAATCTAATTATTTTTCAGCACACATCAAACATTGTAAGGATAGAAAGAGTTGTGATAGAGCATATGCCATAAAATCCCTTTGTAAGATCAATTGTAACAACATAATTTGGCTATTTTCAAACTTTTGATGCCAAACAAAATAAAGATTTAGTGAAATGCATTAATTATAGAGAGATAAGTTATCAACCATAGAAACTTCCTACAAGTCATGTCATGAAACTATGGGATACTAGAACATGAGGATTAATGGGCAATACTACATCCTCCTTATTATGCAGCTAATAGTTTTCTTCCCTAGAGGAGGATCAGAGAGAATCCAAGTGCGATTCTTCAGAATACTCTGGTATTTCCCATCCATAGCATGTTAATGTTCCCATTCTGGAATCCCTTTAATGTCTGAGGCTCTATGAAGGTTGGCCATGAGAGCAAAGCTAACTGTATTTAGTTGCTTCCCCTTATTTCTAGAAGATCTATCCTCAACGAGCTCATCAAGACAAAGATCATTGATTGTCTTAGCCCAAAGTTTAGGTCGGAGAGTAGATGTGCCAATATTAGGAGGAATAATTGGAGCTGGAAGAACTGGAGGTGGAATAGGATTCACAACAGGTGGAAGATTAGCATCATCTAGAGGAAAGTTAGGTAGTACATTATTAAATTCAGATTCTACATAAACCCTCTCTTCAGATGGATCTAGCGGAAGACGAACACCCAAATCAGACACTTCAAAGCCTGATCTTCAAAATTCTGCTTAGACGAGAAAGAGAGAAATGGTCCTCATTCTTCATCAAAGACAACATTGCGACTGAAGATAAGGCGATCAATATCTATGTCAATCGATTAGTAAGCCTTATGGTTGTCGCTGTAACTTGTAAACATGAGCGTTTGACTCTTGGAATCTAACTTGGAGTGCTAAGCATTTGGAGTCCAAACATATGCTAGAGAGCCAAAAACTTTTAAATGGCTGATCCTAGGTTTGTGACCAGTCGAGGCTTCCTCAAGAGTCTTCCCCGTAACATGTGTCGGAGACCTATTAAGGAGATATCCTGCAATAAACATTCCTTCTGCTCAATATTTCTTAGGAACATTTTTGTGTTCCATCATACACCTAACCACTTTTGTAATGGTATGGTCGCGACGCTCTACGATGCTGTTTTGTTGAGGGGTGTATGGTGTAGTTAACTGACGTTTTATGCCATGTGTACCACAGAAAGTGGAGAAAGCAGTAAAACGAAATTCCCCCTTATTATCATACCTAAGAGATATAATAGAACAACCATATTGTTTTTCTACCAAAGCCTTGAATTTCTGAAATGCATTAAACAACTCTTGAATTTTTGAAATACATTAAACACCTTTGATTTTTGTTTAATAAAGTACACCCACATTTTTCTAGTGGAATCATCAACAAGAAGTAAGGATTACTTGTACTCAGTAACAAATTGAGTTTTCATTGGATCACATGCATCGTAATGGACCAACTGTAGTACCTTAGAGGCTTGCCATGAGTCACCATCCTTGAAAGACGTCTTGCGCTACTTTCCAGCTTGACAGACTCCACAAACTTGTCGATTTTGAGTTTGAATTTTAGGTAGGCTAAGTACTAAATCATACCAAATAAGTTGAGCAAGATAAGGAATGTTTAGGTGACCATATTGCTGATGCAAAAGACTATTGATAGAAGCTGATTTTGATGCGAAAGCTTGCACAAGAGGATCACTAGTATCCACAAGTCTATATAGACTATGATCCTCAATACCAACAACAACAGTTGTGCATGTTGCACGATCAACAATTGAGCACTTGTGTGACTTGAATAACACATTAAACTGAGGAGAATGCCACATGATTTGACTCATTGAGAGTAGGTTAAGTTCCATGCTTGGAACATAGTATACACTGAGGAAAATGAGATTCCTCCCACCAGACAGTATCTGTACATTGCCCTTGCCAACAATAGTATACTCTTCACCTCCTCGAAAAATATCTAAATCGGTGAAGGAAGAAAAATCTATAAACCAATCACAATTTGAGTGAAATGCTGAGATGCACCAGAATCTATATACCAAGTAGAAGATTTGGCATGGTCTGTAGGTCTTTTAGCCATGAAGGCATAAAAGAAGACTATTTGTGCTTTGTGTGCTCAACACCATTGACTTGTGGTTGAGACCCTCCCTACTTCTGCAGTTTAGAAGCCGAACGGTTGTGACAATTTTTGAGAAAATGACGATGCTTATGACAACAATTACATTGCATCTTCATCTTTGAAGCATCCTCTGAGTGATTTGAGCCCTTTTGCTGAGATGGTGAGAGTGTTGAAATTCGCCTTTATCCTTGTGAAAGGATTTGGATGAAAAGGCATGCTTTGAGGACAAGAAGGTGGCACTGCTACCAAACTGTTCTTTGCAACGATCTTGTTGCAGAAGTTTGGTGCAAAACTCAGGTGTTTCCTTCCACCACCTTCGGTACTTGAGCCCATTGAGTCCTTCGAACTGTATCATGAGATGTGTGACTTTTTATTTTTGAGAGGTTTGCTGAATCTTGGGTCGGACCTTCTTGCTAGTGGAAGTTGCTTCTTGCATTTGGCTTGCAACTTGAATGCCTGAGGATAAAATTTTTGTGTCCTTGTCCATGCTCGAACTTTCTGCGTCTAATTGATCCTTCTAGCGCCACCTCTTGCTTGTTGAATGCATAACTTGACTGTAATCATTTCTTGGTTTTTCTTTTATGTGAAAAACGGTTAGGGCTGGATCGTTTACTCCAAATCTCCCTGCCATGCGTGGATGCAATCGTCCCCACAACTTCCAATATCCATCATGCAAAGGTTGCCGTGGATGGTGACTCCTATCATTCCTCCTTTCTTATTAATTTGTGCCTAAAGTCGCCAAGGGTCATTGACATATATCCATAGGACCTTGACTGCGAAATGTGCACTTTATTTCCACAGGGGTTTCCTTTTCAATGCCCACAGTTCCTCAGCTTTCCACGACAACCAACTCTCTCGATACCTCTTTTATCCGTGGGCCTAGGTTCTAGGCGAGTTTTCTTTATGTCTTCCACGACCCTCTCTATGTCTTCCACAGGGGATTAAATGTTTCCGGCCGGGCCAATGCTTTTCTGCGGGCCTTCATGCTTTGTTTGCGAGCAATTATCCTTATTGCGCGAGTCTTGGTGTTTCCTCCACGGAAAATATATGCCTTTGCTTGACCTTCGCATTGGCAAGAATTGGTATGCTTGGGTCTTTGTTTTTTCCGTAGAAGCCTTCTTTTCATCTGCGGGGGCATCTTTGATGTCCACAGGGCTATATCTTCTCTCCTTCGTTCGCTATCCTTTCCCGTGAATTGTGTTCCGTAGAGCTTTATATTTTTTTTGTGGGGAGAGGTTTAGTGATTTTTGTGGAGGAGCAATGTTGACCGTGGGTGGCAACTTGTTGTTTGCAATAGAGTGAAATGTTTTCACGCTTGGTGCCAATGTTTACTGTGGGGAGGGGTTTAGTGTTTCCCACGAGAATTTGTTTCTTGTTCTCGTGGCCTTTTCTTTCTGCAGGGAGTGGATTTAATGTTGCCTGCGGGCTCCTCCCTTTTTTTACAGTGTCAACTTTTCCAAATTTATTTATTATCATTTTTCTTCTCTTTTTTTTTTCACAATTTTAATTTAAAAATAAATCCTACCTAAGTCTAAATTACGTGGCCTTGGCAGGTCGTTGCATTGCTCATGGTGGACCTTTAGTTTTGAACCGTTCACGACATTAGGAACTTCTTGGCCATTGAGTGCCCACAGCTTGATTGATCCATTGGCTCCAACCTCCCGAATTTCATACAGTCCTAGCCACTTCACTTTGAATATGCCTGACTTGATATCTTTCCTTCCATTAACTTCAAGACTAATTGGCCGGGTTGAAATATCATGCGTCAAAGATGCTTATGATGCCAACACTTCCGTTGCTGTTGTCCCTTGTCAGTCACTCACTGCGCTAACACTCTCTTTTTGTCTAATTTGTTCAAGGTATAAAGTCTCTCCCTCAAGCTCTCCATGTCGTTGAGCCTGTTGTTGACAGCTATCCGTAAACTTGGTACCATGAATTTTGTCGGCACCATGACGTCCTGCTCGTACATCGGTTAGAATGGCGTGTGCCCAATGGTCACCTTGTACGAGGTACGGTAGGTCCACAACACGGAGGGTAATTTTTCCTTCCAGTCTTTGTCCTCGACTCTGCATGATTTATAAATAACTCCGACCAAAATCTTGTTGGTGGCCTTTGCTTGCCCATTCACGGGAGGTAGTACGGACTTGACAGGGTATAGAAAATCTTGAATTCAGTAGTCAACAACTTGATGACATGATTCACAAAGTGCTCACCCCTGTCACTTGTTAGTTGGATTGGGATTCCATATTGCATTATGATCTGTACGTAGATGAACTTAGTTGTGCTTAATGCAGAGTTGCCCGGCAATGCTTGTGCTTCCACCCATTTTGTTAAGTATTCAGTGGCCACCACAATATATCGATACCTTTTGGCATGACTAACTCACAGGGGTCCAACGAAGTCTAACACCCACCTTTTAGTCAGTTCCTGGGCATATGACGGATTGAGTGACATGAAGTTTCGTTTGAGAGGCTTCCCTGCTCGTTGACAAGTGTTGCACTTGACAACCCATTCTCGTGTAGCGTTGTGCAATGTCGGCCACCACAAGCTTGCCAGGAGCACTTTCCTTGTTGTGGTGTCAAGATCCATGTGTCCGCCTGCTGGTCCTTCATGGGCTTTTTGGAGTACTCAGTGTATCTCTTCTTCCATCACACATTGTCTTAATACTTGGTCTGCCCCCATTTTGTAGAGTAATTTGTTAATTAATCAAAAGGTTCTGCTCTTGAGAGCCAACTTCCTCCGTTCTCTTGGAGGCATGTCCTAGGGAAATCGGCCGTGGACAGGTACTCCTTGATATTAGTGTACCACGAGGGAAGTATGGCAATTTGAAATAAATGTGCGTCGGGGAAGTCGTCGTTTACTCCCACTGGTAGCTCTCCCGACTTGATCTGTGACAACTGATTTGCAATCATGTGGCTATGCTCTAACCATACCATAATGTTGACTGTAAACTCCTGAAGTAGCAAAAGCCAACGACTGACTGTCCCTTGGATGATGGGCTTATTGGCCAAGTACATGAGGGCTTGCTGGTTTACATAGAAGGTGAATGAGTTGGCCAACAGGTAGTGCCATAACCTTTGTACCGAATAAACCATTCTGAGGGCTTCCCTCTCGGTAGTGCTATAATTCTTCCCTGCCTTGGATAATAACCGGCTTGCAAAGTATATTTGACGGTCCAATCCATGCGCCCCTTCTTGCAACAAGGTAGCCCTTATGACGCAATTTGACGCATCTACGTGTACATGAAACTACTTATCCCAGTTTGGGAATGCAAGAATGGGAGCACCCATCAGCCTAGTTTTTAATTCTTCAAAAGCATCTCCTTGTTCCTTCCCCCATACGTACCACTCCCCTTCCCTTGTGAGTTTGTCCATCGGTTGGGATATTTGTGCGAAGTTCTTAATGAATCTCTAATAATATTCAATATGATTGAGGAATGATTTGACTCCAGTTATCTCGGTAGGGGCCTCCATTTCAACGATTACCCGTATATTGTCCGGGTTGGTCTTTAGTCTAGCTTTACAAACGATGTGCCCAAGTAACTTTCCCTGTGACACCATGAAGCGACACTTTCTTCGGGCTGAGGGTAAGGCGAGCTTGTCGACATTGCTCTATGCACTCCCCCAGAGCTGCAATATGTGTGTCCTACCCATTGAATACTGAACAGTTGTCTAGGAATACTGTAAAGTTTCCTGTCGACATCTTATCAAAAAGATGTGTAGGATGATCCGTTGAAAAGTCGTGGGCGCGTTATAGAGGCTGAAGATCATGCGGTTGTATGTGTACACACCATCTTCCACTGCGAAAGTCATTACCGATTTGTCCTCCGCAATGAAAATCTGGTTGCACTGAGAAAACCCGTCCATAAATGAGTAAATTTTGTGACCCACCACTTCTAGAATGTTGTCAGTGAATAGAATAGGAAACGGGTCTTTGATGGTAACGGTGTCGAGGCATCGGAAATCCAGGCAAATGCGGATCTGGTTTGCTTCTTTCTTTAAAGAAATGACAATGGGAGAAACCGACTCGCTTGTCTTGACTTAGAAGATGATGCCTGCCTCCAACATCCTTTCAATCTTTGTGTTCACTTTGCAACATAGTTTCTGTTCATCTTGTATGATCTCTTGCGCACAGTTTGGGCTCCGGGTACGATGGGGATTTGGTGTACGCATAACTCTGGAGGTACACCCTACAAATCTTTATATGTCCAAGTGAATACATCCTTGTACTCCGTGAATATTTTAAACGCATCAGTCTTTTGTATGGGGTCCCAGTCATCCCCTACCAAAATAGTCTTCGGATTGTGCTCATCTCCCAAATTTACTTCCTGCAACTTGGCCTCTTGATATTTAATAGTTTCTTCCTTAGGGAATTGGTGGGTGGGTGGGGCTATCTCTAACTTCCGCCTCCCCTTCCCTATATTCTGTGTACTCCGGAGGGAATTCATTCTCCTCCTCTGTGATGTCCAACACATTGCGCAGTGGCATAAATAGTTCATAATTGCCCATCTACCAATAAAATAGCCCATCGATAGAATCTACATTGTCAGAGAACTCCCTCAATTCCAGTATCCCTCTGCTATTAGGTTCCATGCCTTTCCTCCCTTTATCTACTCCGTCATTGGATTCCGAGTCCAAGGAGAATGCCATTTCTTTGCCAACCTTTTGGTTCTCAAGTTGATCACGTACTTCCTGTGATGTCCCCATATTAGTATATAATTTAAATAATAAATAAATGTTTGATATAAAGTAATATTAATAATGATATTAAAATAATAATATTTTTATAAAGCGATGTTACATTTTAATTATATAATAATATCATATCAGGTTATAATAATAATAATCTTCAATATAATATATCAACGCACTATATTAATAAGTATTATAATCTAATAATATAGTTGATATATTATTAAGTTAATATATATTATAGCCTAATTGTAATATAAAATATTATATTATAATTATAATATTAATGAGATAAATAAATTAAATGACAAATAAATACTTTGATTATAAATGATATCAAATACCAATAATAAGTTTATAATGTACCTACATGGGTTAGATTATGAAATGGATATATTCGAGGATAATATTATAATATAATCGAGAATTAAATATTATTATAAATAATATATATAAAGAAAATATACTATGTAATAGTACTAGAATAAAGATATTACTAACATTATTATTAAATATATGATATGTTATAATTTTATAATTACATAATATTGTAATGTTATCATTTGAGGATATATATGGCACATACGGGTTGCAGAACATGATTGGAATTCTCTGGACAGTAGCATAGATATAAATCAATAAGATGCCTTGAGAATCGATAGCTACCGTTGAATATGATTGAAATGGATACAAGCAATGATGGAGACAATTGCATACATATAATCTACATATTAGGAAAAAATATGGCAAAAGGATACAAATAAAAGTGAAGTCGTAAGTAATTGAATGACTCCCAAAAAGGGGTCATTACACTTCCTTCCACCCTTCTCAAATGATAGAGTATTCTTTTTCCTATTATGATTTGCTTTAGCCATTACCAACCATCCTCTTCCTAAGATGGCATTGTATCCCTTCCGTTGGAGGGGAATCACTATGACACCTAAAGTGAATGGTTGTGCCACTTGTTACCTTTTGTGCCATTAGAGTCTTGAGGGGCTTGATACCGTGTTGGTCCGCCCCTAAGAGGTTGAAGGTTAGTGGCCATAATGTTGGCTTCTTGGGACTCTTCCAAGTCTCTTCCGATCAAATGTTCACTCTTGACCCGCCATCCACAATCGTGCCCATCTCCACCATCGCCAGGTGTCTCTTGCTATTCACCGTGAGTATCATTGGATCCATTGCCTAGCTGCCAGGAGTCTCGATTCGTTGTGGTTGTTGGAGTGTTCAGGAGGGCTGTACGGAGGTGGCACATTGTTTCTATTAGTTCCTTGACCTTCACTAGAACTTCTACCTGCACAACTTGCCTTAGAATGTTTTGATTCGCCGTTGCTCGAGCAAAGGTTCTAATAGCATCTTTTGACTCTTTGCAGGCTTGAAATTGTTTCTGAGTCGCTTTTCCGTACAAGGGCTTGGATATACAACCTTTTTAGCTTGTGCGGGTGGAATCGCCAAAACTTCTTCCTCCTTGCTTGTCACTTCCACATCGAGGAGGTTAAAGCTAGGTTTTAGACAATTGGCTAATACGTGATCGCCAGGCCTACACCATTTGCATAACTTCTATGGACTCTCCTCTTTCTAGCAATCACGGGTGAAATGCCCCCATTGGTTGTAGTTCCTTCAGTGTATCATGGGCCTCCCCTTTAGATGGTATTGGATACAAGGATAGTTATTTGTTGTTCCCTCAGCCTCCCCGCTGATTGTTTCTGTACCTGCCAAAAGCGGCATTATTGTTATTCTATTGGTTGCCTGATCCAGATGTAGAGGGTTGTTCCTATGTGAACAGTACTTGCTGGTTTCTGGTCTTCATGTTATAGGGACATTCTTTAGTGGAATGTCCCATAACTTGGTAGATGTTGCAAAAGGATTTCTTAGGACACAAACCCTTTGTGCATCTAACCTCTTTGCAGTCTGTACACCGTACTTTGTCCTCCTCATTTTTGCTCGACCCTCCTTTGGTTTCCTTCAGTTCCTTCATCATTCGTTGAAGGTCTTTTTGCAGGGCATGTACCTTGTTACTTCCTTCCTCATCCGGTGATGATGACTTAGTAGCCTTCTTAGAAGTCTTGTATTCGCTTTCTAAGTCCATGGCCTAGTTATAGGTGTTTTCGCACAAAGTTGGAGGTATGATCTTCATCTTCTTCCGGAGGGATGTCTTTTGTCCCATAACGAACCATCGCTTTTTGAGTTCGTCTGCTGCTGCACACTCCATCTTACCAAGGAGTACTTTTAGTCATCGTCCATATGCTTTGACGGACTCACTTTTCCCTTGCTTAGGGCCATACATTTCTGCGAGTATCTCATTGTCTTCGTGCAATAGTTTGAATTTCAGCATTTTTCCATTCAGCCCAAGTTGTTAGATTGGTCTTTGTTACATCCTAATTTTTGACCTAATTTGAAATATAGCCATTGAGTTTCACATGAAGTCAGTTGGTAGTTTAATTTGTTATAATCTGGCAAAATGGTAAGATAGTTAGTCGTTATGATTTCAAGTAAAGATAACATGCTAGTTGATCGTTGATCACGAATTCATGGAATTGAGAAGATGGTTAACCGTTATGATTAATTATGATTAAATAATTTATTATGATAATATAATTTAAGTGTGGGAAATTTCCTTGCAGGAAACATGTCGAAGGGGTGGAAGCATTGTCAGAAAAGAATTAGGCAAGAGCATCACTATCATTGGGCAGAGGGGTAGAGGACTGTGGGACCCGCATGAGTTATTTAAATAAATAATTTGATTAAAATAATTGAGTTAAAATATAAAACATATCTCAAAAGATTTTAATTTATCTCTCACCATATTATTTTAATTTATATACGTGCATATAATATAAAAATGATTTGGCACCATTATAATTTAATAGAGTGATGTTTATATGTACATATAAGATTATAATAATATTTGAATTATAATAACATTTGAATTATTGTAATTTTTGAATTATAATCTTCCAACTCTCTTTCCATGCTTTTTATTTTAATATTCTTGCTTTTAACCAATTAACACTTGGCATGATAAATCGATTTAATATTTGGCAATTTGAGTTGTCTTTTAATCTTTCCAACTTCTCTTCCAACTCCAATCTTTTTTTTTTAATATTCTTTTCTTTTAACCAATTATCACTTGCGAATTCGAATGGTTTATAATCTTGTAAACCGGCGGAAGCCAAGAAGTCACGTCTTCTCTTATTTATTTGAAGTCGTGAGTGGAAGGGGATATCTTTTGAAGCACCTGACTATTTCTTTTTAGAATCGGTATCGTGTCTTGGCCATGCTGATCGATTTCTCTTCGCTCTCTCTTTGCATCGAGACACTTTAGTTTTACCGGCTATCTTATCATTCATGTGACTTGCCGTAGTTAGCAGACTATCTATTGTTTTGTTTATCTTGCTTCTGGAAAGGAGTTGAAGGTTGCTGCTAAGTCTTCATTGATACTTTGTATAGTGAGCATCTGCACTAGTGTTGATCAGTACTTTTTTTACAGTAGTCAATTTATATGTTGCTTGATGCATGAGGAAAGATAGAGGAGATATATGAGTCGAGAGTTATTGGATTGTTTTCTGTGGTGCTTCAGAATTATTGTCAGTGGTTTTATTATATATGTTCATCATATAGATTTGTGTGTGAGGTTAATATATTTGATTTATTCTGTATAGCTCATTCTTGCAGTATCAGATCTTATATCTTGTGTATTCAGTATTGCGTGATTATGCAAAGTCCATTGTGGTTTGAGTGATTCGTTTCCAATAAATTTAGTCTATCTGCTTCTGTATTATGGTTCTCTCTAGTTGATGTGTATTGACATCAATATCCTATCCTATTTTGTAGTGTGTGCATGAGCAACAACATATATTCAAAGGCCACACACACACACACACACATTATGACTTTATTTTTTTAGAATATCTCAGATTTTGTTCTGATATCTGTTCGATCAGTTTGTGTGGAGGATACTATTAAGACAAGATTGGCATCAAAGAAATGTGAATCGGAATCGGCAAGGCTGAATCGAATCGTGAATCGGCAATGAATCGGCGATGAATCAGCGATGAATCGGCAAATTTGAAAAAACCCTTTAAATTTAAAGATTTTAACAATTTAAAACTTATTTCATGCACCCTTTATTGAATATAACTTAAGCACACTATAACATCATCAAATTGAAGTTAAAACTTAACATACATAAACATGGAACATAAAATCCATCACATACGTAACTATGTTATCTAAAATGTAAATTGTAGGCTAGCTGAAGTAAATAGAAATCAAATGATCATAATGATTTAAATCATAGAATGTATGTAAGATGATCCATAAGACATCAAATCATAAATTTATGTAAGAATCTAAGATGAAGATCCATGAAAGTTTGAAACATATGTCTATCAATGATTCAGTATCAATATCTGTAAACAAAATATAAAAACAAGGCTCTAGCTCAAGCCTCAGGCTCATAGTCATCATCATCCTCAACATCATCCTCAAGCTCGGCTTCAGCCTCAGCCTCAGCCTCTGAGTATCCAGTCTGCCTAGTAGCAAGGCGTCTAATGTAGGTCCTAGAGGACTGTCGAGCCATATCTCCCGCATATAAGATGGGCTCACGAATGTCGCTAGGGCCTGTGTTTGTGCGTGCATGTGTGCGTCTACCAATGCCTGAAGAATGTGCTCTAGTTGCCTCAGCCTCTATATCCACCTGGTCAATCCACGCACGGTCTTCCTCAGTGAAGACTGGATCTACAACCTCTGTGAGCCACTTTCATTCTGGATCAATCTCCTCCAGAATGATCGGAGAGGAGTCAGTGCCCAAAATCTGTCTGATCCTAAGACGAAGGTTGTAATGAACGAAGACAAGATCATTCAACCTCTGCACTGTCAACCTGTTTCTCCTCTTCGAGTGGATGTGCTCGAACATGGACCAACTGCGCTCACATCCAGAAGTGCTGCTTGGCTGACTCAGAATACGAATGGCAATTTTTTGAAGTTTTGGGGTTGTGGCCCCAAACATTTGCCACCATCTATCTGAAATAAGAGAAAATAAAAATAATTAGTCTCATTTACAAATTACAAATTACAAGTTAACTCTAAAATTACATAATCAACTTTAAGTTTAGAATCTAGATTCATGAACATTGAATATATTATTTAATTTTGACCTGGTTGTATTGTTTCCCGAGCATCTATGGCTACCCTGCTAGAGAAAAGTGGCCTTTCTTTATTATTGAACTTATCAAGCTCAATAATTGCAGCACTGCTATCCTCATCAGTACTCAACCTCTGGATCACTGTATATAATCCGGTGAGAACCTCCTCATCCGCCTTGAAGTCAGGACGGAAACAAAATGCCGAATTCAAAAAGTAAGCTGCTGCATGGATGGGTCTGTGGAGCTGATTTTGCCATCTCCTATCAATGATGTCCCAAATAGGGGCATACTTCTCCTGCACTCCTGCATACTGAGCTCTAATGGCCTTCTTGGCCCTATCCATGCCCTCATATATGTAGCCCATAGAGGGCTTCTCCCCATTAGCAGTTCGTAGGAGAGATACAAGAGGCTCAGTGGCCTACATATAAAGTAAAACAAAAATTTGAGTCAAAACTTAGACGTAGAATAATTCAATAATATAACTTAAGGTAAAACTAAATCATTAAACAATTAGCATAGTAAACTGTAAAATATTAAATGTTAAATTGCAATAAAATTACCTTAAGGATTTCTCTAGCAGGTTTCCAAAAACCATCATCATCAAATATGCAATCCACCACATCTATCCCTGCAGTGGTCGTAGCATAGGAAGATGAAATCCACTCCCGCCCAACAAACATGCTCCTCAAATCATCCCTTGATGTCAACAAGGACTGCAAGGTAATGAAATTCGAGGCAAACTTTGTGATCCCTGGACGAGCTAACTCTTTGTCTCCTGTGTACTTCCTCATTGTGCTAAGGACAAATGAATGATTATAAATAAACTTGCATATGTTTTTTGCCCTTTCCACACATGACTTGACCCACTCAAGTTTGCCAATTTCCTCCAACATGAGGTCAGGGCAGTGTGCTGCACAAGGGGACCAAAATATGGTGGGGTGCCTCTCCATCAAAAGTTTGCCTACAACAATTTTAAGATAATTAGAAATTCAAATTTCAAACATGTTAGAACTTAGGAAACTTAGAAATTCTAAGTTAGAATTAGCAAAAGTTCAAAATTCAAATAAATTTATTTTCAAAACTTAAAAAGTTAAAAGTTTACCTGCAGCAACATAACTTGCTGCATTATTCGTCACCACTTGCACCACATGTTGTTCCCCCACCTCTGCTATAACTTCCTCAATAACCTCACGTAAGTATGTGGCGTTTTTTACATGAGCAGAAGCATCAATGGATTTGAGGAACATGGTATATCATACAAGTAACAAAACAACGAATTATAATTACTATTAGCAATCAACAAATCAAAATTTGAAATAGTCAATCACGATTCAAAATTATGTATGTAGGAAAGTAGAATGATCAATCACCTCCAGAGGATACAAGAAAATTGAGGAGTGTTCTTCCCCTCCTATCTGTCCAACCATCAGTCATGATGGTGCAACCCTTTTCGATCCACTCCTTTCGGTTGTCCTCAAGCTCATGCCTCATATCCTCAACCATTTCCTCCAGGAGGTATCCACTCAACTCAGCCTCAGTTGGGGCTTTAAACCCCGGACCACAAATGGTAATTGCATCTATCATGTTCTGCCAATAAGGAGTCCTGTCACAAATAGATAATGATATTGATTAGAAATTTAGATGTCAAAAACTAAAATCATAAAACAAGTAGATATAATTAAAGTTTTACTTTTACTTTTAACTTTAACTTTGAAGATAACAAAGAAAAAAGAATCAATTACCTGGCTGCAATAAATGGAATGTTGCAAAAGTACCAGAATTTGCAAATCTCTTTTCTGGCAGCATCATGAATCTCCTTGTTCAAACCCATGCCCTCAAGCGTGGGTTGGGAGCCAGGAGTAGTGCGGGGCACAAAGTAACTATCCATTCTGCTTTTCTGCACTCTAGGCCGCAATAGGTTGGTGGTGGACTCTGTCTCAGTATGAGACCGACTACCACTAACACTCACATGAGCACTAGCACTAGCACTAGGATGAAAAGGAGGCCTAGAAGAACCCTCTCTAACACAACCTACGGATTCGGAAGCTGATGTAGATGCACTTGCAGATGTAGATGCGGTTGCGGATGTGGGAGGACGGGAGCTAATACCTCTTAACCCTTCAAGTTGCATTTTCTTAGTCAACTTGTCTTGTTCAATTTTTTCTAATGCCACTAAACAAGAGCGTTTTGCCTCAGCGGTTTGATGAGTGCAAACTGTGACATCATGGCCAGGTATGCCAGCAATGTGGTATTTCAATCTATAGATACCTCTCGAATTTATTTTTTCTTTGCAAAATATACATTTTGTTTGATATTTGGTTCTCCTAGGAAACTCTTCATTATATTTCCAGCATTCATCTTTTTCACCCATTGTGAAAATTGGAAAATGAAAGCAAAGGGCTGCTGCAATAAAAAAATTCATGTAAAAAATCAAAGTTTGCAACTAATAAACAAAAACTACAAAACAACAAACCCTAGTTTGCAATTTAGTAAAAATAAAAAACATTCAAGATTTGCAAATGAACACTAAAAAAATTTAACAAAAAATGCATACTACACTAACATGCAAAAAAAAAAATCAACACTTACCTCTTGCAAATGAGTTGAGGAGTGTTGATATTGACTCCTTAATGCTCCCAATGCAATTTATGGCCTCCCCAAATGGACTTCTGATCTCTTTGGTGCTCTTCCTTCTTGCCGGTTGGAAACCTATGGATTCTCTTTTCTCTTCTTCTCTCTCACTCTTCCTCTCTTCTACTCATACTAAGCAAATAGAAGGCTCTTTAGGGTTATAACAAAGAGGAAAGTCAACTTAGAAAGCAAATAAAACATGTGTTTTTTATTTTAAAATTGAACTTTCTATCCTTGCTGCCGCGGCCGATTTCTGGAGATTCACGATGGCGATTTTGGCGATTTACAAGAAAAAATCGCCAGCAGCGATTTCTGATTCCAAAAAAATCGGGAGCCATGAATCTTATCGCGATTTCGGCGATTTCATGGCGATTTTTGGAACTATGATTGGCATACATAATCAATTCATGGAGCAGATCTTTAAGTGTGTGGTTAGGTCATATCATTTATCACTTACATTGATATATTGTTAATACTGTAGATTGATTCTCTTTCTAATTTTGCCTTGTTCATGGCTAGTGATAGCCAGGTAATCATAGTATGGATCCATAGATCATTATGCCAAAGGAGATTAGAATTAAGCAATAAATTATGCATTCTTTAAGAATATTTTTTTCAAAACACAGATTGTGAATGCTGGATGCATGAAATCTTCTAGTATGATTGACAAAACCGGTTGTTCTGAGAATTCCGAACACCTGAGACTCACCTGGCTGTGTAGCCAAGGAAAAGGGGTGAAGAGGTGAGAGAAACGAATCTGAAATATTATGAAATCAGTATCAGTTATGACATAACATTGTTTATCATTTTTAATATGAGTTATTTAATAACTCATGCATAATCCTATTATTGTAATCTCTTGCTGCCAAGTCGTATGGTGTGTTTAAATACTAGGATGCCTAGTGGATGGCAAGATGACCCCTGTCTAATCCGAGTAGGGAGGGCCTTTCTCGTTAGAGATTGTGTGGGGATAAAGTTATGGTCCAAGGTTGGGTGGTTAAGCCCCTGACAATGTTTCACCTCCTCCCAAGTTGACAAATGTACAACAGACAAAGATAAGCCATACATTCAATTGGTTGTTGAAAATAGGTAATATCACTTTTATGATTAATATGCAAGAAGTTAAGTAATCAGAAGGAAAGGAATCTAAAGCCCTAATTGATTGAGTGATAACTGGAACTCTAAACGATACAGTGGTATCATAAGCTTTAATTGAATCCATGGTATCAGAAGCCCTAGTTGAATCCGTGGTATCGGAAGCCCGAATTGAATCCATGGTGTCAGAAGCCCTATTTGAATCAGTGGTATCAGAAGGCATAAGTGATACAATGGTATCAGAAGCCTTAAAAGATTCCAATGGTAATTGATGCCCTAATGATTACAGTGGTAAGTGATGCCCTAATTTTATATAGTGGTATTTAATAATAATTGTCATTTGATTTGATTTAGCAATATTGGATGGAAGTCGTTTCGTGATATTGTTATTTAGGTATTTGTGGACTAACCTGAGTGGTTGCAGAAGCATCCCTAGTTTCGATTTCGACCTCAGTTTCCATGGTATGTGGATTTCAATTTCTGTAGTAATTTCATTTGATGGTGTTTCAAGTTTTTAGTTAAGAAATTTTGTTTAACTGTTTTTAACCGTCAATCTCTTTCATATGAATGAAATTGATTTAATTGTCTTCCTATGAAAATGAAATTATAACTGTATGTTAGTTGTTAATTAAGACTCGGGAAATTGGGATGTTATAGTCTTGTCTATGCCCGAGTACCAACTGATGGTTGCTTCTGTCAATGTATCGCGGAACTGTCTCACCCATTTGTCTTGATTGGTGGCCCCGTTGGCAATCCAAATGGTTTCACATGTCCGATAGTGGCATATCGGATCTTCTTTTGCTTGACCCATGAATTTGGGCAACTTTTGTTTGTTCCCAGCCATAGTTGCTGATTGTACCACCGTTTGTGTCGGGATTTGTGTTTGCGCACCCGTGTTGCATTGTGGTGTGGTAGGTTATGAAAATAGGGTTTGGCTACTAAACTGTACTCTCTCATTCGGTGTGTGGGGAAAGAACGAGGTGTTGTTACTCCTCGCTCGTGTTGCTTCGACACCTCTAGCTATGCTGTTTCCCTCATCACTCCTGCACTGATTCTCCACGTGTGGTGTACGAGACAATTTAATGAATTGCTCCCTCGTTTCCTCAATCCAACTTAGTCTTTACCGTGTCTCTTCTATCAAGTCCTCACTACTTCTCACCTACCAATGGTGAGGCGAACTGTGTTCTCTGTCGGTCAATGCACCTCCCGTGGCATTGTGGTGACCCTCTGTGACACCACTGTTGTCCCCTTCAGTGAATTGCCTAAAGCTTTGCCTCTGTTCAGCTTGTTGCGCAAGGATTAAAGCCTGATGTGCGACGTCTACAACATCATTTTGTGCTTTTCTATTTCTATCCTTATTTAATTGGTTTGGCATCAATTAAAAACATCATAAATAACAAAGAACGCTTTTTATTTATTTAGAGTTTTCGTACATCATGGGTTGTCTATGCAATCATTACAGAGTTACTAATGCTATTTTCCTTTAACATTTGCAAGGCCTAAGGCTCATGGGTTGGACCTTTGTCGGGTCTCATCTCGTTCCTCTTCTTAATGGTTATGTTCGGCAAAGTCTCTCAGAGTTTGTTGCCGACGTTGCTCCCTGTTAGTCTCCTCCCTTTGCCTTGCCTGTGTCAGGAATGCTTGTGGGAACAGTTGGGGAAATTGGTGTAGAAGCCAGTTTGCTGCAGGACACATGTTCAAGGCATCCCAAATGGTGTCCTCAGGCATTTCTACGCGTATGACTTCTCTTCGTATGAATGTTTCAATTTTTGGCCGAAACAATACTTGGCAGCTTTCTGTGCGAACAACTCGGTCACTCCATCTTCATTCGTCCTAATATTTTGTGATACAGGTATTCCCATTTATTCTGCATATGCCATTTGTTGCGTTGCTCTTCCTAGATTCAGTTGGCTTTTTTTCCCTCTTGGGGTTAACAAGAAATAATATATAAAGACAAAATAAGATATTGAAAGCAGGAGTTATAAAGAACTCAAAAGCAACTTATTTATTCATTCATTATCAAATGCAAGATTACATTTCCAATGCATAACATGTCTTTACTTGTGATGGAGACTAGTACATATAGTAGCTGAGGGACGCAAGGTGAACCGTTATAAAGAACTCAGAAGCAACTTATTTATTCATTCATTATCAATGCAAGATTACATTTCCAATGCATAACATGTCTTTACTTGTGACGGAGACTAGTACATATAGTAGCCGAGGGATGTGAGGTGAACTGTCATGTCGGTAACTTCCCTTGGTTATGCAAAACTGTCTAACTACCCAATTGCCCGACAACATTCACACATATTAGTATAAATAGACGCTCTCTTCAAGAATCTTGGAGAACACACCATAAGCTAGAATAAACTTTGGAAAGTGTCTTAAGAGTCTTGAAGGCCATTGGAACTCATTGCCAACAACAAACATTCCCTCTGAAAAGGCTGGTGTTCATCAAGAAAGCCAAAACTAACTACCATGCTAGGGAGACCAAAAATGGGGACATTACTTACTAGAAGCTACAACTAAACACTGAATAGAAGCTTGGAACCCATGGATAACATATGATAAAATATCATCAAGCCACAGCATAATGATGTAAGACAATATGCCAATCAGACCTTGAAATAGGAGACTAGACCTACCACAATTGCCAAAGATTCAGGGGATCCGGGAAACACCAAATTAAAATCTCAATTAGAGAATAATCCAATACTAGAATAACCATGATATCCACACTAAGGTAGATTTAGATGAACACAATCTATTCATCATAGGTCTTGACCATAAAGTAAGGTTATCTGTCAAACAAAACAAGAAAAATACCTCATAGCTGACCTAAAAAACAGATTAACAGGCCCTTTTGCTAGAAAACTGCATACACTAGAATAGAACATGTATAACATTTCCAAAGCCTTCCAATTACTAAAGAGACTGTCACTCAATGTTTTACTAAAAACATTACTTGAAAAAATTTGCACTTACCCATCAGTGGGCTACTGGCACAATAGCTCTTGCTTTCCTATATTGGGATGACACAATTTACTGTAACATTTATCTACAGTTTGCAGGTGGGGTGGTTGCATATATTTTTGTTCTTGTCCCCTTGCAAGATAGTTTATTTTTGATGTTTTTATTTCTTTTTAGTTTATTTTTGATGTTTTTATTTCTTTTTAATTGTCTTTGTCTTCAACACATATAAAAACATTCATACACTTATTTGGAGAACATTTTGCTGTAGTTTTGTAACACATATTTAGATAGAAATACTACATTCAAAGATGTTTGTCCCTTCTTTTTGCTACTGTTTTATCTAGAAATTTATTTGGAACTGTACAATAAGTAGCAATGTTATGAACTAGTTATTCTAATTAAAGGAATTGACTATCATAAATAACCCCAGCAGACACCACTACTATTTAGAAAATATTGTCCTGGAATATAAAAAGAATAATTTTTTGAGAATATATGCCAATTGAATACAATAGCAGAAACTTTGAATGCTTCTGGAAGCTTAGCTTACATAAATGTTTGGCCTTTCCGTTGGTGTTTCAGGGAGGAATGCGTATATGAAGCACTTAGATTTTCTGTACAAGAAGAATGATACAGCTTGGTTTACTCCTGTTGAAATATTTAAGGTGAACATTCTCTAATCTTGCTTTCTGTACTAGAATCATGTTTTTTTTTAATGATGAGTAATAGTAATTTATTTGATTAAAAAATTGATTACAAACGTAGCAATAGACAATGCTGCTAGTGAGTATTCAAGGTTTTCAAAAGCTCGAACACATTTTGATATGAATCCAAAACTCAATTAATGTGCTTCTGAATTACCCTCAAATAATTTAGTCTGTGGAACTCAGTGGAAGTGCTGTTAGAATAGTTAATACAATGGTCATAAATGTATAACATGAATGTACAATATTTAGACTTAAAATTATTTTTTATTAAATTAATAAGTTAGGTTCAACGTAATCAGATTAAGTAGCAGTTGGTTGCTCATCTTTCTAAATCTATGCATTTATCTATTTTATTTTTTGATTGAATAAATAGTAGCAAAGCCAGTCGTCAATCTCCTTTTTCTGTGCTGTTCTCCTACCCTGTTTGTCTTTCTTTCTAATATTCTGTATTATTATTAAAATAAGCATCACCAACATTTGTATTGAAATGAAAATGTGCCAATAATTCCTTTAATCATAAACAAAATGTGCTACTTACAGCATTGTAGTGAAATTTTCACATTGTCATATAGAACTTTTGAGTTTGTATGTATGATTTCACACTAGTTCCTAATTCTTTGTAATTTCTGTCTAACAATTTGGAATTGATGTGTTTATGAACAAATTTGGCCTTAGCCATGGTATGGCTACAGTATTGCAGAAGCTATATTACGTACAGCCAATTTATCGGTTCCACTAAAGGTGAGAAGCTTTATTTATGTGGTCATTATCATACCTTAAAAGCGTAAATAATTACTTTTCTTCTTCTTTCTTGTTTAAATTTATTGTAAACAAAAGTTTCAATGCTAGATTATATTCAATTCAGATGCATGACAGAAATTGAAATTTAATTATCATATTGCTCGCACTGTGTTGTGCAATGCATTGAAAAATGCAAATTTATTAGCACAAAGGGATGCCAATCAGTGAGAGGAAATAAATTATGAAATCATAATCATCTAAGCCACCTCAATCCAGAACGTTCTCTTCAAGTGCTACCACCTTATTTTCTATTTTTTATGGAGTGAGACTCAAGCTAGTTATTTGCTTTGCGGTTTGACTATTAACAAGCTATCTGTATTCTCCTATAAAACTGTTATGGTTTGGTTCCTTTCCTACCTTCTCGTCCATTTCAAAATCCTATATTTTGATTTTGAAAAACTAGTGCCTAATGCTAGGAGATTATGCATGTATATATAGTTAACCGTTTATATTTTTACCAAGTTAGCTGGCATATGTACTAGCTAATATCTCTAAGATTATTGCAGAGCCATTTAATATATATGTATCCTCTATAGTTGCACTTGGATTTGTACCTTGATCCTTGGTACTCGTTTCCTACAATCAGAAAATGCCCTTGTCTCAAGACACATATGGGAATGAAATCAGGGAACTTCAAATGAAGTTTCTCTACATCTCTTTATTTATCTGGGAAGCAACCTTTGAAAACTGGCAAACTTTGTATAACAGTTTCATAGACATGTTACATAAATTACATCTGTTTTTCCTCGAGTGTTGTTATTTGGTTGACGAAAGCTAAAAGAACTAGAGAGCACAATAACATACATATTTTTCTATTTTTGGCATGATTTATTTTTTTCGAAAGCTGAAATTTTTTAATATCAAAGCCCAAAGAGGCCCTAGTAAGAAGAGAAACAATAAAAAGGCTTAAAAATTCTATGTACACCAAAGTTTTGTCAAATTATTGAAATTGGCAAAGAGGGCTACTCCGTGATAGTAGCTTGTTCTAATAAAATATATATCATGGGTGCACACTCAAAAATATATATAGTTTGCAAGCTTGCAAAGGGTGAGTTGCCAAGCACTTGCGAATGATTTTGTAGCAGGGTTAACTCATGACTAACCTAAACATTGGAAAAAATGGTATAAATGGCCAAATACACTGCAAAAACTGATATTTTGCTTTCCTTGTCACATGCCTTGATTTCTACTGTGTTTAGATGCCCTAAAATGCAACTGCAGGAAAAACAATTCCCAAATTGTTTTAACTAATTATTTTTTAAAGTTGCCCAGTTTTGTTGATTTTTTCTGGAGTTATCCCTGAGTTTTATTTCAGGTCTGCCAAATCTTAGTTTTCTGACTAAGTACATATATAAACAAGAAAGCTTTTAATCTATGCATAAAGTAAGTGATATCAGTTTATTAAAAAAAGAAAGAGGGTTACCCCATGGCAGTAGCTTGTATCCCAATAAGAAGAGAATCACTAAAAGGCAAAAATTTCAATGTGTGCTGAAGTCTAATCAATTTATTGAAATGGAAAAGAGAAGTGCTCCATGATAGTGTCCTGTGCTATAAACTATACGCTGTACATATATAACTTATACCCTATACTCAGTATCCTGTTTGTAAATGAATGACACTATTGCTCTAGTTCCCTTTGTTGTCACTTGATTACTGTGGTCTATTTCATTATCCATTTCTACACTTAAGGCATAGTTCACATGCTCAAACATGTACTAGATTCAGCAGATCAGATTTTTTTTGAGTTGGCAAAAACTTGGCAGCATAAATAAATACTATTTTTTTTAGTTTTAATGAAAATATGGTAAAAAAATTAAACAAACTAGTCTAGAATATGTTGGGAAAGTGTTTTCTATTAGGTTTGAGACAAATTGTGTACAAAATTACATCTGACCAATACAATGACTAGCTGATACAATTACGAATTATGATGATTGGCCTTGAAGATCATCATCATAAATTGCATGCCCAGGCAGTTACAAATTAGAATATTTTGTGATTTCTTTTTCACCATTCTAGTGAAAACTAGAAAAACTTTTCTCCCTCGCACTTGTTTGTCTCCTCACTTAACTTAGAAGACAGTGCTTGTGGCCCCACCTTGTTGTTAGATGGTAGTGACTCCTCCCTTACCTCATGTTCAACACCATCTACATTGATTTCATTCAATCCAATCTCTGTTGCTTCTAATGAATTTGCACCCTCCATAGCTTGGTTTTCAAAATCAACAATCTTATCCTTTGTAAATAAGGAGGGCCCCTCGTCCCATTCAATTTATATAGGGATCAATGTCATCCAAATTAGTAAGCTCTGATTTTTCGTCCATCTTTCTTCTGCGAAGTTGAAGGTTGTAAGTTATGAAAATTAAGTTATTGAGGCCTCCTGTGCTTTCTATTCCTTAATAACAACTGTTCAGATCATACCATGTAGGACCGAGGGTGAAGCTGTGGTAGATGCCCTTTCATATAACATGGTTCACAAAATATCCTAAACCATAAATAATATATGGTTGGGGCTTGTTTGGAAGTATATGCTGCGATCCTAAACAATATTTGGTTGCCTTGATATGTTGTGACTCATCAATAATCATCAGCAATTTCCCTCACATTTTAATGTCCATACGGCTTACATTAAGACAAAAACTGCAGATCTCGGAGATTCTCTCCCTTATAGGAAGAAATGTATGTAATATAATCCCCGCTAAACAAATTCAGACTTTATTTCCTTTGTCGTTTATGCTAGCAGCTTATTAACAAGGATGGAAACAGTTCACTGATGCTATGATAGGATAATGGAATGGTTATTATTAGTCAAGAATAACAACTGTCAAGCTGCAAGTTACCTCATATGACTGAAACTCTTTCACAGATATGCAACAATAATGCATGTAAATTGCAAACTCAACCTATCTGATAATAAAATGTAATAAAATATGGGCAATACAAATCTGATAACATATCTCCTCACTTATCATGAGAACTGGAATATGGAAACCTTTCACACCAAACCTTGAATCTTTGATATCTTCAACAATATTGCTGTTATGAAAACTTGCTTGCAAATCCAAATTGTTTAAACACAATTGAGATTCTGGAGTAGAATGCCCTTGCCACGAGCGAGAGGGTTTCCGTCCTCAAGCCCATAATGGAAAATCGAAGGTTTTTTGTCCTTGAGTGCACCAAAACTCCAAATCAGCAAAAATATGAAATGAAATGACATAATTGGATGATAAACTTTGTGTTCTTGCCTCCTTTTTGTAGTTGCCTTTTTCTTGGGCCCTCCATTGTTTAATTTTGGTTTTAATTTTATTTTCCCTCCAAGTATTCTATAATACTCTTTGATTAACACCCAAAGGCCTCATTATATTTTGAAGAAGCACTTCAATTACCTCAAATATTATCATTGTTTTCATGTTATATGTTTTATTTTTTAAAAGGGGACATGACAAAAGCAACTTCAATGATTTAGTTTTCTAGATGAGATAGAACATTCTTTCAAATATATGTGTGATGCTAAAATGATCTTTTCTGATGTTGCGGAAGTAGATAGTTAGGAATGAAATGCTTGGAACTAATGAACATCTGTTTTCATTCAGATATACGAAATTGGCGGGGGTTCTGGAACTTGTGCAAAGTGTATATTAGACTACATGATGTTGAATGCACCAGCAAAGGTGTATAATAATATGACTTACACGTAAAACTCTTAAACTCACTTTACTGACCTCTTTGTGGGGTAAAAAGGATTAGATTGAGACGGTTGTGCTTGTGTTTAGGCTTTTTGATTTATTGTTTATGATTTAGTTGGTTCTTGCTGTTCATTGTATTTGTGGTCGCTCAAGAAGAAACTATTTGGATAATCACTAAGATTGCATAATAAAAATGAGAAGATCAATGGAATTGAAAATCTCAAAACCAGGAATTTAACTCCTCTGGTTTCTGTTATATGTATATTGATTTGATTGTCTTATGTGGTGTTTTGATGGTTTTATTTTGAGTTTGGATATAGTTGAAGTGTAGTGAAAGGCTCAGAGAAATTCTTCCTTCCTTAATGCTTCTTTTAACTTTAGAGTGAATAGATTAGAAACACTACATTGTGGAAGTATATACAATTACAACACTACTTTAAAGTTTATTGATTATTCATACCTAGAGAACATGGTTCTCTCACCTATCAAGCACTATAGATTTGGTTCATTGCACAGGAATAAATGCAAAATAAAGCACATTATGTGTAGCCCACAAATTATAACAATTATTAATAACATTAAATCCATTCCAAATATATCATTTTAATTTATTACTTACAATTTATCGCTAACCCATTTCTTAATGGCTCTAGGCACCCAATTTTCCAAAAAAGTAGATTCCTTTTTTAAAGTTAATTTCAGATTTTCTGATTGATTGGTTATCCTAATTGGGACAACAATAGAACATTTGTGACGTACCCTTTCTAAAATATAATTTACTAATAAATAATGAAAAAAAATTAATAAATGAATGAATAATATTATCATAATAAATTATTTTATAATTTACTATTAATTTAATTATATGCTAATATAATAATGAAAGAACATAATATATTGTTAAATTTGAACCAGAAATATATATATATATATATAAATGCAACAAATAAAATCAAATACTCAGATACAAATAACTCTAAAGATTTTTATCCTAGGAAAAATCCTCACCGAGGGGAACAACCCAGCCCACCCAAAAGAAGAGTTTATTAAGATTCTCAAAATAAACTTCAAAGTCTCTGCTCCTTCAAAAGACATCAATACTCAATAATTACACATGATCACGGCTCACAAAAGACAAAGTATGTGCTGGACAGGAGCTGATACTTCAATTACTAGAATCTAGGAATGTAACCTTCCCCAGAATGAAATATGCCGTGCATCCATAAGGTACTGAAACCGACTCTCTCTCTCTCTCTCTCTCTCTCTCTCTCTCTCTCTCTCCCTCTCTCTCTCTCTCTCTCTCTCTCTCTCAACACGAGCATGATTCTCTACAATAGCAAGCTTATCTCGGAAGTAACGTAGCTACACTTTCAGAAGTGGCTTGTGAGAGTGTCTGCAAATGTGCTTCTCTTTAGAAATGTACTAGAGCTCAACTGCTTTCCTTAGATCATATCTCTCAAATAATGGTATTAAATGTATATATGGTTGGTTCTGTCATGAAAAATTGGATTAACTAAAAGCTTCACACAATCTTGCTTGTCACACATGATTATTGTAGGTTCCAAAGGCTATCTAGACAAATCTGCAAACTTGTGAAGCCACACAACTTCTCTTACAGCCACACATGTGCAACATATTCTGCTTCATCTATACTTTGAGCAAGGAAAGATTGTTTCTTGCTGCACCAGGAAACCATGGCTGAACCTAGATTGAAATAACAACCTGAAGTACCCTTTCTGTCAGCCACACATCTAGCCCAATCTGAATCAGAGAACCCCCGCAAGTTCAATTCTACGCATGATTATTTCAAGCCATATCCTACTGTACCACGAACATATCTCAATATGTGTTTGGCTACCACAAGAAAGTTGTCTTGTTTCACACATAAATTGACTCAAAGCATTAACTACATAACATATATCAGGCCTTGTGTTAGCCAAATACCTCAAAGAACCAATTAATTGCCTGTACGTAGTAGGATCAACCAAATCTGAAGTTGTTGCATCATCATGCAACTTTTTCAGGTCTACTTCCATAAGAGTCACCATAGATTTACACTCTAACATGCCAAATCTTTTCAAATTATCAATTTCATATTTACCTTGACTTAAAGTTAATATGATCTCATTTGATCTTTATCATACCTCAAACCCAAGGTAATAGTGTAACAAACCAAGATATTTCATTTCAAATTCTGAAGCTAACTCTTAGATTTGAGAATAAGATCATCATTATTTGTGAGAAACAAGTCATCAACATACATCACAAGAATCAACAGTTTGTCATCATTTAACTTGAAGTATAAATTTGGGTTTGCATCATTTTTAGGAAAATCCAAATTTAGAAGATAGTGACCATCTCTTATGCCAAGCACAGGGAGTTTTCTTAAGGTCATACAAAGCCTTTTTTAGCCTGTATACATGACACTCACTATTATGAATCACAAATCCTTCAAGTGTCTCAATATATACTTCCTCTTCAATTACTTCATTTTAGAAAACTATTTTCACATCCATTTGATGAAGTTTCCAACCCTTCATTGCTGCAATAGCTATGATGGTTCTGATGGAAGTGTAACAAGCTACTAGTGCAAAGGTTTTTCATAGTCTATGCCTTCCTTTTGTGAAAAACTTCTAGCAACAAATTTGGCTTAATATTTTTCTATACTTTCTTCAGTTGTGTCCTTAATTTTAGACAACCATTTAGATGAAACAAGTGATTTACCTTTTGGTCTTGGAACAGTGTCCCATACATCATTTTTAATAATGGACTGATACTCTATCATGGCATCTTTCCATACTTGCTGATTTGACGCTTCTTCAACACTGGAAGGTTCAAATGCTTTAATGTGACTCATCAAAGCTATATAACTAGCATAATTATGAGGCCTTTTATTCTCTCTGAAAGTGCCATAGGGGGGCTGCATATTGTTCAGCTTCTTCCATAATGTTTCTAGCACACAAAGGTCTTTTCTTGTTGACTGAAGCATAACCGGGACTTGCTGAAGTATCAATAGGATCTATTGGATCAACTGGATCAATTGAATCCTCCAAATCTGTACTCTTTCTCTGAATCTTTGAAGGTGGACCTGGATCAGCCAAATCTATATCCCAAGGAAGCTCAAAATCTTTTCTGTCAGATTCGATGTTAGATTCTTTTTATTTTTTACAAACTACATCTTTATCAAAAGAAACATCCTTGCTGATTTCAATCCGCTTTTGACCTGGAATGTAGATTTTATATGATTTTGAAGAATCATTATAGCCAACAAAGATGCCTTTCCTTCTTGAAGGTTCCAACTTTGTACTTTTCTCTTTTGGAACATGAATATAAATAGGGAAACCAAAAATTCCGAAATAACTGATATCTGGTTTGATGTTTGAAAAAGCTTCTAAAGTCATATTGTATAGAACCTGATGAGGGCTACAATTCTAAACATGAATTTTTTTCTTGCCAGCCTCAAAGCATAGAAAAGTTTGAAGACTTTGATCATGAATCACAGCCTTGGTTGCCTCAACAATTGTCGTGTTCTTTCTTTCAGCTACATTATTTTCTTCAGAATTTTAGGGGACACAAAATCCCTCTTAATCCCAATTTCAACACAAAATTTATGAAAGATACCAGAAGCGTATTCTCCTCCATTATCCGATCTAAGAATCTTAATCTTTTTGTTAGGTAGATTTTCAACAAGAGCTTTAAATTTTTTAAAACAGGACAACACTTCATCATATTCTTTAGACTTAAGAAAGTAAATCCAACACCTAACATAAAAATCATCCATAAACGTAACTTAATACCAAAAGCCATTAAGAGAAGAAACTGGCATAGGACCACATAAATGAGAATGGATTAACTCTAGGATATATTTCGCTCTACTTTCACAACTATGAAAGGAACTTTTAATGTTCTTACCTAGAGTGCAATGTCCCCATTTTTGGTAGGTCTCTTTGATTTATTGAGTCAATTCATCAGAGCAACCCTCATGAGTTGACACTTTGGTTTGAGGATCTCATTGGTGGATTTACTATTTCTAGTAAGTCCAATCGGGCAATTGCCATATTTGACAATGCAGATGGTGGCGTTGACAGTCGGTCATCACCTGAAGTAGATGGGGCTATTTATTGCATGAGCTCATATTTATTAATTGATTATTAAAAGTTTACTTTATTATAAAACACTTTATTATTAAATGTTATAATGTGATGTTATGTTGGAGAAGCTTCGTAAGTGAAGTTATGTGTTGGAAACAAAAGGTCATTTGAAGATTATAAGTATGAGCTCATTATGAAAGAAAACGCATCCGATTATTTGTTCATCTATTTGGCTTTTGTTGTCTTTGAGACATTTTTGAGTTTGTGGGTTTCTGTGCCCTTGCTGAGGTATAAGGGTTTGGTGATCTTGCTTGGATACTGATTTTTTTGAATTATCTATGCAATTGGAGCTGAGGTATTGGAATTGTTTACTCCTCTATTGCAACATACTATTTATGATAAGTAGGAGTTCATTGTTATTGATGGGATACTGAGAATTGTATTAGTGAATTTACTTTGGATTGTAACGCTAATACCTGAGTTGAGTATCTCATTATATCTTGGGAACATTTTTGCCAATTAAGACTAGCCTCATCTGCAAATTTGGCGCCAACATATCTTGTTATTAAGCATTGTATGTTTATTGTGTGATTAGGTTATTATTTGCAAAATTTTGGAAAGCTATCTCTCCCAAGTAGAGTGGCTATTTACTGAGCTGGGATTTTTCATAATGTCCCCATTTTTAGTAGGTTCCTGTGGTTGGCTTGGTCAATTCATCATTGCGACCCTCGTGAGCTGACATTGGGATTTGAAGGTTTTAGTTGTGGGGTTATAGGCTTTCCAGTAGCCTATGGTGTGTTTTGGCTCCGTTTTGAGGGACTTACTATTTTTAGCATGTCAACTGTTGGTTTCGATGAGCTCAGTTGAGTTAGAGGAGTTGAATGATGCTCTTACTTTTTATTTTGGGCTTCTGGTTTGGGTTCCAAGAATCTTGAAGGGCGCGTCTATTTATAGTAAGTTACCCCGTCTAGTTCATTCATCGTCTTTCTCAATCGGGGTCACTCTGGTGTTGTCAGATTTTGATTCTGATGCTTCTTTAGTCATTTTCACAAGACGGGTGAATTATTATTATTCATTTATAGATGTTGAGGTTGTTATTTTGTTGGTATTTTTTATTGGTCACTTGAGTGTCATAGCTCATTAGAACTGGGTTGAAAAGAATTAAATCTTGAGGACAAGAAACAATGGCCTCACATGTAAGAATTTCATGATATGGGTGAAATGGTTGTTCTTGGGAGCCAAAAGATATTAATAAATTATATTAGATGACATGTTATAAAATAATGTTGTGTTGAGGAAGATCCTTAAGTGAAATGCATTTAGGAAACTTTGTGCCAATGGGGGGTTAAAAAAATGAGCTCATTTTGATGAAAAAGCATGCGATTGATTATTTGTTTTTGTTACTAGTGAAGAGCTTTTCCTGTGGTAGATTTTGTGCCCTTGCTGAAGCATAAGGCTTTGGAGATTAAACGTGAGCTTCGAAATCACTACTAAGGTATAGTGAATTTGTTTATATGTTGAATATTTGTTGTGTCTCCCTTATTGTCCCTTATTGTTTCTTGTGACTGGGAAAATTAATTGAGTTGAGAATTATTATGACTTCTTGTTCATGCTGGTTGCTAAGAAGTCATCCTTAGGCTGTGAGTTACTTGAAATATTAATTGTAAATTGAGGAGTCTCCATTCAGTGTTCAAATACCTTGAAGTTGTGGTTTTGGGTGTGAGCCTTTCTTGCAACTTTAGATGTCTATATATATCTGTGATGTAGCTTGTAAGAATCTGCATACTAGGCACACATTTCTCATGTATATGAACATCAAATCTCTTGCTAATTGGCATTGGCAAATTCATTGTACTTAGGCATCATACTGCATGAAACTAGAGATTCTCGGATTTGTAGTGCGGTTAAGAGTTTTTGTGGCCCAGATTTGGAGCATGAGCTTGTAATATTCCTGTCATAAAATAGATCATTAATCAAACTATTGTTAATGGGTCGATTGATTTAATATATATCGGACCCATTTTTGTTTTGTTTCCGTAGTTTGTGTTGCCGTTGGCTATCTTTGTACACCCTCGAAATTTTTTCCCCGATGGGTATTTAAGCACGACTTGTAGGTAGTCATTAGGTAGGCAATTTGGATTATTTCTTTGTACTACGAATTCTTGTTGGAGTTCTCCGTCGTTCGCCATTTTGAAAGTGAAAGACCTTCCCTATTTGGTTTGTCTGGTTTCAGTGGGATTCAACCCTCACCCTATTCCATTGCCTGTAACACTTCGCTTGGATTTGGCAAGTCGGAGCACCATCTTTTGTCAATTATAATTGGAGGTTGTTTGTGTTTGAATCTCTATTCTTGTTTGGCATTGTCTGATGAATTCATAATTAATAGTTTAAAGTGCAAATCTGAAATCATTCTTTTTCGTACCTCCTCCGTTTCTCACAACACTCTACGCAACTACCATTACTCACCGTATGGCCTCCAAGCTAAGCTGTACCTACTCCCAACCAACCGTATGACCTCCATATACCCAACCGTACGATCCCCATATGCTCACTGTATGGATCCCGTAGTCCCTACCATATGGCTACTTTGGTAACCATTCTCACTTCACCATATGGCTCGCCCTTATACCTTTGTACGGCTAGACTACTAGTCGTACATCATCTCTCCCACCGTACGACACTTTTGGTGTCCCATAACATACCGTATGGCCTGCATTGTACAACGTTCAGCCTTGTCTGTACACTCCATTTGACATCCATACAAGCATTCCCGTAGCAATATATTGATTTTTAGGGGAGTTGTAGGTACGGGTCATTACAGTGGTATTAGAGCTTCGATCCTGCTAGCTTGTGGACAGTGAATGAGAGTTTATAGTCGGAAGAGAAGAAGAACCCATTCCGTTGATAGAATGGCTGTTGAATTGAAACGCACAGCTGCTGAACTCATGGCACTACTGAGAGAATTTGCCAGGAATCAGGCACAGATCAATGATACTTGCGACTCATGGAAGAGACTCTCAAGAAGTTGGCAGACAATAAAATATCTAGAGAACAAAATGGTCACAACGCAGACTCGGTGTCAGGTAAAACAAGCCCTCATCCAGCATGCTCTCGACCTTCCATGCCATCTTTTCCCCTACGGACAGAGACACCACTCGGAGGGAAGCAACCGACCTTTGAAGAAATGCAAGAATAATTGAGAGAAGACTTGAAGAATGCCAATTTTGAGGAAGATATATCCTACAAAGATTATGCAAATCTGAGAAGGAGATATTCGAGAGGCGGAAATAGAGGATATTTTAATGATGATCTCAGGAGGAAGTTGGGTAAAGTAAATCTATCACCATTTGACGGATCTGGTTCCATATCGGCGCAAGCGTGGGTAATGAAGGTAGATACTTACTTCTAGCTTAATCCCATGCTAGAAGAAGAAGCAATTAAATTTGCGGCCTTACACTTGGAGGGAGTTGCGCATGAATGGTGGCATCACGACACCATCACACTGGGGCATGATCAAATAAATACCTATGGGGAATTCGCCAAGAGATTGATAGATCGATTTGAAGGTAAAGATCTTGAAATCAATTTCAAAGATTTGGCACAATTGAGGCAAACTGGATCGGTTGACCAGTACATTGTAGAATTTTAGAAATTCTCTGTTTTGGTCATAGACATTTCTAAAAGAAGACGCATAGTGCTCTTCATGGATGAACTGACAGAACCACTGAAAGGTTGGGTAAAAGGGTTCAATCTTGCCACCCTGTTAGATACTATTAAGAAGGCAAGGAGTATGGCATCATCAACAACGTCATCCTCACGAAGGTACTCACATTCCAAACCGCCGATGTTTTGGAGGGACAAAGATAACAAACCTCCATTGAGAAAGCCATACATGGACAAAGCTACCTGACATGAGCTCCGAATAAAGAAGCTATGTTTCAATTGCAAAGGACCATGGGAACCTTGGCACAGATGCCTTAGAAAAGGAAAGATCTACTACATTGAGGTCGTGTTCGATGATGAGGGGAAATAAGAAGAAACACCCTCCGAAGACAACCAATTTCACGACGATACCAACATGGCTAGTTTGAACCGTACAGAAAGAATTGCAGCATTGGTACGCCGCAGAGGAACTATCACCCTAGCTGATAGCTCGAGGTGCACGGTTTTTCGTGTACGGGGAACCCTTCAAGGACAAAGGTTTATGGTGATGCTCGATAGTAGAGCCACTTTGAACTTCATAAACTCATCTTTGATGAAATGAAGAGGTCTACCTATAGAGGCACACGTAGGATTTCAGGTCAAGGTTGCCGGAGTAACTCTCCTGCCCTGCGCACACCTTGTTCCTCAACTAAGTATCACAATGGCGAATCACACAGTGATTGAGGATTTCTTCATAGTCGACCTTGATGATATGGAGGTTATTCTAGGCATACAGTGGATGGAGACACGTGATGAATACACTCAGAGCTTCAAACGGATGGACTTCACTTTTTTTGTTGATGGAAAGAAGGTTGTTCTTTGCGGAATGGCAAATGAAGGTCCAAAGGAAGTTTTTGCACATTGGATGGAGGCAATTTTTCAACGTGATGACGTTGCTTGGGCTGCACATTGTTTTGTCTTGGCGGAACCTATAAAAGGGCAACAAACACCTCCCCAGGATGATGATCTCCAGAATTATTGAGTGAACATGATGAAGTTTTTATTGACATTCCTCCGGGCATACCGCCTCTCATCAAGGGTTCGAACATACTATCGAGTTGGAAGTTGGAGCCAAGCCGGTCATAACCACACCTTACTGCCATCCCAAGAAATTCAAAGATGAGATCGAAAAGACTATTCAAGAACTGTTGGAGAAAGGATGGATCCATCCCAATTCTAGCCCCTTTGCATCATCAGTGGTATTGGTCAAAAAGAAGGACAAGATGATGTGCATGTGTGTGGACTACCGTGTGTTGAAGAAAAAAACAATAAAGAATAGATGTCCCATTTCAAGGATAGATGAGTTGCTGCATGAATTACATGGCACAGTCTATTTTTTGAAAATAGATCTCTATTCTGGATACCATCAGATCCGCATAAGGGAGGAAGACGTGGAAAAAATGACCTTTCGTTGTCACTACGGGCATTATGAGTTCTTGGTCATGCCGTTCAGATTAACAAATGCACCTGCCAGATTCCAATCATGCATGAATTGCATCTTCAACAAACAATTGCGTAATTACTTACTAGTATTTTCTCATGATATTCTTATTTATAGCAGGACATGGGAAGAGCACCTGAAGCATTTGGACGAAGTCCTATGGATCATGAAGGATCAGTCCTTGTTTGCCAAGCGATCCAAGTGTCAATTTGGTATGACGGACATATTGTACTTGGGGCATTTTGTTAGTAAATATGGAGTTCAAGTTCATCAGGAGAAGTTTCAAGCTATCCTTGATTGGCCTCCCTCGAAATCACTCACGGAGTTGCAAGGATTTTTTTGGATTGTGCAGTTATTACCGGAGTTTTGTAAAAGGATTCTCTCAGGTCAACGCTCCATTAACATATCTGACAAGAAAGTGTTCCTTCTAGTGGAATGGAAAAACACAACTCACTTTTGATAAGCTGAAAGAAGCAATGAGCAGTTGTCCCGTACTTGCATTGCCTGATTTCGCTTGACCTTTCGTTCTGGTGCGACACATCCGGAGAAGGCATTGGTGCGGTACTGATGTAAGATAGACACCCCATAGCCTATGAGAGCAGGAAGCTTACGCAAACATAACACTTATATTCTATTTATGACAAAGAGATTTTGGCCATTGTACATGCACTAACCAAGTTCTGACAGTATCTGGTGGGTGCTAAGTTCGTTGTTCGTACGGATCACAATAGTTTAGTTTAAGATTTTTTCTGGAGCAACGAGACTTGAACAAGAGGCAACAAAAATGGGTAAGCCAGGCTTAGGCTTTTGATTTTGACATTGAATATGTGAAAGGAAAGAATAATGTGGTTGCGGATGCTTTATCTAGGAAACCCACTATCTGCTTGCTGACCCAGATTTTAGCTGACTGGAAAGCACATTTGTTGGTAGAATATTCCAAAAGCACATTTTCCTATGAGCTAATGGATAGCAACACCTAGGATGATCGGTACAAAGTGATGGATGACATCATTTACTATAAGAATCGGATATTTTTAGTGTTGGAATCCAAATTGAAACTGAAAATCTTGAACGACTCACCCTTGGTAGGACACCAGGGCTTCCTCAAAACTTACAGATGTCTCAGGGAGAGGTTTTCATAGAAGGGTCTCAAAGGAGACATATTGCAGTATGTAAGAGTGTGCAGTTTGCCAGCGGAACAAATCCGAACATACTCTACCCACCGGGTTACTGCAACCTTTGCCAATTCCAAAATAGAAGTGGGAAAGTATCTCAATGGATTTGATTATTGGACTTTCCAAGGTGAATGGAAAAGATTATATTTACGTGGTGGTTGATAGGCTGACAAAGTACACACATTTCTTCGCCATCTTCTCTCACTTTCAGGCCGCACAGATAGCTGATCTATTTTTTAGATAAGTCTTTCGTTTGCTTGGGTTACCTTGAAACATTATCAGTGATCGGGATGGGTGATTCATTAGTATCATCTCGACAGAACTATTTCGGTTGGCAGGGATAGAATTGTCACCAAGTACTAGTTACCACTCTCAGACAGACGGACAAACAGAGATTGTGAACAAGTGGCTCAAAGGTTACCTTCGAAACTATGTTTTGGCACAACAAAGGGCATGGGTCAAATGGATACACCTAGGGGAATATTGTTACAATAATATGTACCACATGTCCATCGGGATTACACAATTAAAAGCTCTATATGGGTACGAAACCCTCTCCTTCATTGGCACAGTTGTGGGAGATAGTTGCGCACCAAGGGTGAGGGACTGGCTTCAGGAGGATCAGGATATCCTAAGATACCTAAAGAAAAACTTACAACGGGCACAAAATCAACAAAAGATGTACGCCGACATACACCGAATAGAGAGGAGTTTTGAAGTAGGAGACTTGGTCTACCTTAGGCTCCAGCTATACCTACAATCCTCATTGAAAGAAAAGGGAAAAAAAAAATTGAAGCTAGGATTTTATGGCCCTTATCGTGTAGTGCGCCACATTGGTGAAGTTGCCTATGAGCTGGAACTTCCAGAGGGGAGCTGTATTCATAACGTTTTTCATGTCTCCTACCTGAAGAAAGCTATGGGATAGAATGTCATGGTTGCTACAGACCTTCTGCCGCTCAATGAAGAAGGAAAGCTCATATTGGAACCAACAAAGATTATTGAAGTACGTGAGAAGACCCTGCAGAACCGAATAGTAAAGGAATATTTAGTATGCTGGAAACACTTGCAGCTAGACGACGCAACCTGGGAAGGCAAGCACATTCTACACCATTTGACATTGCGTTTGCTTGAGAACAAGCAAATTTTGGGATGGGAAGACTGTAATATTCCCATCATAAGATAGAGTATTAGTCAAACTATTGTTAGTGGGCCGATTGATTTAATATAGCTCAGACACATTTTTATTTTGTTTTTGTAGTTTGTGTTGTTGTCGGCTATCTTTGTACACCCGTGGAAAGTTTTTACTGACGGGTATTTAAGCACAGCTTGTAGATAGTCATTAGGTAGGCAATTTGGATTATTTCTTTGTATTGCGAATTCTTGTTGGAGTTTTCCGTCGTTTGCTATTTTGTAAATGAAAGACCTTCCCTATTTGGTTTGTTCGGTTTTGGTAGGATTTAACCCTCACCCTATTTCATCGCCTGTAACACTTCGCTCGGATTTGGCAAGTCGGAGCACCATCTTTTTGCAATTATTAATTGGAGGTTGTTTGTGTTCAAATCTCTATTCTTGTTTGGCATTGTCTGATGAATTCAGAATTAATAATTTAAAGTGTAGATCTGAAATCATTCTTTTCCATACCTCCTCTGTTTCTCACAACACTCTGCGCAACTACAATTACTCACTATACGACCTCCAAGCTAAGCCGTACCTACTCCCAACCAACTGTAGAGCCTCCATATACCCAACCGTACAACCCATATATGCTCACTGTACGGACCGCATAGTCCCTACCGTATGGTTACTCTGGTAACCATTCTCACTTCACCGTACGCCCCCTTGCCCCCCCATACCTCCGTATGGCCAGACTACTAGCCGTACATCATCTCTCCCACTGTATGACACTTTTGGTGTCCCATAACATATCGTACAGCCTTCAGCCTTGTCTATATACTCCATTTGACATTCGTACAGGCATTCCAGTGGCAATATATTGATTTTTAGGGGACTTGTAGGTACAGGTCATTATAGAGCCTTGGGAAATTGCTAGTTTGATTAGAGCTCGCCCTGCTGCCATTGTTGGCGTCCAATTGTGTTAATGATTATGGTCTGCGATTATTGATTGGGTGAAGCTGAACACACTACATATGGAATTTTTCAGTTGTGGTTTGGCACTTACATACTGAAATGACATCTATTGATTGCTGCAAATCATATTGAAGCTGAATGTTACATGTTCCATATTTCTTGTTAGTTCACATGTAGAAGTCAATCGGATTTAAATAATAAAATTGCAATCGGGTTTTATGTCAAAATTCACTTGCTAGTAATTTGTTTTATTCTCAGTACTTCCATTTTTTTTCCTTCATATAGTCAAATTATCCATATACCTCAAAGTATGAAACACAAGCAAGAGGGTAGACATATACATTTGGCAGTCTATCAGCATAGACACTAGAGCTGCGTTGGGTAACCATTGAAAAGTGAAAGAAATTGATGTATGTTTAAGCTATAACAGGTCAAGGGATTTTACAGTGGCATCAGAGTGGTTTCTTGGCATCCTGTGGGGTAGGGAAGTTATTTTTATTTCAGATCTGTTGTTGTTTTGGGACTGACCAAAACTCTAGATTTTTCTAGCTATGGACAGATACAGGAGGCCTAGTAGTTCCTAGAGTTGGTGTAGTGAGGAAGATAGCAGGAAATTAAATGCCTTGAGAGAGAGTTCGAAGAAACTTAAGCTTCATCAACAAAGGTTGTTGGAGAGATTGTCGGATCCGAGGATGGTAGATAAGGCAGCGAGATACATGGTTTCGCTTTTTGCCCAACACCGAGGATGCAAGGAAGGAGGTTTGAGTTTTCTTCGAGAGGTGTTCATGATGCAAATGTACTCCTGTTTAGTATGACACCCACTAGCCCTATTTGTAGTGTCGATGGACTTATTGCAGAGGGACATGTGGTTGTGTTAGTGGCAGTGGCGGATAGTGACACTGAGCTTTCAACAGGTTTAGGATTCTAGAGTTATCACTGCCGATAGAGCAGGGGCTATTGGGGCAATTGCTACCATTGATTGTTTAGACTCTCTCAAGTAGGGAATTATTATTGGAGATTTATATGTCAGTTTTCATAATGTTGCTTTAGGGCGGGAGGCAACATCTTCCTCAAGTGGGGTCGATACATATATGGAGTCACCCAGTTGTGATATTGGTGATTTGGGTGTTACAACATTGTCAGTCAATTTGGATCTTGCTCTAGCATTATTGATTCACAGCTTGGTGTTGAGTCATGTGTGTAGAGTCAGGTGATGACAGTTGAGCATTTGTTAGGAGATGTGGGTATAGAGAGTATGGACACCTCAGATGATTTGTTTCATGATGTTATGAGTTGTACTGGGTGGTATTAGGTGATGACTTTGAGGAGGGTTTTTGGATCGGTCCTAGGATCAGGATTTACAACGACTTTCTGTTGAGGAGGAAATAGAGTTATATGAGGAGTACGATAATATGACGATTTTTGCTTGTTCAGAGGAAGTGTTGGTTGAGGTATCGATTGGTTGTATCTCAATTGCGGATGTGTGCGAGGACAATAGCACACATGTGGTGAGCAAATATGATTTAGTTTCCGATCACAGTGCAGATAGTGAGGCAGCGAGCTTGCATAGGAGGTAGGGGTTACATAGGCATCATGTGACTAGTTAGCTGAAGGTGAGTGATAGTGACTTCTCTTTGGCTCTTGAGCATTGTGATGCTATTCGTTAGATGTTGGCTATATCTGGTTGGGGTGCTTCTATGTTAGATGAGCACGGTGATAGTAGTCTTTCGCTAGCAGAGATTCATGCTTTTTGAGAGGCTGTCAGGATCTTGAAGCATAATTACTCATAATAAGTTGCTAATAGGGATTACCTTATGGAGTGGGGTAGCACTTGTTATGAGGTATTGTTAGGGAAAGAGGAGGAGTTGGCTGAGCTCACCGAGGAGCTTGAGGCTCTTCAGCTCTTGAGCATTGTGATGCTATTCGTTAGATGTTGGCTATATCTGGTTGGGGTGCTTCTATGTTAGATGAGCACAGTGATAGTAGTCTTTCCCTAGCAGAGATTCAAGCGTTTCGAGAGGCTGTTAGGATCTTGAAGCATAATTACTCACAGTAAGTTGCTAATAGGGATTACCTTATGGAGTGGGGTAGCACCTGTTTTGAGGTATTGTTAGGGAAAGAGGAGGAGTTGGCTGAGCTCACCCAGGAGCTTGAGGTGATTGTGGACTCTGTAGAGTGTACTCAGTTGGCTCTTAAGGAGTCACAGTAACGGTTGGACGAGGTTACGGTGGAGTTGGAGCGGGTAGAGTCAACACTAGCCCCAGATTCTGTTTAGTTGCATATTGTGGTTGTTTGTGAGTTTGCTTCCACAATTGAGGATGAGGGAAATGATGATGTGGCAGTCACATCCACCCAGAATATGGGTACAGTAGGGGTATGGAAGAGGTGAGAGTATTAGTTGAGGATTGTATTGTGATTCCTGTTGTGCCACGTTTTTAGAGGGATCAACTATGGATTGTGGGGGAGCAGGTTGATACTTCCATATATAATTTCTATTGTATCGAGTCATTCATGGAATATTTGCTTGAGAGTTCGGATTTGCATAAGGATTCATACATCGTATCTGAGGGTACTCCCATTCAGGGCTCTTGTGCTAATGGCGATAGGTGGGGAAGATTGTAGAGACCTTGGCTGCAATGCTTCCCAATAGGGACTTTGTGGTTGAGTTTGTTGAGAGGGTTGCCCAAGATCTTGCCCAGCCAGTAGCTCATCATTAGAAATTGGTGTAGTCTCCTGATTCCCAATTTGATATTGATGAGCCCTTGATAGATATTGGGAGTTTTTATTGACATTACACTGTGAGGAGTGCTCATCACTTCTCTTTTGACCCATGGGTAGAGGATTTTGTTTCACGTCGGTGTGTGTTGGCTCTAGTTTCATACCATCCATTATGGGATGCCTTAGCACCATGTTTTGTAGATGGGACCGACAACTGCAAGTTAGACCATTTGCAGTATTACACACCTAGGACAATTTATCAGAGGTTGGAGTTGGTGGTAGTGATTCATGTACTTATAGTCGTTATCATCTCCACAATGTAGTTGGGTGTGAGTGTCACTTTGATAGGGAGTCAGATGTTGACAGAGTTGGTATTTTAGTTGGATTGAGTTTTGATGAGTTGTTACTGCCATCAACGCCTACAGTTAGTTTCCAGATGATTCTGCCATTGATATTAATTATTTGGTGCTGGTGCTACAGGAGTTGCTTGTACACAACAAGGATAGTACACAGTTCTACCCTTGGGATCTAGGTAGACTGTGATGTTCAACTTCATTTTGCTTTGGGATTGCTTGGGGACAAGCAATCTTAGGGAGGGAGGGTTGCAATGTCCCCATTTTTAGCAGGTTCTTGTAGTTGGCTTGGTCAGTCCATCAATTCGACCCTTGTGAGCTGACAGGAGGAATTTGATGATTTCAGTTGTGGGGTTATAGGCTTTCCAATAGCATATAGTGTGTTTTGGCTACGTTTTGAGGGACTTACTATTTTTTGTAAGTCAACTGTTGGTTTCGATGAGCTTAGTTGAGTTAGATGAGTGGAGTGATGATGTCAGTTTTTATTTTTGGCTTTTGGTTTGGGCTAATTCATTCATCATCTTTCTTCATCAAGGTCATTCTAGTGTTGTCACATTTCGATTTTGATGGTTCTTCAGCCTTTCGCAAGATGGGTGAATTATTATTATTCATTTGTATATATTGAGGTTGCTATTTTTGTTGATATTGTTTATTGGCCACCTGAGTGTTGTAGCTCGTTGGAACCGGGTTGAAAAGTTTTAAATCTTGAGCACAAGAAACAATGGCCTCGCGTGTAAGAAATTCATGATATGGTTGAAAAGGTCATTTTTGGGAGCCAAAACATATTAATAAATTATATTATATGGCACGTTATAAAATGATGTAGTGTTGAGTAAGCTTCTTAAGTGAAGTTGCTTTTGGGAAACTTTGTGCTAATGGGGGTTATAAATATGAGCTCTTTTTGATGAAAAAACATGTCTTTGATTATTTTGTTTTGTTACTTGTGAAGATTTTTTCTTGTAGTGGATTTTGTGACCTTGATGAAGTATAAGGGTTTGGAGATTAAGCTGGAGCTTTGAAATCCCTGTTGAGGTAGAGTGATTTTATTTATATCTTGAATATTTGTTGTATCTCTCTTACTGTGTTTCTTGTGGCTGGGAGAATTAATTGAGCTGAGAATTATTATGACTTCTTTCTGTTCATGCTGGTTGCTAAGAAGTCATCCTTTGGCTGCGAGTTACTTGAAATATTAATTGTAAATTGAGGAGTCTCCATTCAGCGTTCAAATACCTTGAAGTTGTGGTTCTGGGTGTGAGCCTTTCTTGCAATTTTATATGTCTATATATATCTGTGATGTAGGCTTTAAGAATCTGCATACTGGGCGCTCATTTCTCATGTATATGAATGTCAAATCTCCTGCTAATTGGCGTTGGTAAATTCACTGTACTTGGGCATCTTACAGCCTGCAACTAGACGCTGCTACTTACTCATTTTGGGCTCCGATTTGCAGTGTGGTTAGGGGTTTTTGTGGCAGCAATCTATATCTGATATTAGTGCCCAGATTTGGAGTGTGAACCTTGGGAAATTGCCAGTTCAATTGGAGCTTGCCCTGCTGCCATTGTTGGCTTCCAATTATGTTAATGATTATGGTCTGCAATTACTGATAGGGTGAAGCTAAACGCGCTACATATGGAAATTTGCAGTTGTGGTTTGGCACTCACAAACTTGAATGGCATCTATTGACTGCTGAAAATCATATTAAAGCTGAATGTTACAGGTTCCATATTTCTTGTTAGTTCACATGTAAAAGTCGATGGGATTCATATAATAAAATTGCTATTGAGTTTTATATCAAAAATTTGCTTGCTAGTAATTTGTTTTATTCTCAGCACTGTTTATTTCTTTTCCTTCATATTTTCAGAAAATCCATAGACCTCAAAGTATGAAACACAAGCAAGAGGGTAGACATATACATTTGGTAATCTATCAGCATAGACAGTAGAGCTGGGTCAGGTAACCATTGAAAAGTGAAAAGAAATTGATTTATGTTTAAGCTATTACAGGTTGAGGGATATTACATTTTTGCTTTGGGCGATTATTCACATGTTGTTGGCAATTCCTCTAATTTCCAAACCTGGGCGCTATTGTTCCCACTGTAGTGCCAATATCATATGCATATAAGTGCTTGCATACTGAAATTGCAAGGACTGGTGTTTGATTTTGTGTCTCTGAACCTACTCTCTTGGGTGTTGATCATGACTGGAGATTGGAAGGGGATGAGGCTGTGTGAAAGCTGGTCCATGGCTGATTAAATAAGCACCACTGTGTCTTCCTTGAAACTTGCCGTTGAATGATATAATTGCATTTCCATATTGCTGCAGTTAGCGGATTGGGCCTGTGTTGTGGGGAATTGAACAGGTTTGGCTCATTTCAAATTCTATTACACGCCTGCGATTCCTATTGGATGAAGAAGACATTGGAAAAAGGCAAATCAATGGTTTCTTTAATTGTCATGTATAATTACCAGCATGCTGAAACAATAAGTGGACATAATAAAATTGCTAGCTGTTCCTGATATCAGTTTTTGTATCTTCAATTTAATAAGCATATGTTACATCCAGTATTACAAATTTGATTATCATTTTCAGAATTGGCCTAGTTTGATAAATATTTAACACTGTCAATTCTTTTCACATATAACCAAAATTTTAAACTAGAAGAGTCATTTAAGAATCCCATTAGACACTACAGTGAGGACTGTCATAGGCTTCCAGAGCATGTCGGTAGGGTTTCTGGGGTTTCTTGCCAGCTTGTGCCTTGTCTGCTACTACTGACATGTTCCTTGTCTCCTCCATAAACCAACGTAATCTATATTATTTTAGAGTTAAGTATTTATGATTATAAACTAATGAATATATTATTTATATTCTAATTTTTCTTTTTTGTAAAAGAAAAACTTAATCAAAAATTTATCTTCAATCTTTTTCTGCTTGTCGAACCTTATCCGAATTTTATTGTTGCTGAACATGAACTCAAATTTAAACATTGTGACCTAGCTTGCACATACCTATGAACTAAAACCGACCTATAGAATATAACATCTATTAAGGATAAGGGACCTCTGTATGGTCTATTGCATATAAGTTTATATTTTGATAAAGATCAAATCAAAATTTTATATATATATATAAATTATATAACTGAATACCATGGGAAAATTATATAAACCAACTCTGTCATGTTATACTCACATTTGGACTCCTTGCACACAAGTATTCCCTTTCTAGTATGTTGAAGACCTCTTCGAGGTGTCTCAAAAGCTCATCCCAAAAATGATTGAAAACTGGTATGTCATCAAATAAGATAAGGACAAACTACCTCAATTGTTTTTGGAAAACCCTGTTCATAGATGATTGGAAAGTAGCTGGTGCATTGGTTAAGCGAAACGACATAACTAAAAATTCAAAAACCCCATAATGACATAGAAAAGATGTCTTCTCCACGTCCTCTCTCATTTGAATCTAGTGATATTTGGATCTCAAATCAGTTTTGGAGAAGTAGCATGCCCCATGTAGCTTGCAATCAGCTCATTATTCCGCGGAATGGGATACCTATTTTTGATAGTCTTCTTGGTTAGGGTGTGTAGTTAATACACATACAAATTGTCCCATACTTCTTCTTGACCGACACACCAACTGATACAAAAGAACTCTTACTCAGCCAAATATGTCCCATCTCAAGTAACTCCTTAGTGGTTTCTTCTATCTCATCCTTAAGTTTCTTAGGATGCTTGTATGAAATGATAATAATAGGTTTGGAGCCCTCCTCCAACTCAATAATATGCTCTATGCTCCTGTCTAGTGGTCCCCCAAGTGGTATAACAATAAACACCTTAATGTGTCTAGCTAGAAATTCCTGGATATATGGACGATTATTTCAGTTTTGCCACTCTCTTGTAGGCGTCACAATACACTCTATAGTCTGCTCTACCTGTTCATGTTTGATCAATTTGTCCATCCTCAACAAAATTGCATGAATACTCCCATCTAACATCCCCCTCAACACATGTATCAAGCATGTCATTTGTGAGTCAAAATCATTGACCCATGTTTCATGAGTAGTGGTTCACAAGAACCCATCTCTCATGAGAATCAATGAAACATTTAGGACTCATTGCATCTAGGTGATTCTCATTGAGGTGAAGCTCTAAGACTACTGGAGAGGTCACTCATTCCAATACTACTCCATCTCAAGCTTGCTTAACCCTAGAGTTTCCTCCAAGGCTAAGCCTACTTTGTTTGTGACTCCATTTGCAAAACCTTCAGCAAATGTTGTATCTTATGAACCATTCGTTATAAAGTCCCTTAAGCTCATCAATGGATAAGTAGGAGATATTTTCCACAACAAGTCCAATTGTGATATTGCTATCAAGAATCAACTGTGTAATTTGTGAGTCAAACTCATTGACCCATAGTTCATGAGTTGTGGTTCACAAGAACCCATCTCTTACGTGAATTAATGGAACACTTTGTATTTGTTGCATCTAGATGATGGTCACGGAGGTGAAGCATCAAGACTTATGGGAGGTCACCCATCCCAGTACTATAACTCAAGCATGCTAACCATGGAGTTTCTTTTGAGATTATGTCCACTTTTCTTGCAACCCATTTGCAAAATCTTCAACAAGGGTCAATGAGTTTGACTAAAAATTACATAGTCGAGTCTTGATAGCAATATCACAATTTGACTTGCTATGGGAAATATCTCCTACTTATCAATTGATGAGCGTAAGGGGCTTTATAGTGAATGGTTCATAAGGCACAACACTTGCTGAGGATTTGCAAATGGGGTTGCAAGAAAAGTGGGCTTGACCTTGGAGGAAACTCCATAGTTAAGCACTGCTCGAGATGGAGTAGTACTGGGAATTGGGATGGGTGAGCTCCCTGGAAGTCCTAATGCTTCACCTTTGTGAGCATCACCTAAATGCCATGAGTGCTAAGTTTTCCATTCATTCTCATGAGAGATAGGTTCTTGTGAACTTCTACTCATGAAACGTGGGTCAATGAGTTTGATTAAAAACTTCATAGTTGAATTGTGATAGCAAAATTACAGTATTTGTCTCTCCCATATTGACGATATAATAATCAGCCTGGAATACATAGTCACTCAACTATAGCTTCATGTTGGGATGCATCCTATTGCATGTGAGAATGATACCATCTTCAAGTCTCATTTTAAAACCTTCAAATTCTTCGGTCTGGAGTCTTCTTGTGGCCTCCTTGTAGCACATGTATCCAACAAAGTGATCACAAGTTGGCCACCAAGAACTCCTTGTATCCAGAAAGAACCCTCTTGTTGAATGCTACAAAGTTGTGCAATGGGTTTATTATCCTCTTTCTCTTTTCCTGACTTCTCAAATGCACTTTCTACTTTGTTTTGACATGCTTCAGCCTGTTGGTCTGAATAGTCAGAATTAGTATCATCTGCTGAATAGTACTCCATCTTCTTAGCCTTTTTTTCCAAAGAGAACTTATGGCTAGGATCCCATGACCCCTTGCACTTGAAACTTAATTTCTTGCCTGTCTATAAAGAGTACTACTATGTTCCTCTTAGAAATGCAGAGAACCATCATAGACAACCTCTGAAAATCAGCAATGAAGATTTCTAGCTACTCATCTTGCTTAAGCTGTGCAAGCTCTCTGAAATACAACTTTGGGTCCTTTTGGTCAAGACATTTGATGAGTTTGTTTGTGAACTCATCATAGGTGGTAATAAGATGATGCCCCAATGTCACTAGGCAATGATACCATCACTCATGCACCACACAATCAAGGTGTAATGTAGCGAACTTAATCACATCATATGCAGGCCTAGGTCTCAGTGATAAATAATTATCCAACTTCTAGAATGTGGCAAACTAAGCTTACTCACAATGTGTTGTAAATCACTGTGACCCTGTGGTGCTTTGTGCTCTATCAGTTTGGTTCGCCCTGATCTCTTCTTCTGATTAAGGAACAATTCCAATGACAATATGTCCCTGGTCTTAGGCAGAGGGGTCGTGTATTCTGCACAGTCAAGTCTGATTGCATTTCTCATTGATCCTTGTGGTTCTGGAATCTGTTTTTGTGTGGCTGGTGATGTCTCCCTATGAGTAAACATAGGCAGTAAGGGTCTCAAAACTGAACCTCTAGTATGAGTATGCTCAACTTGAGCAGGATTTTACTCTTCACCTTGAGTCCCACTGGACTCCCCATTATACGTGGTGTGTTGAGAGGTATGTTGCTACCCATCTGGAACTGTGACATCATGGTATCAAATTTGCGCCTAGAATGGGAATTTAGAAAAAGGGAACCAACACGTCCTTTTCCCTTCTTAGCCATGGCACCTGTGATGCTCTTGTTGTCACTAAAAAAGGTCCTGTTAATACCAAGAATTCCTGAGACCGTTTCTCCCTTTGGAACCTGTGGTGGCTACCATTGGACATGGTGTTCTTTCCTGGTGTAAGTCTGAAACTCTTTGTCACACAAAAAAAATCCTTTTTTCACAGAATAACCAGAAAAAACTGAGCTCTGATACCACCCCTGAGCTGCAAATGCGAATTCTAATGTTTTCCTATTTTCCGATTTCTTCTTTTTCTGATATTTTTTGTGATTTTGGCATTTTTTTTTTTAGTTTTTTGGTTTTTGGATGGTTTATGCTTGTTTTTGCCATCTGAATGGACACAATGATAATTAAATGCTGGAAACTAACAATATATCAAATACATCCAATAATGGGTGAAATTTTTGAACTTTATTTGAATCAATTTCCAGTTACATACCAGATCTAATCAGGTACAGGTATGGTTATGCCTGTCACATGCCAAAATTATCACATTACACTCATTTTTCACCAGCAATTGATTCTTCTTGGTCTGATCTGACTTTATGTTGGTCAGATCTGCCCATTTCAGTTCTGATTCAGATTTGTTCTGCCTCTTGCAACCCTGAAATCCCCACATCCCAAATTTGAATTGCTGCAAGTAGTTCCTGGAGTGTACGACTGGCTGTAGATATGAATAATGCTAGTGTATGGTGATCCAATTGGCTTACATACGCTCATAGGTTTGAAGATGACAATGAAACCCTGCCTCGTTGACTGCTACAACCTTAAAAATGAATTCCTCATGCAGTATTCTTTCAAAGTAGTAATATTTCAGACCCTTGGGAGATCTTCCACTCCTATAGGCCCTCTAGATTGCAAGTGATTTTGTCCTTACAACTTGGAAAACTCACCCTCTATGCCAGAGCTCTGAAAATTCCAATCTTCATCTGTAAAATAATTTTAAAGATCCGCAAATTGATGACCCAAAAGTTACTTTATTTTCTTTAAACCCCAATGCCACTTTAGGGTTTCATAATTGAATAAATATAATTTAATATCTCCTAGGGTGGCATCAACCTCATAGGATTTTCAATTTCATGTTGTTGGCTTTAAAAAACAACATTGAGCCAACTAGGTGGGCATACCCTATGGGGCCCCCTTTTGTTAAGATACTTTATTGAATTATTATAACATAACTTTATAAAATTCACTTTATTTCATTTGATTACAACATTACAGTTAAAACTTTAATATTTTAATTTTTATTCTTGTGGTCGTCCACTTGACCTCAATTAAAAACTGATAATGCACCTGGCCTTCTAGTGAAGTCTAAAAGTAGCAAGCCAACTCCCGGTCTTCTCCAAAAAATAAGAGACTGACTCTGAACATTTGAAGTGGCTCATAAAGCTCCCTACAAGGCTCCATCAACGCTGGTTGGGTTCCCTATCCACTGTGTTGACCTACAAGAACCTTGATAGTAGGCCAACCCTACTACAAATAGAGTTAACTATGGTTGAAAACATCACAGATATATCACGGAAATTGCGAGTCAGAATGTGAAACGATACAATAACCCAAATACTTGGGTCTGATATTTAAAAAAAACTTATGGTGTTTTCTTTTGTAAAAAAACTGCAGCATCATACGATTCATTTAACATGAAATCAATAGTGAAATAAAAACACAAGCTGTAAAATAATGTATGCGATTTTTAGGGTTTATTTATTTTTAACTGACATGAAAGGCATTCTTAACAACAGGAAGAAATAACAAAAGATAAAATGCGGGAGTTTAGGTTTTCATTGGAAAGCAAAAACATAGGTATTTATTGTTTCAATTTGGAGCATCAACAAACAGTTTGAGTGCATCAAATCATCAATTGTTTGCAACTTTGCAGAAGTAGATATTAAGATATTTACAAAAATATTTGATAAATACAGCACAAACTGTATGTATGTGTGTATGTATGTATGTATGTAATGTATGTATGTATGTATTAAGTTTTTAAATTAGATCAAATAACAATGAATATTAATGCGACTAAAAATTAATACATATTACATACAATTTTTTTTAATGATTAAAATATTAAATATTATATAATTCCTAACTATAGGAATAAAATGTAATAGATGATCTATTCAAAAAAATGTTACTCAAAATTTTTATATATGATGGAAATTTGAAATCAATATATATTCTATAAATTTGCTGTATGTGTGTTTTTTTAAGAACATTTTCAGGAAATTATATATTTTCAAATGTTTGATAGAAGTTTTGATTTATTGCCAATTTTTCGTCGATTTTTTGGTGAATCTTGAGTTTTAAATTTTTGGGCTAGGTGAGTTATCGCCGAGTCCAAGTTTTTGAACTGTGGAACTTCCTAAGCAGAGGACATTAGACACAATTAGATGTTTTGTTTATATAATTATTCTGTGTATATCTTATTGTGGTTTTGATTTCATTTCTTTACACCATTTTGCATTCTATTATCAAAATTACTGGGCTTATGGGCTAATTTATTTTTAGTGCTTATCTAATTGCTAAATAGGCTATCTTGCAAAGAGTATACTTGAGGGTTTGGTTATCTCACTCTGTTCAGATTGGTCTATCTAGTTTAGATGTTGAACTGTTTACTGCACATTGTTTGCAGGTCTGTCGAAATTAGTCCAGGTTTGGCTAGAAAGCAAGTTGAAAGAATTGCTGAAGTGAACAGTCACTTGAAACGATTTAATGTTGAATGTCGAAATGCAACTGACAAAAGTGGATGGGGTGAGTACAGAGTTACTTCATCTTGTAAATTCCCAGATCTTTGAATTTACTTCAAACTTTTAGTCTTTATGGGATATTACACTGTCTTACAATATTTCCAGGCTTATCTCAAGTTATTAGTCAAGGAAGAACTCTCGGATTTTGATCCTATCTGAAATAGAAACATTAGGAGGAGCAACTTTTGCATATATATTTTTAGTTTTGGTGTGTAATATTGTTATGCTGAAGGAAGTGTTTAAATTTTAATTTATCGTTTGGGTTTCAATGATGCTGAATGGTTGGTCAACTGGTTGGATTCAAAAGTTTCTGAGGTAGTTTTGACATCTCTGATGTACTACTTCTTGGATCAGGAGCCCTATGTCTTCATCCCTTGTATGAACATCTTGTTGTCCAGTCTTGCTTAAGAATGTTAATAAGTTCCTGTGGGTTCAGCAAGCGTTCAGATCTGAGTTATACTTTTGTAGATTCTATTTGAAGACATTTGTGGTTTAGAAAGAATGTTCAAGTGACAATTCTGGCATGGGAGTGCTGGAGACTGGTTCTGAACATCTCCTGAATCTAGAGTATGTTTTGGAAACTAAGGTTTTATAGAGAGTTTCTCTAATATCTTGCATAAAATATTTTTAACCTTATGCCATATATTTTTCATTACAGACTCAGGTATATTTTGTCCAAGGCACAGTTCAGTCAAATCTGAAATGGTGACTGTGGGCATATGGTCCTGCTCTTAGTTCAGATAACAGAGGGTCCAAAGTCTGTGTATTGTTCCCTTTTCAATTTTGGAAGCCTCTAACTTTTAGAGTTGCATAGGAATGGCAGACATCTTCTTAACTTACACATGCTTATGGTATATGTAATTTATTGGCCTAGAACTTAATTTACGAGCTATGACTTAAATGTAGCTGTTCAAAAACTTGAAATTGTGGACTAACGCCTTCTTGCAGCTATACTCGAGAGTACTTCTATCTTCATAAATGAATTTCTTTTGCCTAAATAGCAGTAGAAATGTGATATGATATGAAGAGCTGTAATAGGCTGTATGACATGGCTGACTATTGAAATTTAACTGAGTCTGATGGAATTGTTTAAAAAGGTTTCATTTTGTGAATGCCATATAACTTTTGTGTCATTGCCACACAAATTGGACTTATGTCTATAACATTTATGGGATGCTTCCATAGTTACCAAGAGACATTAATGGGGTAAACCATAAAATACAAGTCATATTTTCACCTAAGTTGTATTTGAAATTACATTTTATTTATTTATCCCAAAGGATGTTATATTTAAGTTGTCTAGTTTGTAATGATATTGATTAGGACAACTTCAGAATTCAATCTGTGAAGAACTATACTTAAATATAACTCCATGGATGTCAAATTTATTTATTGAATATAGCTGTTTATTAAAAAATTATCCAAGTAAATAACAAAGCTTCAGTACAAGGAACACGGATAGATAAAGCTATGAAGAGTTTTAAAGAGTCTAGACTAGGCCTGCACTTCATGATAAAACCATCAACTACATTTTGAAGACAATAGAAGACAGACTAAAGATAGATGCAAGGACTAATTGAGTTAGAACGCATAGGAAGATGATGATATTCTCAACATTAAAACTGCTGTCCTTTGTGAGATCTTATTGACTGGAAATAGGCATCTTCCATTTAGAGACTTCGGTAATAGTCCAGTTGTTAAGCTGTTAGCCTAAATCAATCATGGAGGGAAGGCTAGATAGAAGAAAGAACACGCGGATGAAGCAAAATGGCAAATGGTTGAAAAAACAGGAATGTCAACATATAAAAATGTGTGGATAACAATGAAGAAATAAAAAAGTTTGGGAGGGACAAATTCAGGAGTATCATATGGTCAAAACAAAATCGGCATTAAAACGCCTATTATATCAAAGAATTTAACTGCATAGGAGACCACAAGGGAAAAATATACACAGGAGCAAATATTAAATGAAGAGCAAAAATGCTTAAAGCTCAATTTAAGACTAGTTCTCACCGTTAGAGGTGTGAAACAGGTAGATAGATGATACCTAAGGAAGAATGAGAACAGAGAATATGCCTATTTTGCAACATGGGAGTGGTAGAGTCAAAGTGACATTTTATCTTGGAGTTGCTATCATACAATGACATCCATTCTAGTTATGCGGATATTACAAAAGCGGACAATTTAAGTACTCCATTTGAAGAAACACAACTAGACAAAACAACAAATCTAGTGATCAAAGTTCATTGTCGAAGAGCAGATTAAAAGAGGAAAACAAATTGTTTAAGGTTTTGACAACCTATCCTCGGGTGTGTGCTACTTAGGGGATCTCATAGGCTGCTTGGTCTCGTGGACTTAAATTCTTTAGTTCTTTCATATCATAACACATATTTTACAATATTTAACTATAGTATCTACACCAAAAGCAGTCAGTCTGGGTCAAAAATATATCTTATTCTCTAAGACGACGTGCTTAAGTTTCTTGGTCATTCTATATTCGTTTCATCACATAATCAATACATGGTTGATTTGGCCAATCTGCTGGACATTAGTTTTTTAAAAAAATTGCATTTAATTCATCTACATAAGTTGGGTAGGAGCCTGGGTAACAATTATTTATTGTACTTGATAAGTGCCTTAATTGCGATCACACCATCCAAGACAAAGTGCATAAAGTACAAAAATAAATTGTATGTGGACATCAAAAGCATAGTTGACTAAATGTCCCACAACATTGCCTCTTTTGAAACTTTGATGTGGAGTTTGATTTCTACAATGAATTTATGTAGTCTCATTAATAGGGTTTATTTTTGAGAAAAGAAATATATGAATAACTGATTGAAGAGTTAATTTACCATTTCATATCAAACTTATATCATACTTATTATCACCACAAATCTGAAATATAAAATAAGTCAATTGCAAAGAGATATGAGCATAGTTACACTGCCCTAGGGGATGAGGGGACGATGGAATGGGGGTACAAGTTTCTGGGACAGGGTCGAGGGGCCTTAATTTGGGGACAGCGGGGGAACGGTGGCGGGGGACTGGAAAGGTTGTGTATACTATACAAATGGTACTTAAAATGCTAGTTATGAAAAGATGTATTATAAAAAAAGATAAAAGATGTATAAGAATAAATACATGAACATTCATTGAATTGGAACATCGTACATCGAACATTAATAGTCGAATCAGAAAATAGTGAACACCAAGAGGTCCACCCATCCTTGGCCGAGGTGGCAGAATTTGGTGGTGCCATTGGGGATGGGGGAACAGAGTCCCCAAGTCTTCGGTGCGTTCCCGTCTCTGGGACATGGGGCAAAAAGTGGGGGGACGCATCCCCATGTTACTATGGATAAGAGGAGTTAGATAGTATGTAGTGAGAAAACCAAATTTACCTTGGGAGAGCATTTTGGGTAAAAAATGAAGTATTAAATCAATGCACTTGTGTTGTAAAAACATGTCCCGTTGCGAATTGGGACCCCCTCTTTATCTTTTGCTTGGTTGCTTGTGTTTAGCTTAGTTTGTTGTAGGTGTTTGTTAGTGTCATTAGGTTGGCAAATTTTTCAGATTTCTTAGTCTCTTGGCTGTTATGGAATAGATGAGTCAAGTTTTGGAAATGCTAGGTTGAAGTGGGTGTTGAGGAAGTTTCCTAAGGATTGTGTGTCAATTGTGAAATCTAGGTTTGAGGAGGATTTCCTCTAAGAAATCTGCCTCAAGGGTTATGCCCCCTTTCAATCCTTACACTAAGTTGAGATGATGATTATTTTCCGGATAAGTGTGAAATTGAAAAATTGTAAATTGCCAAGGTTGGAAATTGAGGGAAAACTTGTGAAGATTTCACTTGCCAAGGTTGGATATTGAGGGAAAAGTTGTGAGGATCTCACACCGTATGAAAGTTGTCAATAATGTTGTTAAATTGTTTTCTAATTTTCAAAATGATGTTAAAATTTTGTTAGAATTAGTAATCTCCAAGGTCTTAAGGATGTCAAGTTGTGGTAGGACAAGATGGGTTGTGAAAATGGTGAAGTTGGATCAAGTCAAATTGAGAGTATGAGTCAATTTAGTGATAGTTAGTGTGAGGAGTCAATTTTCTACTTGCCAATCAAAAGATCTAGCAAAATATTCTCATTGCAACAGCCAAACCCTTTTGACATAATTACAAAGAAAATAATATTAACGAACAAGTCACTAAAGTAACTAGCTTTCATTTTTCCTAAGAATATGAAAAGAAACTACAATTAATAATCCAAATATAGTTACTAACTACTTTTTACATGAAGGGGAGATTGCTTTAACAAAAATGAACTGACAAGATCAAAACTTATATTTGCTGCTCTTTTCACTTGTTCCTTGGAAGTCACCCTTCATGGATGAAAGAGTACCATTAGAGGTTTTTTACAACCCAACCATGTATCTTTCAATCTAGACTAACCATCATGCATACAATTTCTGTTAGAAAGGTTAATATTTCCTTGGATGTATTAATTGGAATATTCCAAGGGTCCCTAAATGTAGTTTGTCCTCTTGTACACATGTGGAGGACATGTCATTGTTTGTCCTTTATTCCACATGTAAGGACAACTCTTGTTTATTTCTTTATTTAGTTTATCCTCCTTAAGAGGATTGTGACACTTTGCACACACCTATTATGAATGTGGCATTCATAGAAATGGGAGTTACAAATGCAACTCCTTTCTCATCTCTATTTAAGAGATGCTCCTCTTTCTTTCTTCTTCACTCTTATCACTTTGATGTTATTGTATTGAGCTATTTTGCTCCAACACTCTCTCTCTCTCTCTCTTCTCTAGGCATTTGCCTTCATTCATAATACCTACAAGGGGTTTTTTTTGCTTTCCCCTTATAAATCCTTGTCTCCATTGTTGAACCATCTTGGTGTATGCTCTTGGATTTTGCTTATCTTATGGTAACATTGTTTCACACTTAACTTACTTGGATTGTTTCTCGTTCCTTGCTCAATATTATCATTTCTTACAATTTCCAATGGAAGTAGCTTAACCCTTCACAAGATAGTCAAGCGTGGTTTCCATTTTCCTTCCATTTGAGACTTGGTATAGAACGTCATGTCCCCATTTTAAGATAGAATTTCTAATTATAATTAGAGAATGCAATATTATTAAATAAATAACAATAATAAAAATTGCATATTAAAATATAAATATAAGAAATCATAATAAAATATTATCATTGCAATATAAATAATAACATATATAATCTATTCTCATTAAAACACTAATTAAAATAATTAATTAATAATAAAATTGCAATGAATGAATAAATAAAATTAACTACAAGAGAGAAAATTGTAGAAAGTATGTTATATTTATAAATAGGATTTAATAATAAATGATAATAAACATAAAATAAGTAGGTAAATAAATAATAAAATATAGAATAATATAAATTAACCAAGTCTAACGAAAAGTCAAGAGATATGTAATAAAGAAATGTGACTCCTTCAAATTAAGATATAAAAGGGAGGAAAATTCATTTGAAAGAAAAAGGGAAGAAGAGGATGAGTAAGAAAATGATTTTTGGAGGGGGAAAAGAATGAGAAGAAAATAAGCGAGGGATTTTTTTGAAAGGTTTAAATGATGAAAGGATGTGACTTTTCGGAAGGGTTGTAATTATGAATGATTGTGACTCTTTGAAAATGTTGTAATTCTGAAGTATTATGACTTTTCAAAAGGATTATGATTATGAAGGGTTGTGACTCTGTGAATGGACATAGATAAAAAATAAAACAAGTTTTTTAAATTACCATTGAAGAAGAAAGAAACAAGGAAAAGTTATGATTATGGAATAAATTATAATTTAGATTGGAATCATTCAAAAATAGAATAAGATCAATTCATATCTATATAATGTGATCCCATTCAAGGGGAATGTAGGGGATTTGATCAGAAAATCTTGTAGACCTTATGGAATACCTTTCAAGGAAGATGGCTAACTAATCGAGGGTCATTCTGCATAACACAAGGGGTCCTCCTAGAGGGTTATGCAGTCCAACTTGAATAATAGTTTCAGGGATGACAAACAAATAACCAAGGACCATTCTCTAGAACACAGGGGATCCTCCCAGAGGCTTAGGAAGTTTAATTTGAAGGAATCCTTAAAGATTATGTAGAAACAAGAGAATATCTAAATATGAATTATTATAATTAATTTTACCCACATTTGTCATAGCAAGTTATCATAAAGATATCCTTGCCTACTAGGTGACCTCCTAGTTAGACGTTGAACACCTAGTTCTAGTGATTGATGTATGCTACTTGTACCATACTACCACCTTAGCCAAACTTTTGAAGAGTACAAGCACATACCTTATGGAGTCAATGTGACAACCAAACTCATTCCAAGACCCTTTTAGCCTGATAAATAAGTTAACCGTATCCTAATGGCATTAAATTTCTAAGGTATCACAATTTATAGGAATATATCCTAGCCATCGCAAGGTTGTATCTATAATCATGACAGGTTTGTTTTCCAAAACTTGTCAAAAGGAGGTTAGTTCAAAACAGACTCTAATCTCAAGACCACTTGATTCTGGTCCCTCAAGGTAGAGGCTCGGATTCCTTGTCATGAAATTTGGTTGACTTCTTATTGAGTTTTTATACGTTATACCAATCAATAGTCCCAAATTGGACAGATCATAAGTGAATTCAGATAGACAGTTGGGCTCTATTGGTTCATTTACAATAGAAAACAAGGATACACCCATAACATGTACACCATTTCATTAGAGTTATCATATGCAATGTTAAAAGAAACAAACTTCTAATCCTTTGATATCTAGGGGTAACATGAGCTGCAATAAATATGAAATGGATATTGAAGTATGAAAAGTTCATCTAGCGTTGACTATGAGAATGTAGATCCATTTTGAGACTTAATAATTAAGCATTCTCACAAGAAACACCAGTCCCATGGATCAAAGATGACGTTCCAGTATTTATAGAGATAATGAACATATGAAGCATCGTGCATTATAATATGGAATTGCATGATGTTATAAAACTTACAATTAGAGTTCTCGTTTACATTCTTGACATAGATGTTAAACCATGCATGTAATTTACGTTATAGTTCTAAAATGAATAACACATAGAATGCAATCATCCCAAGAGTAATCGCAATTTCTTGGAGCTCAACAATACAACAACACTTATAACCATTCTCATAATGTAATGCAAGTAAAATCTATGAATCTCTTTTGCTAAACGACAAGCTCAATTGTTCAAATTTAGAAATAGAAAAGGGAGACCACATTCATGCTAGAAATTGCATGGTCGAGAGTGATTCAAATTGTAGGTAGAAAAATATATTAGTGAGCTGTTCTCCACAAAGTGAAAGATTTATGCAGGAACCACACCACAAATAGACAAACCAAACTGATGTGCAAAGCCGAATCCCTAGCATTTACTAATAAAAAACATTTTCCAAAAGCTTTTTTGCTTGTTCTGCAAGAGTGAGTTCTCACTTTTTTGTCCTCGAGCTTCATAACTTGAGCTGCAAGAAGTAACTCCTTGCTATGATGGCAAGAGGGAGTTTACTCTTGCCACCACAATATGAGCAGCTCACACATGTGAAAGATGCATAATGGTTGTAAATAATTTTCTCATATATAAACTGTCTATATTTATGTATATGTGCACTCATATATATATATATATATATATATATATATGTATATGTATTTGTATGTGTACATTTACATATAGGAAGTACTTGCTAGAATCATGCATAATATATGATAATTCAAGTATATATATATATAGTTTTATACATATGTACATATATACACTTGTTTGTGTGTGTGTGTGTGTGTGTGTGTGTGTGTGTGTGTATTTATATGTATATAAATATATTTATTGAAGAATTAAGAAAAGTAATAGAAAAATATCCCAGATGAGACTATAGGTGACATAGACAAAAACATAGGATCAATCAATTAATGGTTACCAAGGCTGTTTATTGCTGTTTATTAAAATTGCCAAGGAAACTCTCTGCCTAGAATACGAACTAGACAAAATAGGCATAAAACCACTACAACCCCAACTTAATTAACTGACAATGGTAGAGGTTCTAGCTCAGATGGCATTCCTGTATTTCACCATCTACCTGCGCTCCCCTATGCTAGTGATACTCTTTCCTTGTTTGTGGGATGGTTTCTCCCCCTCCACTCACTTTCATGGAAGGATTAGATATCCACATAATTGTAATAATCTCATGTTAGCAAAATTCAATATAAAATATGCATGAATTTTCTAAAGAGTTTCTATTGCAATTCATTTCCAAATATTTCACCCAAGAATTATACACACGTTCTCCTCCTACTATTACTTCCATTATTGAAAGAGATTTATATCTATTATCATTAGCAAATCTACTTAGCTGAGATTAATTGAAACCAATAAATTGGTACTGTCACACTTCACTTGAAATAATTATTACAATTACAAAATCAAGCAGTCACAAGGAAGGGATGCAACATATCCCCCCCTTGTGATTCGTTGTAATTGATGATTGCTCTTACCAATGTACTAATATGATCCAACATGGTTCACTACACATTTTAGTAATTCAAAAGAAGTGAAGATATCTTTGAAGGATCTCTTCTTGATCCTCCAAAGTAGCACTATCTTCTCCCTATTGGTTCCATTGGACCTTGCATTGGTTTACCCTGTAGTTATGTAAGTGCAGCTTATGTACCTTGAGCACCTTGATTGGTTCTATCATTTCCACTTCTAGATACTGCACTAGCAAGAAGTTCTAGTCAATAACATGCTAAAAGTCTGGTTTATATTTCTTTAGATAAGAGACCTGAAAAATATTTTGTAATTGGGTGAGAGATGGTGGTAGAGCAATTCTGTAGGAACTGGGTTGGTGAGTTCCATGATCTCAAAGAGTCCAACATAATAGGGTGCTAGCTTGGATGACTTCTCAAAGCAAAGCTTTTGTGGGGTTTAACTTGAAGAAAAAATTTCTCCCCAATCTCAAACTGTCTAGAGGTGTGTTTTGCATCAACATAGCTCTTTTGTCTCTCATTAGCTTCGGCTAGTCATCTCTTAGCTAGTTGTGCTTGTTCTTCCATTTCTAAAAGCATCTTACATCCAAGAACAATTATGTCTTCAAGTTAATCTCAACTAATTATAGGAGTTTTACACTTTCTGCCATAGAGTGCTATCTTAATGGCTGATTGATAGGGATTATCGTAGGCAAATTCTACTAAAGGTAGATAACTGTACCATTTGTGTGATGGTCCATGTAATAACTCTCAGTAAATCTTCTAAAACTTGATTTACTTACTTTGTCTGTCCATTTGTCTCTAGATGATATGCTGAACTGATGTTCAATTGAATTCTTAGTGAAACAAAGAGAGTTTGCCAAAATTTAGAGGATATCCTCGCATTTCTATGGGATGATTTTCTTTGGTATGCCGTGTAGCCGAAAAATCTCTTGCACAAATCTCTTAGCTAAAATTAGACCTCAATCGGTTTGATTACCGAGAATAAAATGAGCTACTTTAGCTAATCTATCTACTATGACCAAAATTACATTGTGTCTATTTTTGGATATAGCAATACCTTGAACAAAATCCATATTTATTATCTGGCACTTCCTAGCCGGAATGATGTGTGGTTGTAGTATGCATGTTGGTTGTTAGTTTTCATCTTTAACTCTCTAGCATTCAAGGCAACATGCCACAAATATGATGATATCACTTTTCCTCACTTTCAAAATTACAAGGTTTTGGTATTAGCTAACATTTTAGTTACATTTGGGTGCCCTGAATAGGGTACATAAGGAGTTTCCTTAAGAACTAATCTTCTTAGCTCAGAAGATTTGGGTACGTACATATTTCCTTCATACTTCAACTTTCCAGTTTGCTCAATTTAGAAACCTTCATATTTGAAATCATGAGGGTCTCTCTGCAATGCTCTTTGATGTGCTCATAATACTTGTCCCCTTCCAATTCTTGAAGAATTTTGGTTTTGAAATTAGTATCAACTATTGTCATTGCTGAAATATGCTTTTCGCGGCTTAAAGCATTAGCTGCCTTGTTTTCCTTACCCTTAATATAGTTGATCTCAAAGTCATAATCAGATATCAACTCCGACCATCTCCTTTATTTGACATTCAAGTTGTATTGGGTGATAATATAATTTAGGCCTTGGTGGTTAGACCTAAGTTCGAAAGGTTTTCTCGATAGATAATGTCTCCAAAGTTGGAGGGCATGGACAATAGTTGCTAACTCCACATCATGATGTGCATAGTTTTGCTTGTAGTTCTTTAGTTCTCTTGACTCATAAGCAATCACTTGTCCATTCTACATCAAGACCCCTAGACCTTTTCATGAGGCATTGATAACTATGACAAATTTCCCCGTTGGGTCAAAGACTATGATTACGGGTTTAGTGGTTAGCTCTTTGTTTAAATACTCAAAGGCTTTTTGGCACTTATCCGCCCACTCATATCTTTTACCTTTTCTTGAAAGGGAGGTAATTGGACATGCTATATGAGAGAAGTTCATCACAAATTTTCGATAATATCCCACTAATTCCATAAAAATTCTTGAATATTTTGGGGAAAGGGCCATTCTGTTATAGCTCTAATCTTAATCAGATCTACAACAATACCTTATACAAAGATAATGTCCTAGAGACCGCACCTCCTTTTGAAAGAAAGTACACTTGGATAGCTTTCCATATAATTTGTGTTCCCTTAGATGTTGAGAATGATTTACAAATGTTGATGGTGCTCTTTTTCGTTCTTTGAATAACTAAGATGTCATCGAGAAATACTTAAAAGAACTTGTCCAAGCAGTCTTTGAATATATTGTTCATAAGGTTCATAAAGGCAGTTGGAGCATTTGTGAATCCGAAGGGTAATACTGTAATTTCATAATGCCCGTAACGAGTTCTTAATGCTGATTTATAGATATCCTCCTTCACTCTTAATGATAGCCAAATCGTAGATCTATCTTGGAAAAGATTGTTTTCCCTCTCATTGATTGAACAAGTCTCAGTTCTAGGTAACCAGTTCCTATTCTTAATGGTGACTTTATTCAACATCCTATAGTCAATATAGAGGTGAAGGGTTCTGTCCCTTACAAAGATCATTGATGTTCCCCAAGGAGACACACTTGATTGGTTTAATCCTTTGGAGATTAATTCCTGTAGCTACGCCTTGATGGGTTCTATTGCACAGGCATATTTCTCTGGCATTGCCGCCCCGCTAATAAACTACGACACTTCCGGGGGTGTAGGATGGCATTAGCATGAACCTGCCTCTTAGGGTTATCTTGTAAAGGCCTTGGAAATTGATTCAGTTCCAGGTATGAGGTCAATGGAGAAGTCAAACACCCTCTTAGGGGGTATCCCTGGTAACCAATCGAGAAACACATCTTGAAAAGCTTGTAGGTATGGGTATTTCTTTGCAAACAATTCTGTCATAACATGATCTTCCAATGTTTGAGCTGACGTTCCATAAAGCAGCTTATCATCATGGTAGGCAATCTCCTCCAACTCTCTAGCTTATTCAATTTTAACTACAAAGATCTGACATCCCTTCCTTGTGTTACTTGAATTCCTCGAGATACTTCTTGAATGGAGACTTCATTCCCTTCATATTAGCATTTCACTTGTTTGGGAAAACAATATATTTTTATTTGATGCCTGCATAACCAATTCATCCCAAGAATTACATCATAGGATCCTAAGGGGGCTACATATTAGTTTACTTTGGTAGGAAATTCAGGAAGCTCAATCTTAGCTTAAAATAGACATTGGTCTACCATTGCCCTTGATTGGTTGGCATACTCAATTGACCAGAAATTTCTAAAATTCTATCTTGCTTAGAAATTTATCCAATATTTAGGTGATATAAAGCATTTTGTTGCTTGAGTGGCACCAAGAATAGAAATGGGATTACCATGGAGGGTACTTGGAGTCTCTATCGTGGTGATGTTAAAGTCAGCTTGCCTATCTATTGCATCGTGAATTCTTTGTTTGAAAGGTTATTTGTTGGGTAGGTAGAGGATTCCTTTTGGTCTGGTTTATAGACATCTTCATAGGATACTGGTTTGCATAGTAATCTCCACCACAAATGAAACATCCTCCTGCTGGTCTCTTCTTCTTAGGGTTCTCATTACACTCCTTGCTGCAGTCATTTTGTCCTTTCTTGTCCCTCTTGAAAAATGAATTATTCCCTTTGAATCCCTTCCGTGATATCCCATTATTTTGATCAATAAACAAAATGTAAATAAGGGCAACGGAAATACACATACCTTGTCTTGTATATATTTCTGCATTTCACATAGTAGTTAGTCATCATTACGCCATGCAATCTACTCATGTTTCTATAAATGCATTCATTCATGACGTGCCATCACATACCTATAGATACGTACATTCACATGCATTAATACATACATACATCTGCATACCTACATGCATACACATGTATACATACATGATCCACACCACACATGAACATATTCATACCATTATACCATAGTCTTCATGTCACTGATATATATTCATACATGCTACAATGTTTTCAAGTACTGAACCGAGCATTCTATCATGTATGGTTATGCATCTCGGCAGCATTATGTTCACATTCATGCATCTCTGCTTCCCAAGGGGTGGGCCCTTGCTCCAAGTTTGCACAGCGGATCAAACAAAACCTGTCTACGTTATTGTAATCAATAGCAGCACTATCTTTATTATTCAGAAAATGATTGACAAAATTCCGTGTTCAATAATCTGTATACAATCTGCTTCACACGAATGACTTCTCTCCCATAGCCTTCATCATGCTACTTATATATATGAAATCATATAACAAATGCATACAAAAATAGTGTTTGCAGCCAACCAACTACATAGTAGAATGGCTCACATAAATCCTGTGCTACTAGCCAATAATTAATAAAAGTTTTGTTATATCAATAGATATAAATTGGGAGGAGTTTTGTTCTTTCCTCTTGTACATGATTAGCCAATGCATTCCCACCAAGAAATTAACTCCTTATTTGGCTTCATGGTTCAAATTTGGTTTTGTAACTTGAGGAAAATGAGACAACTAGCTGTAACAGAAAATCAAGAAACTTTGCCTTTAGAAAACCACTGGTATCTTTGAGCTCCTTCTATTAAGAAAATTCTATTAATCTCTTCTGCTAAATTACGAGCTTGATCACTCAAATTTAGAAATAACAAAGGGAGACCACATGCCTACCAAAAATCACATGGTCAAACTCAAGAGAATGATTGAAATCACAGGTCGAAAAAGCTAACACTGAGCTGTACTCGACAGAGTCAAAGATTCAAGAAGGAACCATACCGCAAAATAGACAAACCAAGGTGATGTACAGAGCCAAATCCCTTGCATTCACCCAAAAAGGCTTTTTCTAAAAGCTATGTTGCTCCACTATGATTTGCAGAAATGAATCCTCTCTTGCTTGTCCCAAAGCTTCATAGCTTGAGCCTCAAAGAGTAACTCCTTGCCATGGTGGTAGGAGGGACATGCAAAGATGCCATGCATTGGATTGTACATAATGGTTGGAAATAATTTTCTCATATGTATGATATATATTTTTTTGTGTGTGTGTGTTTTCTCACATATGTCAAAATAGACAAACCAAGGTGATGTACAGAGTCAAATCCCTTGCATTCACCCAAAAAAGCTTTTTCTAAAAGCTATGTTGCTCCACTATGATTTGTAGGAGTGAATCCTCTCTTGCTTGTCCCTAAGCTTCATAGCTTGAGCCTCAAGGAGTAACTCCTTGCTCTGGTGGCAGGAGGGACATGCAAAGATGCCATGCATTGGATTGTACATAATGGTTGGAAATAATTTTCTCATATGTATGATATATATATTTTTGTGTGTGTGTTTTCTCACATATGTGCACTCATAGATAAAATGTATACATTTACATATAGAAATTACTTGCGAAAATAATTCATAATATATGATAAATCAAAAAATAGAGAAATATCCTAGATGAGACTAAATGCAGTACAAACAAAAATCTAGGATCAATTAATAATTTAATTAATGGTTACCAGGTTTTTTTTATAAAAATTGATGAGGCGCCTCTACACCTAGATTACTAGCTAGACCAACTATTAATCAACATACCACACCCCCAACTTAAGTAACCGACAGCGGTAGAGGTTCTAGCTCAGATGACATTCTTGACTTTCACTGTCTGTCCATGTGCCCATGTTGGTGATACTCTTTCCCCACTCATGGGATGGTTTCCCTCCTGCATCCACTGTTATGGAGGGATTAGATATCTACATAATTGTAATAATATCATGTTATCAAAATTCAATAGGAATATGCATCAGTTTTAGGGCCCGTTTGTTTGCTAGAATAGGAATAGAAAATTTGGAATACGTTTTCTATTTTCCTTTTGGTTCATCAATTGGAATAGGGAATAGGAATACATATTCCCATTTTGCCTCTAAAATGAGCTTCTACCTATTCCAAAAAATAGTTGTTATTGGAATAGCCATTCCTATTCCCAATATGCATTCCTATTTTCCATTCCTATGGCTGCAACCAAACAGGCCCTTAGAGAGTTTCCATGCAATTCATTTCCAAATATTCCAGCTAAGAATTATATGTAAACCCTTCTTCTAGTATTACTTTCATCAATAGAAGAGACATACATATCTATTCTCATTTGCAAATCTACTTGACCGAAATTAACTGAAACCAATAAACCGTTATTGTCACACTTCACACTAAATAGTTATTGCAGTTATGAAATAAAATTGTCACAAGGGATGGAGCACTAAGGAACCTATTGTCCTTATTGCTCACTATTTTCCTAGACAGAAATGTTCAGTACAAAGTCCACAGAAATGCCTTGGAACAGATGGGATGACATTGGTTATGGTTGATATAATCCTAATTTTCAGTTGCTTGGTTTAGTTACAATACACAACATGTAATTCCTAACAAAGTTTGAGGTTTTGTCTTGCACATATGGCCAAAATACATACTAGTGAAAGTTCCAAATGATCTTTTTGACTCCATCATGTCCAGCTACCTTTGAGGTATAAGCTTGCTTGAAGAACACTTACTTCCTTATGTACACACAACTTATTAAAATTTGAAGAGGAGATCATCTTTCCATTTCATCCATCATTATATTAATAGATTCCAAGTCACAATGATATTGAGAATAGTCAAATGCTCAGAAATAAAGTCTCATCATCTATTGTCAAGGAATACAACTTTTCTAAACTTATGCAAATGTTTCACTGAGTGGACGTGGGCATTTGAAGGTTTTTTGGCACTAAACGTTTGGTCCAAACAAGAAAAAAAAAATCCTTTTTATTTGTGTCACAAGGTTCGCCAAATTTTCGCCTTCAAGTTCAGAATTCGGTGAACTAATCGAAAACTCATGAAATTTGTTGAAATTTGGTGGAAAATTCATATGGAAATAGGGCAACTTAAGTTTAAACGAAAAATATCTTTATAATGTGCTTTTTAAGGGTTTTTCAATAGCATTTTCTTGTCGTTGGTGGCTGAGGCACAATGAATAAAGAAGGTCGAGAGCTTTGAAGGAACAAATTTTTATTTAACATTGTCATTTCATTGTAAATGTCAGCATCCAAACTTCTCGGCATTCACTGTCATGTCCCCACTCTAGCTCAGTCTAACAAAGACATGTGAGTCAGCTTATTATGGGGTCTTGTAGGTTGACAGGGTTGGATAGAGACCCAGTATGGTTATTCAGTGTTGGGGACTCGGTTTTCTGGTGGGTATTGATCAGTTGGGTGACGTTCCTTGTTTTTAGGAGGCAGTTCCTACATTTATGGGGTTCATTCCTACTTTTTAGGAGGTATGATCATGCCCAGGGCTGGGTTTCCATGAGATGACCTTTTGGGTTCAGTTTCAGAGGGATAGGGCTTGTTTCCTAAATTTTAGGAGCATCCCTAGATTTTAGGGATGAGACTGCCAGTGGATCCTTGATTTCCGACTTCAATCACAGACAGGGGACAGGATGATTTTATGGTTTGTGATGTCAGTTGGGCAGTTTGTGGCTATTTGGGTTATATTTTTAATATTTCCTAAGTTAGCGTTTAATATTTAAATAAGGCTAAGTTAATAGCCATTTTGGAGTAATAAGGGAATTTTGGCCTCATCTGGATGCGTATCCCATGTTATGATAGCTCGTTGGAAAGGTCTTGAAATTCTCTAAATCTTCCTCTTTGGTCTCAGGGCAATTCGGTGAGCGGATTTATTACTATGGTGGAAAAGGTCATTTTCTAGTGACATGGTCACTTTAAAATAAGATTTAATTCATTTTTATAGCCAACGCCAATTGGGGGTCACTTTAGGGTTCGAATTGCTTTGCAAGGGGTTATAAGGAGATGGGCACCATTTCTCATCATTATGCATATTTTTCAAACACTTCTTTTCAGATTTGCTCTGCTTGAGCGATTTGCATTCTGGGACACAAACCCTAGGGTAATTGCTGGCTGGGACGTAACCCTCAACAGCATTGGGTATTGGTTTGTCAATAGTTTCAACAGTATTCAGGAGGAAGGTAGATGCCACTTCAGCTTGGGCCTATAGTTTGTTTTGTTGGGCATGTTCTTTGGCGTATGGGAGGTGAATTCTTGCAGCCGTACACTGCCATTTCTTGCAGCTGTACTTGCAGCCATACTCTGTCATTTGCAGCACTTGGATACATAGAAAAATCGGTTACTCAGCAGCAGATTCTTGCATCTTATCAACCGTTTTCATCAGCCAGTTGTGGCGTCATTGTTAGAGGAAATGTACTAGATCTTTTATTTGGCTCTATAATTTAGAAATCTGCCTGGTACGATTTGTATCAACTCTGACTTTACTGCATATTGTTATTTATTTTCAGACTCTTTTCTTGCCATTTGCTACTTCTCATTTCTATGTGGAATAATCATCAAAAACACAAAAACAAACAAACTCTTCTACATTTCTGTCTAGTTCTACAAAAAAACATTAATAAACAGAAAAAAAACAAAAAAATAAAATAAATCTATAGTAGATTTGCAGCAGAGATCCATCAGGGATCTTTCAGTGGTATCAGAGCTTACATCCTGCCAGCCTGTAGGGTTTGTGAGAAATTGTCACAACAGATTTTGGCATCTGGGTATTGGATAAAAGTTTTTGATAAATCATTTCAGCATCTGGGTAGTCACTAGTTGGTGGATTGAATACAAATCTATGCATCTTGGTGGAGAAATGCACAGATTCTACGAGCGCAGGAGGAACCAGTGGCAAGCAGAGGCCGCCAGAGACGCATAGATACCAGCTATGGGTGAGGCACAGGGTGTTGCTGGCGACGACATGCCTACAGAGGCAGAAGAAAGAGAGATGGTGCGGACCCTATTCATTACTCAGCCCAGGATCGCTCAGGCTCTAGACAGGTTACAGGATACCTTGGAGCGTTTGGAGATGGGTGGACACAGAGGCAAGCAAAGTAGATCAGTTTCAGTGGCTGGTAGTCAGCGCAGCCATCAGTCCCATTCTTCCGTTGGGAGCTCCCTTCATTCCAGTAGGAGGCATCGCCATCGTACACCTACTACGAATAGGCCATTGCTTCCCCAATTCATACCAGGTGAACGACCAGCGCAGGTGGAACCACTAGAAGTGGGGTTTCAGGAGTCAGTTTTGATGGCCACAGCTGAGTGGAGAGCTCTACCTCCTGAGGTTAGGGACGTCTTCCCTCTTCCCCAGTATTGTGCACAGCGTAGAGATACAACCAGGTTCAGGGGAGATTGTGGTAATAGACTACCACAACAGCAGCAGAATTATGACCTCAATAGAGCTACTGGAAAGATTACATTGGCCCCATATAATGGCTCAGGAGACACTAGTGCACGAGCTTGGGTCCACAAGCTGGACATATACCTTTCATTGAGGCCCATGCCTAAGCGTGAGGCTATTCAGTTTGCTGTGTTGCATTTAGAGGGGATTGCCTATGATTGGTGGCACCATGGATTGGTCACCCAGGATCACGCCTTAGTTCACTCCTATGCTGAGTTCAACGAGCGACTCATTGCACGATTTGACTGTAAGGATACAGAACTTTATTACAGGGAGTTGGCTCACCTTAAACAAACTGGTCATGCAGAAGCCTATATTAATGAGTTCCAGCATATTGCAGTTATGGTACCGGATATGCCCCAGAAACGTAGTGTGATGTTGTTCATTGAGGGTTTGCAGGATAGACTAAAAGGATTGGTACGTGCTTTCCAACCAGCTACTCTTAAGGAGGCTATTGATGTGACATTGAGATTGGATACTGTTCCCACTTCTTATCAGGCAGATAAGAAACCATTTAGAGATTCACGGCCTGCACAAAAGGCCAATACGAAACAGAACAAAGGAGCGACCTCATCTAAAACTCCTTGGATGAATCAGGAGACGAGGAATGAATTGAGGACGAAAAAGTTGTGTTTTTCTTGCAAAGAACCATGGGAACCAGGACACCGTTGCATGGGTAAAGGAAAGGTTCATTTGATTGAGGTGACTTCTGAGTTAGGAGATGAGGAGGTTCCTGATACTGATATTGAGGATAATACAGAGGATGTTGAGCATTTTCCGACACAGTTGGAGTTAGACACCGCTGAGCCTGTGGCATCAGCTAAAGTAGCTATGGCTACCCTCTCCAGTTATCCTAAGTTTCATGCCTTCCGGTTGAAAGGTACACTTAAGGGTAAGCAGATCACCAGTTTGGTAGACACAGGTGCTATGCATAACTTTATTGATCAAAAATTAGTTGAGAGGCGTGGCTTACAGTACGAGGAGTTTGGTGGTTTTGGAGTGAAGGTGGCTGATGGTGCCATTTTGGGTTGTACCAAGCAGATTCCACAGCTTAGTATTCAGATGGGAGATTATACTTTGACTGATGACTTCTATGTGCTTCCCATAGAAGATTATGATGTGGTTTTGGGCATGCAGTGGTTACAGGGTATTGGGCGTTACATTATTGATCACACCGTATGCAGTAAGAGTTTCTTTCTGGCGGGCAGAAGGTGATTTTGAGGGCAGCGTCAGATGGTGGACCCAGGGAGGTACTTAGTATAATGGAGAGTCAGTCTCTATTTGCTAAGCTTTCCAAATGTGAGTTTGGATTGGGGGAGGTGTTATATTTGGGTCATGTGATCAGTGCTGAGGGGGTGAAGGTGCATGAAGAGAAGATTCAGACGATTCAGAATTGGCCTGTCCCTCGGAACATTACTGAGTTACGAGGGTTCCTTTGATTGTGTGCTTATTATAGAAGATTTGTGAAGGGTTTCTCACAGCTGGCAGCACCTTTGACAGATCTCACAAAGAAAGGATCGTTCAGATGGACAAAACAAGCACAGGGGGTCTTTGATAGACTCAAGGAGGTTATGAGTACTTGCCCCGTTTTGGCACTACCTGATTTCTCGCAGCCATTTGTCCTAGAGTATGATGCGTCGGGCTTGGGTATAGGAGCGGTGTTGATGCAGAATAGACACCCCATTGCCTATGAGAGCAGGAAGTTGCAAAACAATGAAAAGTTGTACTCTACCTATGATAAGGAAAGTTTAGACAGTATCTTGTTGGCAGTAAATTTGTGGTGAGAATAGACCATAACAATCTGAAGTATTTCCTAAATCAAACAGAGCTCAATGATCGACAACAAAAATGGGTTAGCAAAATTCAGGGTTATGACTTTGATATCGAATTCATAAAGGGGAAGAATAATACTGTGGCTGATGCACTCTCTAGGAAACCTTCATTGGCTGCCCTATGTTCATTGAGCGAGATTTCAACAGATTGGAAGGCTCAACTTTTAGTTGAATACTCCAAAGATCAGCATGCTTGTGAGATTATGGAGGGATTGATAGTGGATGACAGATACAGTGTGGTAGATGATATTATCTACTATAAAGATAGGGTTTACCTTGTTCCGGGTTCTCAGTTGAAAGAACAAATTTTGCATGCTCTCCATGATATTCCTACAGCCGGACACCCAGGTTATGGTAAGACTTATAGGGTGGTACGTGAGAGATTCTCTTGGAAGGGTCTCAAAGATGATGTTTTACGCCATGTCCGTGAGTGTATGACTTGTCAGCAGAACAAGTCGGAGCACACCTACCCAGCGGGATTATTGCAGCCCTTGCCTATACTGGAACAAAAGTGGACAGGGATCTCCATGGATTTCATTACAGGTCTTCCTCGGGTTCAGGGGAAAGATTGCATCTATGTTGTTGTGGATAGGCTAACGAAGTATGCCCACTTCTTTCCATTTGCATTAGATTTTACAGCATCGTAGGTGGCTGAGTTGTTCTTCGGGGAGGTGTTTTTTAGACTTCATGGTCTTCCCAAGACATTGTGAGTGATAGGGACAACAGATTCATGAGTTCTTTCTGGCAGGAACTTTTTACACTAGCTGGTACTTTGTTAACACCTAGTACTAGTTACCACCCTCAAACGGATGGGCAGACAAAAATAGTTAACAAATGGGTTGAGGGATATTTGCGTAACTATGTGTCAGGGCAGCAAAAAGCATGGGTGCTTTGGCTGCATTTGGGCGAGTATTGTTATAATACTACGCATCATATGTCCATTGGCATGACGCCTTTCAAAGCTGTCTATGGATATAAGGCATTATCTTTCACTGATTTGGCATTTGGTGACAGTAGAGTTCCCTTGGCTCAGGATTGGTTACAAGAGAACCAGGATGTCATGAGATCTCTTAGGGAGAATTTGCAGCAGGCCCAAAATCAGCAAAAGATGTACGCTGACAGGCACAGGATTGAGAGGGCATTTGAGGTGGATGATATGGTCTTTCTGCGTTTACAACCATATCGGCAGAGCACCCTAAAAAGGGGGGGAGCTGAGAAGCTCAAACCACGTTTTTATGGTCCATACAGGATACTCAGGCGAGTGGGAGAGGTTGCATATGAGGTTGAGTTACCACATGGCAGCAAAGTTCATAATGTATTTCATGTATCTTGCTTGAAAAAGGCCCTTGGACAGAATATTATAGTTTCACCCGAATTACCTCCTATGGATGAGGAAGGTAAATTGATTTTGGTCCTTGATGAGATTCTTGAGGTGAGGGAACGACGGCTGAGAAGCCGGGTGATTCGAGAGTATTTGGTTCGATGCAGAGATCTTCCCATAGAGGATGCCACCTGGGAGGGTGAGAGCATTTTACAGCATCCTGCATTACAGTTGCTTGTGGGCAAGCATCTCCGAGAAGGGAGGACTGTCATGTCCCCACTCTAGCTCAGTCTAACAGAGACATGTGAGTCAGCTTATTATGGGGTCTTGTAGGCTGACAGGGTTGGATAGAGACCCAGTATGGTTATTCAGTGTTGGGGACTTGGTTTTCTGGTGGGTATTGATCAGTTGGGTGACGTTCCTTGTTTTTAGGAGGCAGTTCCTACATTTATGGGGTTCATTCCTACTTTTTAGGAGGTATGATCATGCCCAGGGCTGGGTTTCCATGAGATGACCCTTTGGGTTCAGTTTCAGAGGGATAGGGCTTGTTTCCTAAATTTTAGGAGCATCCCTAGATTTTAGGGATGAGACTGCCAGTGGATCCTTGATTTCCGACTTCAGTCACAGACAGGTGACAGGATGATTTTATGGTTTGTGATGTCAGTTGGGCAGTTTGTGGCTATTTGGGTTATATTTTTAATATTTCCTAAGTTAGCGTTTAATATTTAAATAAGGCTAAGTTAATAGCCATTTTGGAGTAATAAGGGAATTTTGGCCTCATCTGGATGCGTATCTCATGTTATGATAGCTCGTTGGAAAGGTCTTGAAATTCTCTAAATCTTCCTCTTTGGTCTCAGGGCAATTCGGTGAGCGGATTTATTACAATGGTGGAAAAGGTCATTTTCTAGTGACATGGTCACTTTAAAATAAGATTTAATTCATTTTTATAGCCAACGCCAATTGGGGGTCACTTTAGGGTTCGAATTGCTTTGCAAGGGGTTATAAGGAGATGGGCGCCATTTCTCATCATTATGCATATTTTTCAAACACTTCTTTTCAGATTTGCTCTGCTTGAGCGATTTGCATTCTGGGACGCAAACCCTAGGGTAATTGTTGGCTGGGATGTAACCCTCAGCAGCATTGGGTATTGGTTTGTCAGTAGTTTCAACAGTATTCAGGAGGAAGGTAGATGCCACTTCAGCTTGGGCCTACAGTTTGTTTTGTTGGGCATGTTCTTTGGCGTATGGGAGGTGAATTCTAGCAGCCGTACACTGCCATTTCTTGCAGCCGTACTCTGTCATTTGCAGCACTTGGATACATATTCAGCAGTAGATTCTTGCATCTTATCAACCGTTTTCATTAGCCAGTTGTGGTGTCATTGTTATAGGAAATGTACTGGATCTTTTATTTGGCTCTATAATTCAGAGATCTGCCTGGTACAATTTGTATCAACTCTGACTTCACTGCATATTGTTATTTATTTTCAGACTCTTTTCTTGCCATTTGCTACTTCTCATTTCTATGTGGAATAATCATCAAAAACACAAAAACAAACAAACTCTTCTGCATTTCCATCTGATTCTACAAAAAAACATTAATAAACAGGAAAAAAAAAAAAAAAAAAAATCTACAGCAGATTTGCAGCAGAGATCCATTAGGGATCTTTCATTCACAACTATTCCACAACCGTGTATTGCCGATATTTCATAGCAACTCCGTTATTGTGATTTTCCCCATGCCACATTAGTTGAAGTTTAGATTTCATCAACTGTTTTATATTTTATCAAATTTCACACAATATTTTATAATCTTTTAATTAATTAATATTTTTGATGGATAAGTAGTGGCTCCAGGTCAATAAACTATACTAATCGAATTGGGTTATAAATCTACTTGAGCTAAAAATATTAGCTCGATTCTAGATGGATAAATAATTAATATTGAATATATTAAATTTATTTGTTAATCTATTTTTAATTAAAATGAAGATTTAGTATTTTGATTTTGATTGTTATCGTAAAATAAAAAATAAGAGATTTTTATATTATGCTCCAAAAATAGGTTTAATTAATATTTCTATTTTGTTTTCAAAGTTTAAAATATTTAGTGGAAAGCAATTCAATATTTGTATTTTTTTTTTGGAGTTGAAAATAAAAGAATTATATAGTAGTTTTAATGTTTTGAGGATTAAAATTGTGATTGCTTTATTTTTATTTTATTTGCAAAATATTAATGGTAGGAATAAAGAAATTTGTTCTCCGAATAAAATGGAGTATTAAAGCTTAGTGTTTTATTCTATTTTTAAAGTTAAAAATACAAATATATTAATTTTTCTATTTTATTTTTATTAAAATAGAACTTGGCATCTTGAAACAAACATCATTATATTACTTATATTGAACAATGTTAAACTATTTTGATAATATTTTGGTTCGATAGTCATATTTTTCCAAACAAATTATATTAAGGCGAATTTAATGTCGAATTATATTCAAATTATTTACCCTTGTCGAACTTCATCTGAATTTTATTGTTGTTGAACTCGAATTCAAATTTGAACCTTTTGACTTGCTGTTGATAATTAGCTACTTTGTGAATTTTAGCACTTGGGCACTAATACCTAAAGTAAATTCCTAGGGTCACATGGGCTGTTAGCAAGGGCAATCACCTCATGTACTTCTAGTTTGTAACCACTTTTGGTACTTAGTTTCATTTTCTCTAACTCCAACAATGGACACAATAGGATTTATCTTGTGAGTTGATGTTATAGTTATTCAATTTCATTGCTTTGACTTCTTTTTGATATAGACCATGACTACTAGAGTTGATATTTATTCATCGTTTCCGTGAAGGAAATCAATACATTAATAGAATGATGGATTTCACTTATGACATATGAAAACAGTTAAGTGATAACCATAATGCTCAAGAACTTATAATTTCAGATTAACAAGATGATTGATAATATTTTCAAAATGGACATCAGTAAGCACAGTTTTGTAGGTGTACAACAAATTTGATCCTGTGATTTTTTCTTAAACATGCTACAAGTCAGCTCCACAGCCCCCTCCCGCACCCCTGCCTTAAGTACAAACACACATTTTGACATTTAGCGAATATGATGATCTAGTAACATGGTTGCCATAAAAATGCTGTAGAAAGAAACTTTGTTGTGATTGAAGTGGCATAATTGTTCATAATTATTGTTTTGTGCTTCATGATGCAGGTAACATAAATGAACAACCGTGCTGGGTTATAATGCTTGAGGTGTGTCTCTCCCTCAGTTTTACATATATGCATTTATTGTGGTGGGCCCTATGAACCTATGACTTGCTAATAGATGTTTCTTTGACACTTGTAGTGTTTGGTTTCTGGAAATATAGGGAGGAGATTCCAAGACTAAATAATCAAAATCAATAAAAAGAAATTAATTTGTTATCATGGTCCTTTAGTATGTGGCGTGCTTTTAATATCACTATCCAAAATATCCATGTCTGGATGAAATGAAATATAATGGTACCTATGGTCTCACTTTCTGCCTATTCTCAATTTGAAAATATGTGCTGCACATCCTACTGAGTTACTAACATCTGCAATGGCAGAAAAGTTCCCTATCAAATGCTTTCCATACCCAAATATGCATCCCAAGGGAGCTGTCCAAGTTACTGCCTTTGAAAATCATAGCTTGATATTAATTTGAGCTTTCCTGATACTAGAAGAAAGCTGCATAACACACAACCACATACTGATATAACCATTTTAAAAAGAGCTATTTATTTGAGGGTATTAGACTGTTTTGATTCCTTGTATATAAAGTTCAAACCACCATAGAGAAATGTATGGTATCATGAGCAATTTTAAAAAGCATTTTAGCATGCTGTACCTCCTCACATTTAAGTTTACTATTATTTGCAGTGAATCAACACATCATAAATTAAATTCCAATGAAAAATTTAATCATAGTCAATGAATTGTATGATCATGTCACTTGATAATGCAATCAATTAGATGAAATGAGATGGATTATTTCATGTTTTTGACTATTGGAAACCCATGACACCTGATAGCTTAGATGGAGGATAAAACACGTGCTGGGGTAAGAATCAGTTTGTACTCAAACTACATCTGTTTTGTGTGTATCTCTAATGCATTCTTGTAGACGTGTAGTGTAGTCACGGGTTCTAATTCAAAGGTGTGAAATGCTGCTGGGCTGGAAAACGCAAGAAAGTAAACCAAAAAGAGAGATAAAAAGGAAAAGTGAAAACTATAAAGAAAATGAAAGGAGTGTCATGGGCATTAGTGCCTCACCTTGGTAGAGGTTTGAGTTCAGAACTGAATTTTGCTGGAGCCCTTTCAGATCCATAGCATAAAGGATTGTGTAATTAAGTAGAAGCATCATGGGCATTGGTGCCTGTCTTTGGAGGAGAGTTTGTGTGATGCCCTTGCCCTTTACGACAGAACACATGCTTTAATAGTTGAAATTCTAAAGTTTGTGGGGCCAACGTGGTAGAATAAGCCACAGTGGAGTAGAATAAGCTAAGTAGTGAAACGAATTAAGTAAATTCAACAAACTCAAGTTAATGGGAAAGCAATTATCTAACTGTGATTTAATCAAAGAAATTATTAGGAAATAATTCTTTCTAAGATAGCCAACTAACAAGATAGGGTTATAGCAATTCCTTGTAAGGTCCATTAGAATTGATTAAATTGTAGTTTATTGAGGAGTTTGACTTTTGCAAGGTACCGGTTGGGTAGAGAGGTGTGATCTTCTCCACATGAAGATATAGAAGGAAGAACACGTTGATTTGACAAGGATGAAGGGGAGAAGTATCATTTTGATGTAACAACAGACATACAAGAAGATATGAGAAGAGTTAAAATTAAAGTTAGTGGTGATATAGTCATGTGCAACTATTATATAATGAAAGCCACCAAACCATTCATTAAGAACAACAATCACAAGTACTTTGGGGACGCATCCTTCTCCTAAATCACGAGCATTCTTGAAACAAAGATGCACCTTGGACGTAGGGACAATGTTCTGATGTCCCTAGTGGAGCCACCATTTTTTGCTCTCATTGCCGTGAACACGGGGACATCCCAACTTTCTTGGAATGTTGAGGGGGACGCCTACGTTTCCCTTGAGTGTCCTAGGGATGCTCATATATCTCCTAATACAACAAAATAAAAAGTATGTTTTAAACAAAACACAATTTTTATTTGTTTCTTTGGTTCTATTTGAAACAGAAGGGTATATGGGGCCCATCTATGGTCTTCCATTCCAAGCTTTACTTGTATTCACTTTTGATTTCAAATTGATTGCTACAAGAAGAAGAAGAGTGGAGACAAGAAAAGAGTGAGGAAGAGTGGAAAGTGTGATTGGAAGTGGAGGAGGAGTGGTAAGGAGCAAGAAGAAGAGGAGGGGGAAAATTCTTCACCTTGTTAAAAGATTTATTTTTCAAGAAAAAGGTAGGGTTTTAAACTGATTTTTAGTTTATATTCTAATTTTCAAATCCATGTTTTTTTATTTCTGGTTGTTTCATTTTGTAAATTAGTCTAGATTTGTTTTGCAAGCTAAAATTTCAATTTAAAAAAAATAAAGTTGTTAATTTTTTTTTTTTTTAAGTAGGTTATAAGCTGAAACTATGAGTTTATTGTTTTCTTTTTCATTTTGTGAAATGCATTGTCAAAATCAGCTCCCATAGTAAGAAATGAGAGAGGATGAGATGAAAAGTCATTCTCATAGTGCAAGTGAATTAGAATATGAACCTAAGCGTGATGATGATCAACTGAGGGGGGCGAGCATGGGTGAAATCCGGAAGGGCAAATTAGCTCCATAGGTAGTGCACCACTTGCTACTAATTGCCCTTCCATGCTTTTGGCAAAGTGGGATAGGGGACCTTATGATCCCATATCTCCTCTCAGATAGTTTGGAACAAGAATAACAACCCCAATGCTATCAAGTGGTGACACAAGGAATGAAAATAAAACATTCGTGGTACATAATGGTTTGGGAGCATCACTGAAGTTAATGCGCACTTTTGCTTTTGGCTAGGAAAAGTTGTGGGAGCATGTGAATTTTTGAAGTAGGCTGAAAGTCAGCATCAGAAAACTGAATTCAACAAGCTTTGGGGTCTTCCAAATGACTTGGGAATCGTAATGCCTACTACCTTGTCTAGTAGGCAACAGATTCAGACTATTCAGTAGATTCAATGGCAACAAATGTGGGGGCAATCACATATATCTACTCTTATATCACATGAGAGAGTAAGAACATTTTCAAGGTCAGCATCGGGACCTTCATCCACTTATTGGCTGAATCAGAATAGGGCATGGAGAAACACAAGGTGCAAACTCAAAGTAACCCCATAGCTGATTTTTTAATGTGCACCCCAGAGATCAGATAGATGATTCCATTGGCAAGTTCTTTTTTGCGAATGGCATCCCATTTTATGTAGCTTGATCTCCTTATTATAAGGAGATGATATTGATGGTGGTGAAGGGGAAGGGGGGCATCATTTATGCCACCAGGTAAGCACAAATTGAGTACCAGGCTCTTGGATAACAACTATGCTAAGATCAATTTGTTGATGGAGATGATGAGGGCATGTTGAGAGGAGCCTAGATGCAACATAGTTATGAATTAGTGAATAGACATTAGGTACCGTCCACTCATCAAATCATAGTTACATGCTCAAAGGGCCCATTCTTTCTTGGGGCACTTCATTGTTTGAGGCATCAAAAGGATGCTGATTTTCAATTTAACATCCTTTAAACAACTATGTAGGAGATTGGGCCACAAAATGTGGTCCAAGTAGTGACAGATGTAGCACATGTGCACAAAGATGCATGAAAGCTTATTGATGTAATATATAGACATTTTTGTTGGGCTCCATGTTCTGTGCATGCTATGAACAATGCACTCAAGGACATGGGGAAGTTTGAGTGGATTAAATGAGTGGTAAAAGATGTGAGAGATGTATATATGCAACGACCATACTTCACATGCACTCTTTAGGAGCTTCACAAAGGAGTTCTTGAAACTGGTTGAAACCAGATATTCATCCTATTTCATTCTTTTGGAGAGAATGCTTGAGTCGCAAGAGCCACTTCAACTCATGGTTATGATGGAGTGGAATCGGTGGGATGGGGCTAGGACAAATTAGGGGAGGGTGAAGGAGATAGTGAAGAGTGATGTAAAATACATAGTCTCTATCATCACTCTAGTTTTTCATGTCATTAGATATGGGGATTGGGATGCGCCTAACATTGGAGAGATGTATGAGTGCATTGATTCTATGCTTGGCTAGATGAGGGTAGTTGTGCGAGAGTAGTCCGCTTTAGTAATCTACAATGACCGCATTTGGCCTATTATTATTCAGATGGGACAACCTAAGCACTCCCTTGCACATAGTTTCTTATGCATTGAATTTGAAGTGGTACATGCCCAAGATTGTTAAAGTAACACCGACTTAGGATGATAAGGTGAAGGAAGGGTTCTTTAGGTGTATTTATAGGATGTTTGGTTTCAATGCTATTGGTAGGATTTGCACTGAGTGGATGAAATTTTCTACTCTTAGGGGTTATAAGGCCGTGAGAAAGGTGGACATAAGAACTATGGAACATGAGGATCTGATTTTGTGGACTTGTCATGGACTGAAATAAAAAATTACCATACTAACTATTCATTTCTGTTGTAGGTTTATAGTTCTTCAACTTCTGAGAAGAATTGGTCTACTTATTGCTTCATCCACTTTCCTAAGAGGAACAAAGTTACCCCTAGGAGAGTAGATAAGCTAGTGGCTGTACATAGTGCCATATGTATTACTGACTGTGGGACTCTTGTGTACAAGGAGAGCCCAACAACATGATGTAATGTAGAGCTAGAGGAACCATCACAAATTGATGAGGATGGGGATGCTTTAGATGTAGGGCTGGTTGGCAATCCTTTGGTGAATCTTGACCTTTCCAAATCCAGCAGTCCCAATGGTGAGGAGTTTTCTGACCTCTCGAGGGATGATTAGAGGCCTCTTTCAATACATCTTGTCATTTTGATTTTGTACTTGTTTTCATATCATGTTACTCATTGTATAAATTATCAGATAATAAAGATGACTACAATATCAGAAGTATCTTTGTAACCATCTTTATGATCAAAAGGGATGTAATCAATTTTAATTTAATAAGGATGACTTTAATTAACTAATTTGATTTTGATTATAGAATAAAGAGAAAAATAATAAAATAATATGAAGTCACTTTATTAATGAAATTTATGAACGACCTAATATAATCTTCTACGTATTTCTTGGAGTTCTTTGTAAGCAGGTGGCTGGGCATTGTAGTTGATGATTAGATGTTTTGGAATATTTTCTTTTTTTGCCAAAAGCTAGATGGTAAAGGTAGGTCAACATTTTTAGTTTTAGAGGTGAGATCATCTACCCTAAATTGCAGTTGGAAATATTAAATCATATATTTTACATTGTGCCTGCTCGAGATTATGCAGATTTGTGAAGTCTTCATCCAAAGACACATTTGCAGAAAATAAGTTATTTGCAAAATGTGTATCAATTTGAATATTTTATTCTAAATATTATTTTGGGATTATTATTATTATATGCACAATAAAAAAAGTGTTAAATTTACCAAAAGGGCAAAATTAATTTGTATAGTGTATATTGCATAAATATTTCTACTAGTACTGTAAGTTTATTGATTCCTTGTGGTACCTTTTGTTGATGTCATTTTTTTACTACTATATAACATATAGCAATTGAACACTTGATATGGGATATCAAACACTCAATTTCTCTCTTGAAAAGTTAATACTCATGAAGACATGAGAACAACTCCAATGTTCCTTACACCTATGGATACTAACTTAGTTATCGATGTGATTTGCTGGTAATCACGTAGGCAGCCTTATGTTGGTCATTCAAGGATAACTTGGACTTCTGGTGTGGTGCTGATGATATTGTATGAGTGTCAGATGATGTTGATGGTGGCAATGATGGAGGGTGTATGCAAATGACTTATGCCTTCCTAACTTTCTTCTTCAAAACTCCAATTACCAAACTAGATGCTATTCTACTCCTACTCCTATGAATGGAAAGATTACCAAATAGATGGGGATCGAATCTAATGAAAGCTAACCAGTGGCTTTACCTCCATAGATGCAATGATTCAAGGGAAAGTGACTAGAATATCACGCAAGGCTTCCTAACAAGCCACTAGGATGCTAGTGGCCTAGTTTATAAATCCCTATCAAACATCCACTAATATCACCATGCAACTATCCATCTACTTCTTACTCTTAGCAATTTCCTTAAAATAAAATTTACTTTAACAACTTCAAAGGAAATCTAATTTTAACTATTGGAAGTAGAAACCATGCAATAACACCAAATGTTCTTAATCACCATGCAAGTCACATCAATGATAAAGAGAGGCAATTTAGGTATTATCTTAGTAACAATTTTCTCCGACCCTTTACAAATGAGAGCAAATGGCCTTATATAGAGGCCAAAATTACAACCGATGGTATAGATTAAGAGGCAAAACCAACAATCCAGATTGGATCTTAGAAACCCTAATTAGGGTTGCCACCCCATCGACCAATGAGAAGATGCCACCTCATCAATGGACCAATGAAAAAAAATAAAAATTGGCAACCAATGAGAAGGCACCAAAGTGGTAGCCAATCAGAATTAGACACCTATCCTACCCAAGAAGAAGGAGAATTTGCCACTTGGGCTTACATTAAATGATCTTCTAATATAGTTCTACCCCTTTCTTTTATCCTTTTAGCCAAAGTGATGAACTTGGCTAGCATGTTGTTGACTTCCTTCATGGGAGGGTAGAGTGTATGTTTCATCTTGAGCTCAGCTGAATTCATCATATTGCTCGCTGCTTACAGTTTTTCTCATGATCCTTCTCATATTCTTTCGTGTATCTAATAAAGGCATTGAGGGAGGCAAGGGTGGCCAAATATTTCTTCTTGATGGCAACCTTCCCCAACTCATCCAATCTTGTTCCAAATTCTGTCTCATTGACGTTCTCCTCTTGTCCATTTGAATTATCCCTTTGGTCTCTAACCTCAAATATTTTCAAATCATTTCCTCCGAATTTGCTCTTCCTTGAAATTCACTATTCAATTTTCACTGCCTCTAAATCAAATAAAAGAGGTAGGACCCCATATAGAATTGCTTTTGATTTTGCACTGTCCTAAGTTGCATCTTTAAATGCTTGCTTATAATCCTAGCCTAATCAAATCTCCTCTTTCCATTTTCAATTTCATCAATAAAATAATACATCCAGTTTTCGAATTGCATACCTTGAGCTAAGCCCACGATCCAGCTGAGAAGCACAATGAGATCGTCGTATTCTGATTTGAAATCTGACACGGTGAGCCTTGATGATTTGGTAACTCCCTTTTTGCCTTCGTGTAACCATTTTGCTTTAGGCGAATGAAGAAAGCCTCTTGATTATCCTAGAATGACTTGGCCGCTTGATCCATCATTACCACTGTCATGCCTTTGTACTGGGGGATATTAAATGCTTCTTTGACCACTTGTCCGCCAATGTTGGCTAACACTCTCTTTCCTTCATAAAAAATGATGGACTTGGTAACAATATCAAACTAGGATGCACACTCCATTACCAATTCTGGACAAGTCAAGGTAGGAGGGAAGGCCACCACGTGTACAATTCCGCTTTTATAGATTTTCTTTGCCATGGGGGATTGCCCTTCCTTCAATCTGTCTTTTAACTTTATCATGTTCACTGTACCGATATTGGTATCACTTATTCGCCTCACTTCCGAGAAAAAGATGGTCTTAGGCATCATGTCTTCTTTTTCTTTTTTGGTATTTGTTCCCTTTGGGTTCTTGCTTGCACTAACATCTACCATCATAAACACTTAATTCTGCCCCTTCGTTCTAAATGATATGGACCACACTTATCAATCTCCAACCTTCTTTCTATCGATGGAATCTCTATACTTATCAATCTCCAACCTTCAACCTAGGGGTGAGACTACCACTTATTTCTGCCTCTTTGTTACCTTAGGATGGACCACTTATATCTCCCAACTTCAACCTAGGGTGGTCTAGCTTATTTCTGCCTCGCCAAGTGTCCTATCATGAAATCTACACTTATCTCTCCAAACTTCAACCTATCAATGGAATGATGAAGTGGTGGATGATGAATGCAAGAAGAATATAAGGGAAACGAACCAAGCAAGAACAAGGAGTGGAATCCGCCTTTAAACCAATCTTCACCTCTAAAATGAATAGAATTTTACCTTCATTTTGTCTTTACCAATAAGTGGGCCCTTTTTAAATTCGAATCAGATCTTGGAACTTCAAGCCTCCTTGCAAATAATGATGCCCTAGTAAAAATCAGAATTTTGTCTCATTGAAATCGCCCACATATTTGCCAAAAAATCAGACCTTGGATCACATGGCCTCTTCACTAAGCAAAATCGCCCAAATCTGGAAATTGAAATCACAGCCTTTGGAAAGAAAATTAGACCTTACAAAATTGTCCAAGTAAGAAAAATTCATATCTGACCTCAAAAAATTGTCTAAGGGAGAAATTCGCCCAAGATGGAAGAAGAAAAATGCCACCAACCAAAGAAAAATCTGCCCAAAAAAAATTGCTTAAATCTGCAATCTGCTGTTCTAGAGAAAATCGCTCAACACATGAGGAGGAGGAAGATGGAATGAGGAGATAAGAGAGGGGGGAGCCCCTCTTATACCAAAATTTCTTTATCCCTTCAATCTAGCCAACTTGCCTTGGAGGAAAGCAAAATTAAATTAGCCCTTTATTAATGGCCCAGATTTAAATACCATGCTAAAATTACTTAGCTCAAAGTGAAATTAGTCCATTTAATTGCCAATTTTGATCTAAAACTGCAAAATAAAACAAGGAAAGCCTAGGAGATGTCAAAATTTTCATTTAAAAAATGTTTTAGCAATTAAAATATCATTAAAATCAAAGAAACGTGAATCGGAATCGGATCGGAATCGGCAAGGTCGAATCAAATCGTGAATCGGCAATGAATCGGCAATGAATCAGCGATGAATCGGCAAATTTGAAAAAACCCGTTAAATTTAAAGATTTTAACAATTTAAAACTTATTTCATGCACCCTTTATTGAATATAACTTAAGCACACTATAACATCATCAAATAGAAGTTAAAACTTAACATACATAAACATGAAACATAAAATCCATCACATACGTAACTATGTTATCTAAGATTCTAAAATGTAAATTGTAGGCTAGCTGAAGTAAATAGAAATCAAATGATCATAATGATTTAAATCATAGAATGTATGTAAGATGATCCATAAGACATCAAATCATAAATTTATGTAAGAATCTAAGATGAAGATCCATGAAAGTTTGAAACTTTGAAACATATGTCTATCAATGATTCAGTATCAATATCTGTAAACAAAATATAAAAACAAGGCTCCAGCTCAAGCCTCAGGCTCATAGTCATCATCATCCTCAACATCATCCTCAAGCTCGGCTACAGCCTCAGCCTCAGCCTCTGAGTATCCAGTCTGCCTAGTAGCAAGGCGTCTAATGTAGGTCCTAGAGGACTGTCGAGCCATATCTCCCGCATATAAGATGGGCTCACGAATGTCGCTAGGGCCTGTGTCTGTGCGTGCACGTGTGCGTCTACCAATGCCTGAAGAACGTGCTCTAGCTGCCTCAGCCTCTATATCCACCTGGTCAATCCACGCACGGTCTTCTTCAGTGAAGACTGGATCTACAACCTCTGTGAGCCACTCTGATTCTGGATCAATCTCCTCCAGAATGATCGGAGAGGAGTCAGTGCCCAAAATCTGTCTGATCCTAAGACGGAGGTTGTAATGAACGAAGACAAGATCATTCAACCTCTGCACTGTCAACCTGTTTCTCCTCTTCGAGTGGATGTGCTCGAACATGGACCAACTGCGCTCACATCCAGAAGCGCTGCTTGGCTGACTCAGAATACGAATGGCAATTTTTTGAAGTTTTGGGGTTGTGGCCCCAAACATTTGCCACCATCTATCTGAAATAAGGGAAAATAAAAATAATTAGTCTCATTTACAAATTACAAATTACAAGTTAACTCTAAAATTACATAATCAACTTTAAGTTTAGAATCTAGATTCATGAACATTGAATATATTATTTAATTTTTACCTGGCTGTATTGTTTCCCGAGCATCTATGGCTACCCTGCTAGAGAAAAGTGGCCCTTCTTTATTATTGAACTTATCAAGCTCAATAACTGCAGCACTGCTATCCTCATCAGTACTCAACCTCTGGATCACTGTATATAATCCGGTGAGAACCTCCTCATCCGCCTTGAAGTCAGGACGGAAACGAAATGCCGAATTCAAAAAGTAAGCTGCTGCATGGATGGGTCTGTGGAGCTGATTCTGCCATCTCCTATCAATGATGTCCCAAATAGGGGCATACTTCTCCTGCACTCCTGCATATTGAGCTTTAATGGCCTCCTTGGCCCTATCCATGCCCTCATATATGTAGCCCATAGAGGGCTTCTCCCCATCAGCAGTTCGTAGGAGAGATACAAGAGGCTCAGTGGCCTACATATAAAGTAAAACAAAAATTTGAGTCAAAACTTAAACATAGAATAATTCAATAATATAAGGTAAAACTAAATCATTAAACAATTAGCATAGTAAACTGTAAAATATTAAATGTTAAATTGCAATAAAATTACCTTAAGTATTTCTCTAGCAGGTTTCCAAAAACCATCATCATCAAATATGCAATCCACCACATCTATCCCTGCAGTGGTCGTAGCATAGGAAGATGAAATCCACTCCCGCCCAACAAACATGCTCCTCAAATCATCCCTTGATGTCAACAAGGACTGCAAGGTGACGAAATTCGAGGCAAACCTCGTGATCCCTGGACGAGCTAACTCTTTGTCTCCTGTGTACTTCCTCATTGTGCTAAGGACAAATGAATGATTATAAATAAACTTACATATGTTTTTTGCCCTTTCCACACATGACTTGACCCACTCAAGTTTGCCAATTTCCTCCAACATGAGGTCAAGGCAGTGTGCTGCACAAGGGGACCAAAATATGGTGGGGTGCCTCTCCATCAAAAGTTTGCCTACAACAATTTTAAGATAATTAGAAATTCAAATTTCAAACATGTTAGAACTTAGAACTTAGGAAACTTAGAAATTCTAAGTTAGAATTAGAAAAAGTTAAAAATTCAAATAAATTTATTTTCAAAACTTAAAAAGTTAAAAGTTTACCTGCAGCAACATAACTTGCTGCATTATCCGTCACCACTTGCACCACATGTTGTTCCCCCACCTCTGCTATAACTTCCTCAATAACCTCACATAAGTATGTGGCGTTTTTTACATGAGCAGAAGCATCAATGGATTTGAGGAACATGGTATATCCTACAAGTAACAAAACAACGAATTATAATTACTATTAGCAATCAACAAATCAAAATTTGAAATAGTCAATCACGATTCAAAATTATGTATGTAGGAAAGTAGAATGATCAATCACCTCCACAGGATACAAGAAAATTGAGGAGTGTTCTTCCCCTCCTATCTGTCCAACCATCAGTCATGATGGTGCAACCCTTTTCGATCCACTCCTTTCGGTTGTCCTCAAGCTCATGCCTCATATCCTCAACCATTTCCTCTAGGAGGTATCCACTCAACTCAGCCTCAGTTGGGGCTTTAAACCCCGGACCACAAATGGCAACTGCATCTATCATGTTCTGCCAATAAGGAGTCCAGTCACAAATAGATAATGATATTGATTAGAAATTTAGATGTCAAAAACTAAAATCATAAAACAAGTAGATATAATTAAAGTTTTACTTTTACTTTTAACTTTAACTTTGAAGATAACAAAGAAAAAAGAATCAATTACCTGGCTGCAATAAATGGAATGTTGCAAAAGTACCAGAATTTGCAAATCTCTTTTCTGGCAGCATCATGAATCTCCTTGTTCAAACCCATGCCCTCAAGCGTGGGTTGGGAGCCAGGAGTAGTGCGGGGCACAAAGTAACTATCCATTCTGCTTTTCCGCACTCTAGGCCGCAATAGGTTGGTGTTGGACTCTGTCTCAGTATGAGACCGACTACCACTAACACTCACATGGGCACTAGCACTAGGATGAAAAGGAGGCCTAGAAGAACCCTCCCCAACACAACCTACGGATGCGGAAGCTGATGCAGATGCACTTGCAGATGTAGATGCGGTTGCGGATGTGGGAGCACGGGAGCCAATACCTCTTAACCCTTCAAGTTGCATTTTCTTAGTCAACTTGTCTTGTTCAATTTTTTCTAATGCCACTAAACAAGAGTGTTTTTCCTCAGCGGTTTGTTGAGTGCAAACTGTGACATCATGGCCAGGTATGCCAGCAATGTGGTATTTCAATCTATAGATACCTCCCGAATTTATTTTTTCTTTGCAAAATATACATTTTGTTTGATATCTGGTTCTCCCAGGAAACTCTTCATTATATTTCCAGCATTCATCTTTTTTACCCATTGTGGAAATTGGAAAATGAAAGCAAAGGGCTGCTGCAATAAAAAAATTCATGTAAAAAATCAAAGTTTGCAACTAATAAACAAAAACTACAAAACAACAAACCCTAGTTTGCAATTTAGTAAAACTAAAAATAAAAAACATTCAAGATTTGCAAATGAACACTAAAAAAATTTAACAAAAAATGCATACTACACTAACATGCAAAAAAAAAACCAACACTTACCTCTTGCAAATGAGTTGAGGAGTGTTGATATTGACTCCTTAATGCTCCCAATGCAATTTATGGCCTCCCCAAATGGACTTCTGATCTCTTTGGTGCTCTTCCTTCTTGCTGGTTGGAAACCTATGGATTCTCTTTTCTCTTCTTCTCTCTCACTCTTCCTCTCTTCTACTCATACTAAGCAAATAGAAGGCTCTTTAGGGTTATAACAAAGAGGAAAGTCAACTTAGAAAGCAAATAAAACATGTGTTTTTTTTTAAAAATTGAACTTTCTATCCTTGCTGCCGCGGCCGATTTCTGGCGATACCCGATGGCGATTCTGGCGATTTTTTCCATGAATCGCCGATTTTGGCGATTCATGCGAAAAAATCGCCACCAGCGATTTCCGATTCCAAAAAAATCGGGAGCCATGAATCTTATCGCGATTTCGGCGATTTCGGCGATTTCATGGCGATTTTTGGAACTATGATTAAAATTGAATTTGGCAAGCCAAAACGATTTTCAATTCCAATTTACCAACTTCTTTCAACATTTAAAAATCTTCTAGGCAATATTTCAACCAATTTAATGAAATTTTGCAATTTAATCCACTTTCAATTTTGCAATGCAATTTAATTTTTTTTAACCAAAATAAATCATTTTTCTAGCATTCAAAATCGATTTTCCAATTTTAATTTCGCTATATCAAAATTTCCTTTTTCACAAAAAATTTAAGATTTTCCAAAACAATTAAATCTAAAAAATTTCATTTTGAAAATGCTCAAGTCTATACAATTATATCCAATTTTCAAAATCCGTCTAAGTCCAAAAATTTGCAATTTTACCCTGCCGAATATCATTCTACCCATCGAGAAAAATGTTGTTTTTGAAATTTGTTTGGCCTAAGGATAAAATTACATATTTTGGAAAATCAAGTCAACACCAAATGAAAAAAAAATCACATCTCTCCTTCCTGGCTCGAATGTGTCCAAGGTGTAAAATTTTCAAATCGAAAACTTTTGGACAACTTTGAAAAAAAGCTTGCCAAGGCAACCAAAAAATTCCAAAAATTTGATAAAATTGCAAAGGCTTGCTCGAAAAAGGGGGTCCCCAAAAGTTTTGGGGCAATGATGTGAAAATCTCACGCAACCTTTGAAGACTTTATGAGATAATACTATTTTTGGCATTCTTAGCTTGGAGAAAGAAGACAATTAAGGGACTTAAATACTTTCGAGTGATAAATATATATTTGTGGCATCTATTCAACTTTATAGATACAGAGCAATGTTTGGATGATACAATCAAACAAGGGAAGTTTAATGCAAATAATATATTGTCGTTGTGTTGTCCCATTTTTAGCAGGTTTGCGAAACTCGGTTATGTTAGCTCATCATTGCGACCCTTGTGAGCTAACAGTTTGTTTTGAGGGTCTATGGTGGTTGCTTTCTATTTATAGCAAGTTAGTCAGGCTCATTTTATTTTTTAGTAGTGCATTTGGGAGATGCTTTTGGTTAGGCTATTATTGCATCTGGATGAATCCATGAAAATTTCTTGTGCTTGGAGTATAATGAAATTAATTAAGTTTTACTCAATTAATTAACTTATAAGCCTAAGTTAAGTTTAATTATAAAAAAGGTACATGGAGTTATTATATTCAAAGTTTGAATACACAACCAAAAGAAAAGTTTCATTAAAGTGAAAATTGTGTGAATGAAGCCACTAGCCATTTAGTGTAAGAAAGAAGCTTTCTTGGCTTCATTAATTATAAATGCAAACCTCGAGAAGACCAATCATTCTATGGCATTTTGATATTTTGTGTTCAAGGTTTGGGCATTTTTGCTGTTGAGAGAACGATGCATTCTTTAGGTGGAGTTGTACTTTGAGTTGGTGTCATGAGCCTAAGTTGACATCTGAATGATACAATATATACCTCAAATATACATGTATTATTCTCAACACTTGAGTCCCTAATATAACATATTAATTAATTAATCCGAAATGTATATGGTTATGAATTAATGATTATCAATATCAAATAACTATAAGTGTTAGAGCAACCATAATAATGCTTTGTCAAATAAATAAATACCAAATTAAATAAACTATATTAATCCAAATTAAATCAATTATCCAATATAATATAAGACACTTAAACAAATCGAAATGAATAATTAATTAAAGGGGATCAAGTCCCTCTTATTTTAATCCCACAAAGGGACGTATCCCCTTGGGCCCACTTATATAAATGAGTGGGGAGGATGCCACATAAGGGGAAGCATAATATATTCATAAATTTTACCTTCCTATCATTGGCGGAAGAACTTAGTGCAAAGATCGAATAAGGTCGTGGGACTTCACGTTAGAGACATGCGACAATATTGTACTAGTCAATGCCTTCATGCAAGTGACATAAGAAAAGTGGGGCTCCGATAAGACTTGGGTACTTGATCCCACCAAGTGCCAAAGCAAAATGCCACGCAGTCAATACATTGGACACCGTGTTGACAGGGAGGTACGTGGTTGAACAAGGCATATTATTTATGTTTCTTATACTATCAATATGTTAATAGATACATATCATTTATTTAATAATAATAAACTTCAAACATATATAGAGATATAAATGTAGAAGAATGATATTTTTCAATAATAAAAAGTTGATGTAAAGATAATATTCTTCAATAATTATATTTGATAATCTAATATTCTTAACCATAAAGGATTAATGGGTGGATATCAAGATAGCAATATAAATTCTTGTAGATCTAATTAATTACAACTTCCACAGTGCCAATGTGGAGATCCAGATCATCTCTATGTTAATGGCTATGTGCCAGTGTAGAGTTTGAGATCATCTCTATATGAATGACTAGATGGAATGCGATAGGTTATTACAATCTTCGTATGAATGGTTATTATGCCAGTGCGAGAGATTAGCATAACCCTGTACAAATGACTAGATGAGTAATAAATGAAACCTCATAATGCTAGTGTAGGAAGTGAGATTCTCGTATGAATGGGTATCGTGCTAGTGCGAGAGATGAGTGACCCTGCACGAATGGCTACATGAGAAATGGCCTCAATATTCTAATGATGTTAACATATGCATATGTTAGCCTTAAGGGGTGCACTCTAGAGAAGACAGTCGAAAAACTAAGGGTTGGGAAACTTGTTCTAGAGATATCTTTAAGGTTGGGATTAGGATAGAGGTTAGAATAATATATTTAGTCTTGTTATCATTTGATTCTCACATTTATTTTGCAGGTTTTACTGAACACATACTATCCCCAGTAGTGGGGACATTACAGTGGTATTAGATCATTATCATGCCATCCTATGGAAATTTCATTAGTTCACACGTTAGCACATCTAGAGTATAATGGCAAAGGAACTAGCCCAAGAGCTGAGAAAGTTCATGAAACAAATTGATGAGAGGTTTGGAAGGACTAATGAAAGTTTGAAAGCTCTAATAAAATACTACTTAAAGCTGTACAAAAATTAAGGAACAACAACAATCAAAGTGAAAGACCTAACCCGCAGAGGTATTGTCATTCTAATCATGACGAAAATGAGCCTCATCACAAAGTTCAGTTCCTTGAGATACCTTTCCTTTGTTCATTCCAAGAGGAGAACCTATTGTAGAAGAAGAAACAACCACAAATAGTGTGTAACAAATTGCACAAATGTATGCGAACTTGGATCCAAATATTCAGCAACTTATTCCCCTTAAAGAATACTACGAAACCACAGTCATGGGAAATAAATAGAAAAATCATGTGGATGAAGACCTGCAGGAGAAAGTAAATAAAGTAAAATTACCATGTTTTAATGGATCAGGACGGGAAACTGATCAATCGTGAGTCCAAAAGTTAGACACATATCTATCATTTAGTCCTATGATTGAAGAAGGTGCTATTAAGTTCGCCATACTTTATTTAAGAGGGTCAGCCCACAAATGGTGGCATTATGGTCAATTTTCCCTGAGACACAATTTTTTTACAACTTATAGTGAATTCACCCAAAGATTAATAAGTAGGTTTGACCAAAAAGATCTCGAGTGGTACTTCCAAGAGCTAACTCACCTCAAGTAGTCTATAGGCAAGCCTAATATGAGACAAATGACAGTTAATAATGCATTGAGTTAGGCAACCAACAAATTGACTATGATATACTTTGATGGGAGTGCGAGAGTGATAGCTAGAGCTTGGGTACACAAGCTCAACACATATCTTTCATTGCATCTTAAGTTTGAGGTGAGCGCTATTTGCTTCATTGTGTTGCATTTAGATGGGGCAACCCATGACTAGTGGTACCATGGGTTAGTATTCTTACATCATGATTGGGTTTCTTGCTACTAGGACTTTGTGGACCGATTGATTGAGAGGTTTGATATGAGGGGTCTTGAGTCCGATTTCCGTGAGCTAGCACAACTTAGACAAACTGGTATTTTGTAGGATTTCATTACTGAGTTTCAATGCATTTTAGTGATGGTTTATGACATTTCTGAGAGGAATGGTGTGATGCTCTTTGGTAAGGGATTAGCTGAGCCTCTTAGAGGTTGGTTTAACTCCCATGATCCTCCTACCTTGGAGAAAGCAATGAAAAAAGCAAGGTATTTAGAAATGTTTTCTCCATAGAATAGATTTTCTTCTAAACCATCCACTTCAAATTAGGACAGTAGAGCAGCCCCAGAGGAGCTGAAACTTCTGATTCAAAGAGACCTATGGAATCCCCTTTAGATCAAGAAACACTTAATGATTTGAGGAGGAAAAGATTCTATTTTTATTTCCGGGGTCCATATGATAAAAAGCATGATTGCTCTTTGAAGCCTTAAGAAAAAATAAGATTATGGAGTGGTTATATGATGATGAACAGTGTTCTGATTTTTTGGAGCAACCGGTTGAACATGAACAAGAGAATCATGAAGGGACTCTTAACAGTGAAGAGGTTGTTGATGATTCCAACCTTAAGGTAGTATACCTTTATAGCATGAGGAAGGATCTTTTAGATTGCGATGTCTCGTAGCAAGGTAGAGAGTTATTGCATTATTGGGTACGAGTGCCACTCATAATTTTAGTGATTCATATTTGGTATCTAGTAGAGGCATTCAGACTGAAGAGTTTGAGGGTATTAGAGTTAAGGTGGCTGATAATTAAACATTGTAACATCATGATTACTAAGCTTCCCATGAAGCTAAATAATTATGAATTCAAGGCAGATTTTTATGTTGTTGATATGGGAGGTATTGATGTGGTTCTTGGGATGAGCAGTTACATACCATTAAAGACACTTAGCTTTAAGAAAATGGAAATAAGGTTTGTAATTGATGGTAAGATTCATATCCTTAAGGCTATAGGAACAACATTTGAAGGTGATTTCATTTAGACATATGCAGTGTCTCATTGATCGTGATGTTGTTGAGTAGACAACAAAGTCTAGGATGTTACCTAATCTTGAGGGGACAGAGAAACTAACTTATCACCCTGATAATCAACAACTTAGAATTAAGCACTCTAAAGTGTCAAGTGATCTACCACTTGGTAGGCCATCTAATAAAGGCATTGAGCACATCATTGAGTTAGAAGAAGGCACCAATGCTGTCATGATTACTTTGTACTGATACACTAAGTGCATGAAAGATGAGATTGTGAAGATTATTTCAAAGTTGCTAGCTATGGGCCATATTAGGTCGAGTAAGTCCCCTTTTGCTTCAATGGTTGTTTTGGTGAAGAAAAATTATGAAACTTAGAATGTGCATTGATTATGCATTGAGGAGCTAATAGAATGAGCTACATGGGGCTTTCTACTTCTCGAAGATTGATTTGAGATTTGGGTATCATCGGATTAGAGTAGGGGAGTAGGATGTGGAGAAGACAACATTTAGATGTCACTCTGGACACAGAGTTTTTAATCATGCCTTTTGGTTTGACTAATGCTCCCGCGACATTCTAGTCTACCGTGAATAGAGTCTTCCATAGCTAGTTGAGGAAATTTGTTTTGGTCTTCTTCGATGATATTCTTGTGTATAGTAAGATGTGGAATGATCATATAGCTCATTTGGATACAATACTAGATATTTTGGATTGGGCTTCCTTATATGCCAATGAGTCCAAATGTGCCTTGGGTATATCAAGGTTACATTATCTTCATCACATCACCAGTGTAGAGGGAGTTCAGAGAGATCCTGCTAAGGTTCATGCTATGCATGATTGGCCTACTCTACAGAACTTGAGACAACTTAGAGTATTTATTGGTTTGTGTGCTTTCTACCACAAATTTATTGGAGGATTCTTATGACATGCAACCCCTCTTACTGATTTGACTTGTAAGGGTGCATTTGAGTGGACCTCTCAGGCATAGGAGTGCTTTAAGAAGTTCAAATAGATTATGACATCTTGTTGGGTTCTTGCATTGCTTGATTTCTCGAAGCCTTTTGAGTTGCATTGTGATGCCTCTGGTGATGTCATAGGTGTTGTTCTTTCCTAGAATTGATTACCTTTAAGAGCGGGAAGCTTAGGGGTTCCGAGAGAGCTTTTAGTGTTTGTGACAAGGAAATGTTTGCCATCATGCATGCTTTGGCCAAATTTACACAGTATCTTGGTAGTAACTTTTACATCAGAACTGACCATAATAGCCTTAGGCATTTCCTTGGACAATAGGATCTCAATCAGAGGTAGGAAAAGTGGGTCATCAAGCTTTTTAGTCTTATGTTTTTGACATCTCATATGTCAAGGGTACACAAAATGTACTTTCTAATGCATTCACACGGAGATCTCATTTATGTGACATGACTGAGATATTTGAGAAATGGAGATGCTTGATTATTGTTGAGTATGACAGGGATCAGTGGGCATCTGCTAGTGTTAATAGTACTATACAAGACAACATGCATACTTTTGTAAATGAGATGATCCTTTACTAGGAGAGGATTTTATTGGTTCCAACATCGAGTGTTCAGATTTTGTTGTGAGCCTTTCATGATTCCCTGTTAGGTGAACTTCCCAGGTACTTTAAGACATACAAACATATTCGGAAGAGATTCACATGAAAAGGCCTAAGGTGAGATGTACAACAGTATGTAAGAGAGTGCTTTGTTTGTTAGCATAATAAACAAGAGCATACTTGTCCAGCTAGTTTACTACAACTACTTCCAATTCTTGAGAGGAAGTGGGAGTGTTTATCTATAGACTTCATTGTGGGCTTTCGGAAAGCCCAAGGTAGGGATTGCATATTTTGTAGTGGTGGATTGCCTCACCAAATATAGAATCTTCTTTCCTACCACCACTACATTTTTAGTGGCATAGGCAACTGAGTTGTTCTTCTTGGTGATTTTTAGGCTACATGGTTTACCCCTAAGTATTGTGAAGGACCAAGACAATCGTTTTATGAGTCACTTTTGATAGGAGTTGTTTAGATTATGCAGAACAAAGTTGACTTAGAGCACTAATTCCACTTTGAGATTGATGCCCAAACTGAGATCGTTAATAAGTGGGTGGAAGGCTATCTATAGAATTATGTGTTAGCACAACAATGAGCTTGGGTGAAGTGGATATATTTATGTGAGTATTGCTATAATTCCACTCACTGTATATTTATTCAGATGACTCCTTTCGAAGCCTTGTATGGGTATGATAATCCGAGTTGCATGAATTTGTTGTTCAATAATAGTAGGGTGTTGAGTGTGGGTGATTATTATAGGATAATCAGGACCTCATGAGGACTTAAAGGTAATTATTAGATCGCTTAGAATCATCAGAAATAGTATGTTGATCAGATCAGCAGAGAGTTGTTCGCTCTTTCCAGGTTGGCGGTATGGTATATTTGATTTTGCATCCTTATAGGCAGTCATCTATTCGGAAGAGTAGAGTTGAGAAGTTTACTATAGACCCTTCCGTGTTACTAGACAAATGGGTGAGGTGGCTTATGAACTTGATTTGCCAGTGGACAACAGAGTGCAAAATGTGTTCCATGTATCATGCCTCAAGAAGGCATTAGGCAGTCATATTGTCCTATCTCTAATTTTTCCACCCCTTGATGATGAGTGGAAGCTAGAGTTGATTCTTGAGGCTATATTGGATAGCAAAGAGAGGCATTTGCTAGGTGAGTCATTAGGGAGTTTTTAGTGAAGTGACAGGTCTAGTTGATGAGGATACTAGTTGGGGGTCGAAGGATATTCTTTAGCACCTGTGATTGCTTGAGGACAACCAATCTTGCAGAGGGAGGACTGTGATGTCACCTTTTTAGCAGGTTTCAGGAACTAGGTTATGTTAGCTGATCATTGCGACCTTGTGAGCTAATAACTTGTTTTGAGGGTCTCTCATGGTCGACCTACTATTTATAGTAAGCTAGTTTGGCTGGTTTCAATTTTTAGCAGTATATTTGGGAAATGCTTTTGGTCAGGGTGTTATTGCATTTGTATGAATACTCGACAATTTCTTGTGCTTGGAATATAATGAAAGTAATTAATTTTGTTTTACTCAACTAAATAACTTAGAACCCTAAGTCAACTAATTCTTTCTTTACAGTTTAATGGTTTCACATTACGTCAAACACTTGGCAAGAAGTCAACTATGATGTCTAGAATGTATTTGTTTTAATTATTTTTTCTTAATAATGTCTATATGAAAATAAATATATGCCAAGAAAGGAATTACAATGCACTATGATTCTTCACTTGTTAACTTGAATCAGAATTCCATTTCAGATTGGCGATAGACCAACAAATTACAAAAACATAGTTGCATTTACAACATCACATCCATCAGCAATCAATATATCAGAAAATTACAAGAACATGGAAATGAAATCGCTCCTTACATAGTTGCAATGGTAATGGTTACCAGTTGCAGCTCTTGCAAATTCAATGCCCAAATATGAAACACAGACCCAAATATCTGATCGCAGGTCCTTAATTAACCACTGTAGGCCCTTATTGGACACCAAGCATTCAACAGGGTTCTGCAATAAATTGTAGGCTCAAGAAATTTAATTGCAGGGCTTTGATATGACTCGCAGGCCTTAGAAATTGCAACGTAGGCCCTCGGAATTGTATCACAGCCTCTCTAAAATGAACACACCCTTGTACATGACAAATTGCTGCCTTGAAATATAACAGCAGCTCCAAATCAAACTCCCAAAATGCAGATCTAAAGGTAATTAAATCTCCTTCAGCAAGCCAGTCGCTTCTCAGCCACAATAGACACAGTATGAGAAGTCTCTTCTATTTAGATTGAAAATTAAATCAATACCACTTTACCTTAGTAGTGGATTAATGCACAAACTCAGTTTCAAACCCTTATACTTCAGCAAGGGCATATAAAATCAGAACTTCAGGAAAGTCACAAAGACAATAAGCCAAATAAGATAATCAAATAATCAAATGCTTTTCTCATCAATTGTCCTCATATTTATTATCTCTAAATGATACTAGTTTCCCAAATGAACTCTACTTAAGAAGCTTCCTCTACACAACATTAAAATATAATAAAGTGCCATTAATATAATTTATTATTTTGGCTCCAAAAATGACCTTTTCCACCATAACTTAATATTTTGACACGTAAGGCAACTGTTTCTTGTTCTCATGATTTAAAACTTTTGATCCCGGTTCCAACGAGCTATGATACTGAGGTGACCAACTAAAAATACCAACAAAAATAGCAACCTCAACATATTTAGATGAATAATAATAATAATTCACCGGTCTTGCAAAAACAACTAGAGAAGCATCAAAATTGAAATTTGACAACACCAAAGTGATCCTGATGATGAAAGACGATGAATGAATTTGACAGGGCGACTTACTATAAATAGACGCCCCGTCCAAGATTTTTGGAGCCCAAACTAGAATCCCGAAATAAAAATTGAGAGCATCACCCAACTCCTCTAACTCAATTGAGCTCATTGGAACCAACAGTTTGACTTACTATAAATAGTATGTCCCTCAAATGGAGCCAAAACACACCATAAGCTGTTGAAAAGCCTATAACCCCGCAATTGAGACCCTCAAATCTCATTGTTAGCTCACAAGGGTCGCGATGGCGAATTGACCGAGCCAACTACAAGAACCTGCTAAAAATGGGGACATTACATTGGACAGTAAAAAATTTGAAATATTTATATCCAAAGCTTTTCGTATTTGCCAAAGGTATCATTATTGTACTTTGTCAAGCGACTAATCTCTAGTGTTGGGAATAAATATCCCAAGGTTATTTCCTCAGCTTTATAAATACAACTGTTTACCGCATAGATTAAATGATTAATGCACACAGACAATGAACAAGAACATCAACAACAATACTTCCTTTGTCATTCGCATATGCCAAGAGATTACATACAGAGCATAAGATAAGATGATTTACAATGTACCTACATGGGGTATAAATACTTTCCGCCAAACCTTCTCGAAGGGGTCCGTCGGCTACAAAACAATCCTAATCTACCCGTCGGCTACAAAACAATCCTAATCTACCCGTCGGCTACCAAATACAAAATCTCCAATGGCATAACTTAGTCGGCTACAGAATACAAAATCTGCTGACCACAACAATTGAATATAATTACAAGAAGGATATCAGCAATTAAATATAAGGATTAGCCAATGTGTATGTGTGTGTGTGTGTGTGTATAGTTTAGAGCTATATTTTAGTACTTAATAGTAAATAATTTATTCTTGTCATACATTGGGCAGGATGGTATTTGAATATGTTATAATGTTTAAATGTTGAAAGGTTTGAGAGCTTGGAGTATCTCCTTGGATCAAATAGGTATGAGTGACTATTCCTTTCTACCATTCTGATACAAACTAACATCGTCATAAGTAGTTTTGTAGGATTGATTGGAGAGTTGGTGTTAGTGTGTTTTGAATAACTATATTCAATTCGATTGTGAGTGGAGTGAGCAAGTTGAGGGTTTAAATTATTTACCTTAGGCATTGTACATCTAGGAAGGATCAAATCACTTAGCTTGGTTGCTGAGCAAGACAGAGTATTTGGAATAGGTTTTAGCATTTTAACTCTGCCATTTGGGTTTATTTTCATGCACAAAAGTTGAATGATTTGATGATGCAGGGGATTTGGATACATGTTTGTGTGAAGGCATTGCATATGCATCTCATTCTGTGCTACAAATCATTGTGCAAGCTAGTTTGAGGTGGCTGTGGTTAAGAATTTGAGTTTAATGCCATTACAAAGTTCCTTACGTTGCATTTTCTTATTTTATGACTGAGCCACATGATTGAGCAATAATATATCAAAGCCTTCAATCTCTGGACAAGTCATTGTTGTTGGAAATGCCAATACTTTCTTTCTTTTGCTGTGTTTGATTTTCTATTAAATACTGAAGAATATCTTTTAATCATTCTGCAATAGTTAATTTTGCAAAGCTTCGATGAGATCATTAATGTTTACAAGCATCAAGTCTGTAATAATATCAAAACAGAGGCAATATTGAAAAATCTGAGGCCTATCGGAGAGGGGGAATTGTACTGCTATCAGAGCTGGTGATCTTGCCAGCCTGTTGAGAAAATCTAGAAGATGATTGAAGTTGACATCAAAGGATGAACAATGTGTGGTTCAGTTCTACAAGATGCAGGCAGCAAGCTCAATATCTATCAACCAAATGATTTAGTTTTCAAGGCTCTGAATTAATTAGAAGGATACTTGAGCATATTGGTGCAGTCACCATTATATTTGTTATGGTTAGTTCTTCTTATTGTACCTCTTTAAGGCAGCAGTGGTTGTTGAGACATCCCAATAATGGGATCAAGCTGATGGTAACTTCATGCCTGCACTAGATTTTTTTAGAATTTCAACACCTTAAGTTCTGAATGATGCATGTTGATTTGTTGATATTGTATTCAAACAATGTGAGAGAAAATTGAAGCCTCACTTGAGTGAGGATGAGAATATTAAGGAAGCAGGTGCCAACAATTAGGAGCATAGGCTGCAACAGAATAATACAATGAACTCTAAGGAGGGGGATCAATTGCTGCTCTAGAGTGCATGACACATTTTACTGAGATAGTTGAATGGGATGAAGCTATTTTCATAAAGACAATTAGTTGTGAGAGTGAAGTTTATTGAAAGTATTGAGAAGATGTTGGCACTGTTGTCATTGATGTCAAAACCCTTGTACTGGTTGTATGTTAGTACAGGTTTGGTTGTCTATTGGTTCTGCTTCAGTATTATGTAGATAAGATACATTCTATAGTCTATTTTTGGTAGTGGATTATCATAATGAGTGTCTTTGTTCCGATTATTGAAATATATTTTTCTGGTACATCTATGATATTGGGTGAATGTAGTATGAAGTTTTGGATGGATATATGTGACTATTTAAAAAACCCTTAGTTGCTGATTTGTGTAACGAATCCGATTCGGGCACATGAATCAGACCCATGGATTCGGGATTTTTTTGCCCAATAATGATACGTGGAGGATTCGTGTGCGTGTGTGTATACTAAAAAAATGAGAAATATACATAATTCTAAAACTAAATCATTTCATAGTACGAATCTATGATTCTAGTATGCATCTATGAATCTAGTAGAGTTGATAATTGATCTATTTTCATGATTATAAAGAAAATCAACACATTGGCATTGAATTACTGAAAGTTTGTAACATTGAAAATATAGATCATTAAACTTAAGGTTTGTAACATGATTCACTCATAAAAGAGTCAAGAGTCAAATGAAAGTTGTTGATTTCAATTATCAAATGAATTTTCAAGAAAATCCGCATCAGAGGGTTACAATGAGCTGCAAGTGCCATATCTACATCACTAGAGGAACCCAAACCAGCTCCACTAGTGCTAGAGGGGATTGTGAAGTCATTATCCTCCTCCTCATCATCCATATCAACCAAAGTGGATCTAGCAAGATCCCGGATGGTCATAGCTAAATCAAGAGCCTTGGGTGCTGCATCCCAAAGCTTTTCGGGCCCCTTCTTTTACTTAGGATCCCTCCATGACAACAAGTACAAATTGTTGTGGATAAAGGAGTAAGTACTCCAATTCCGCTCAGCTGCAAAAGAGCTGGCAACCTAGAGAGAAATTAATGGAATATCAATACAACAATCAAGATAAATTCAAGGAATTGAGTGTTAAATTTAACAAATTAACTTTAGGTCTTAAATTTTACAAACTTGCTTGGGATAGGATCTTAATGGCAAGAGGTTGTAGGTATGTGAAGTCTTGTACATGAAGGCAACACCATTTAATGACATCCATCCTGCTTTGGTCCATTATAGCAAGAGGGTGAAAATAGTTTCCCAAGATGAAGGTAGAAAATTCATTCTTCACAATCGCCCCAATTTTTGGATCTTGGAAGATTTTAGCTAGTGCCCTCTTATACCCATTTGCAACCTTTGCATCTCTAAATGGTGCCACTCTACCTGGAAGGCAAAGTACATCTGCACTATAGTGCCTGGGGATAACATAATACAATTGAACATTATCAAATATCAATAGCACAAACATTGGATAACATAAGCACAAACATTTGATAAGCACTACAGTACCTCGGGGATATAGCATATTTGAGGAGGTGCAAAGGTGTGGTCATCTTGTTCCATTGATGATGAACAATTGCTTCCATCTTTTGTAAAAGGTGTTCTGAGGATCATTTTGCCTCCTCTATATGACCTAGGATATGAGATATGAATAATAATTATAATTAGTGATTATGTCAATTTAAACTTGAGAATCTAGAAATCTCTCAAATAAACAATTGTAAAAGAATGTAAAACTTACCATTTTAATCTTTTCCAATATAGTGTCCATGGAATCATAAATATCCCCAAGGCATGGCTGATCACTGTCTGCAAAGTGAAGCATATTGCCATGATTGGATCTGTGAATTCCAACACATTCACAAGACCCCACCAATCCTTATCTAGTATCATTCTTCTCACATTTTGTGATCTGTATTGATGAAGTGGGTTGCAAACACAATATCTGGTGAATTGATTACTTGCGATACCAATGTTCAAATTCTGGAAATTCTTGCAAAACTCGAAAGAGTTATATGCAAACCAAAAGCCTTCTTATTCATTGAGATTGAAGCAATATTAACAATGATGGAATATCAACAGCCTCCATAACCATGAATTCGAAATGTTTATGTGGCTAAAATTAAAAAACAACAAATTAAACTAAACTATTCAAAACTAGGTGTCTAATTACCCCAACTTGTCAAGGTCATAACTTTTGACCCGTAGCTCAGAATTCGAAACCACTTACACCGTTGGAAAGAAGAACTAAAAATTTAGTTCAATCCCTAAAACAGCGAGCCTACGGCTGCCCAGTTTTAAGGACCGATTACAGTTTCGGCTTGAAATTTTTAGCAAAAGACCTCCAAAAAGGCCAAACAAAAAGATATAGAAAAACTATAGAAAAATATGAAAAATACTTTAAAAAAAAAAGATCTATATAATTTGAATCATTTCTCCCCCCTTAAGAGGCAATGGGCCCCATTGCATCAATCTTTTGTAGTAGATGAGGGAATTGTGCTGCAACCTGTTCCTTGGTTAACCATTTGCCTTGATGAGAGAATTGACCAACTCGAACCACCCTATATAGCAGAAGTTTTTGATTTCTCAAAGATTTCAGCATGACTTCAATGAGATGATCACACTGTAATGGTGTAGTAGTGGATGGATTCAATTCTGTAGCATGAATATGTTCAGCAGCTTGAGAGATGTCCAATAATGGAGGAAAATAGGGTCATAACAGTTCCACATTAAAAACTAGATGTATTCCCAAAAACTGTGGCAGATCAAGTTCAAAAGCATTCTCACCAACTTGTTTCGTAATGGTATATGGCCCATACCAAATAGGACAAAGCTTTCGATAAGGTCCTTGGAGGTGCTCTTTCTGAAGATGTGGCCATACCTTGTCACCAACTTGGAAATGATGGGGAGTTCTATGCTGATCATGTCTTTCCTTATACTTCTTATTGCTCTGTTCTAAAATATCATGAACTTGTTACTATAAGTGTTTGATCTTCTTAATAAAATTTGTCTTCTTTATCTGCCTTCTTTTCAGTATTGAGTGGCTGACTAGATTGCAATATGGGTAGTGCTACATCTATGGGTGCCAGTGGTTGATACCCAAGATAAACCTCAAATGGACTATGTCGTATAGTAGTGTGGAGTGCACGGTTGTAGCTATGCTGGACATAAGGCAAGCTCTCATCCCATGTACGTGGGTGTTTGGAGTGGTACATTCGAAGGATATGGATAATCATTTTGTTGACTACCTTTGTTTGGCCATCTGTTTGAGGATGGAATGCTGTAGACTTTGTGAACTTGGTGTCTATTCTAGCCCATAATGAAGACCAAAAATCATTTTTTTACAAGCCACCATGATAGCCATCTTAGAAAATCTATCTACTACCACATATATACTGTCATTTCCCCTTTTGCTACTGGGGAGCCCAGACATAAAGTCCATTGAAACAGAATGACATGGTTTCTCAGGAATAGTTAATGGTAAATAGAGGCCCAATTTACGATTTGCAGGCTTTCAATTGCACAAGCAACACAAGATTTTATATATGAAATGATATCATGTTTCATTTTTGGCCAATAGAAATACTTTTACAGAATTGTAGTAGTCTTACCAATACCAAAATGTCCTGCTACCCGGCTATAGTGTTCTTCCCATATCAGTTTCTTTCTTTCTTCATTGGGGACACATACATGACCAATATGACAAAGTAACCCATCTTGTATATAGAAGTCAGGAACATTCTTCCCTTCTAAGGCTGCATTGTAAATGTTACAAAAATTAGGGTCCTTACCATATAGTTGAGCCCAAGTTTCTGTGTGATGGCCACATGAATCCAACACCATTGTCAAACCGATGATTGGAGGCCTACTCAAACAATTTGCTACTTTATTAGTGCTACCCTTTTTATGAGGAATGTTGAGGTGAAATTGTTGCAAATAAGCTGACCACTGCTGATGCCTATCATTCTACAACTTCCTTTGTGTTTGTAGGAATTGCAGAGGTTTATGATCTGTATGTATCACAGTTTCTTTTCCCAAAATATAGTGCTTCCATTGTTTATAGGCCTGAATAATGGCATGCAACTCCTTGTCATAGGTGGGGTGCCTGTGAACTGTTTTAGAAAATGTCTCACTATGATATGCAACGGGATGCTTGTGTTGCATGAGTACAGCATCCAAAGCATAATCTGATGCATCTGTTTCTATTTCAAATGATTGTCCACCGAAATTTTTCTTGTGTTCCACCTTTGAGTGACTGATTAAGAGGCCATGTTAAATGTGAAAAACCAAATACAAATCTATGATAGAAGTTGGCTAGACCCAAGAAATTGTGAAGTTCTGTGAAATTCTGAGGGGGTGGCCAATCTCTGATTATTTTTATCTTTGTAGGGTCCATGTGAACACCCTAATGATCAATGATGTACCCTAAGTATTGGATGGTTTGCATACCAAAAGAGCACTTGTCTATGTTGGCATAGAGTTTATGTTTCTGCAAACTCAAGAGTACTTGTTCAACATGTTACAAGTGTTCAGACCAAGTTTTACTAAATATGAGGATATCATCCAAATAAATAACTACAAAAGAATCAATAACCTCATAAATGTGGCTGGTGCATTTGTCAGGCCAAAAGGCATAACCAATTACCAGATTTCAAGTCAATTTTTGTAAAGAACTTAGCCCCCTTAAGTTGATCCAAAAGCTCATCAATTCGAGAAATTGGATATCTATTTTTCAGAATAATTTTGTTAAGTTCCTTGTAATCAATACAAAGTCTCCATGTCCCATCTTTCTTTCTTGCCAAAACTATAGGACTACCACAAGGTGAAGAACCTGGCCTAATATGTCCTTTTTCAATCAATTCTTGAATCTGTCTCTTAATTTCAACATTTTCCAAAAATTGATCTTTTATATATTGGTTCATGAGGCAATGGTGTTCTTGGAATTAGATCAATAGAAGGCTTGACTTGGCAGTGTGTTGGGACCCCTGCTGGTGATTTAAACACACTATGGTATTCTTCTAAGATTTTATCCATCTCCTGTTTCTGGTCTACTATGGTGGCCACCTTAGTATGTGTGTTAAGGACAACTGACTTTGTTTTCTCAGAACGAATCATGAGGAGTACAAATGTTCTAGTTTGAGCAATTAAATGTTTACATTGTTTAGCAGTAATTAAAGAAGCAACTTGAGTTGGGCATACCCCTGGTATTCGATATCTCTTTTCACCAAGCTTGATTGTGACACTAGGTGGTCTAGATTCATACACCCCATGCCTTTGATACATGTATGGCTGTCCCAACAAAACATCACATACATCTAAAGGTGCTACATCACAGATTATTTCATCCTTGAATGGTTTGATTGAGTATGATAGGTGACACTGCTGATTCATCTGAATATCTTTTCCTACACTAACCCATCCCATAGAGTATGGTTGTGGGTGTCTTGTCATTTTAAAACTTAATCTCTTGGCTGTCTCCATTGAAATTAAGTTCTTTTGGCTCCCACTATCAACAATAAAATGTAGAGGCTTTCCATCAACCCACATATGTGAATGGAACAATCTCTCCTCATCTTCTCATGGAACTACTTTCGTTGTTGCAACAATGGCATACGGGCCTGCTTCTATTACTGAATCATTTTCAGGAGTTTCCATTAGTGTGGATTTAGGCTCAACTTCCTCTCCTCGTATGTCTGTCATCAAATTCTTAATTCTTCAATAGTCCTTTGTGTTATGAGTTGGACTCTTATGTATCGCACACCACATGCCCACATCTGTTTGTGTCTTTTTGGTAGTCCACCACGTATTCTTGGGTGGATTTGAGGGAGGGTCCTTCCCCACCTATCTGTATTTGACTTCATCAATACAGATCAGTGGTCATAACTTTTGACCCGTAGCTCGGAATTCAAAACCGCTTACGCCGTTGGAAAGAACTAAAAATCCAATTCAATCCCTAAAATAGTGAGCCTATGATTGCCTAGTTTTGGGGACTGATTATAGTTTTGGCTTGAAATTTTGAGCAGAAGACCTCCAAAAAGGCCAAACAAAAAGATATACAAAAAATATGAAAAAATATGAAAAATACTTTAAAAAAAATTTAGATCTTCTATATAATCTGGATCATTTTGTGCCCTTGCTATGTTGGAATTCTTCCAAATGTACCATTGGGGGCTAATGACCATTTGTTTCAATGCTTCCTTTACCTTCACAATATTTAAGTTTTATGGATATCTGATAGATAAAACAATTACAATAAATATGAGAACAATAGATACTCTTACTTGAATAACAGTGGTGCTTATTATTCCTTCTATAATGGTGATTTATATATTGCCTGAGATCACTATTCCCTTCCTTGCAGATCGCTGACAATCTGGAGTGTATGTCAAGTATGCTAATGCTCCTGTAGATTAGACTTGATGGAATTATTCTGAACAATAAATATATTGCTTAAGTAGTAGATCGCTAGGTCTGAGATCCTGTTTTATTGATATCATTCCTTAGCAATTTGCTCTCCCTTATGTATGAGACAGAGAGTCATGACCCCGTAAAGTCATGGCTCTATGTGGCCTTTGGCCACGTAGAGTCATGCCTCTTCGGTGGCATGACTAACAGTTTGTTTAGTAAAGACAAGAAAAACATAAGAAGTGCGCCCGATCATAAGGAGGAGCCCGATAACATATTTAATAATGTGTCAACACAAATCGTGACTGCTGATATGCATGGTTATTTGTCGATAGTTATCTTACAAGTATATATTAATTCAAACACACACACACACACACACACACACATATATATATATGTTGATGTTTAATAATCAGTAATAACAATTTATCTGAAAAACATAGACACAAATTAGTACATCAAATATTATTTACTTCTACTGACGTTGAAATATTAACACTCCCTCTTTAGCAAGGGAGAAGTAATACACCATTAGAATTTCAGTATAGAATACCTGATTGCTTTATCTGATCTTCACACAAAAAAAATAGTTAAAAGTCAGATAACAAAAATCACCAAGTTATGAACACTATCATAATGTATATCATAATCTTTGATTGTCTAAAACAATATCTAGAGTAACCACAACTAAAATGTTACCTATGATCTCTAATTGCTTGAAGCAATGTCTAGAGATGTCCATAGTAATAACATAAGATTTCATGATCTCTAATTGCCCGAAGCAATGTCTAGAGATGTCCATGAAAATTTGTTTCTCATGATCTCTAATTGCTCGAGGAAATGTCTAGAGATGTCCATGATAATAACATGAGTTCGTTATCTATGATCTCTAATTGCCCGAAGCAATGTCTAGAGATGTCAATGATAACAGGGCTATAATTTACAAGATCGTCACCTTGTAAATAATTACCTTCTGAATAAATATGTCCATGAAAGATCGTCACCTTTCATTACATATGATGCTACTAACCAACAATAGAAGCATAAACTCACATAAATTTAAAATTTAATTTAATATTCAATATTACAAATTAATCATACCAAGCTTTTCTTTGAAGTATTTCAACTTCACTTTAGCAAGAGGCTTGGTAAAGATATCAGCTGTTTGCTCATTAGTATAGATATACTCTAATTTGAATGATTCCTCGATTCACCATATCTCAAATGTAATGGAAAAGAATTTCAATATTTTTGGAGTGATTGTGGAATATTGGATTGGTTGAAAGCTTGATGCAACTTTGATTATCACAATGAATCATAGTGGGCTTCAAACGTCTTTTAAACAAATCTACTAACAACTTCCGTAGCCATACCGCTTCTCTAGCACCCAAAGAAGATGCAATGTATTCTGCTTCGGTGGAACTTAATGCAATTGAAGTCTGTTTTCTGCTGGACCAAGAAACCATGCCAGATCCTAGACTGAAGCAATATCCAGAAGTACTTTTACATTCAATAGGATTGCCTGCCAAATCAGAATTTGAATATCCATGAAGTTCGATGTTGACTTTATTATATTTGATTCCCAATCCAATAGTACCCTTTAAGTATCTCAAAATGTATTTAGCTGCATGTAGATGTATCTTCTTTGGTGCACACATAAATTGACTCAAGGTGTGAGTAGCATAGCATGTGTCAGGACGAGTATTAACCAAATACATTAAAGATCCAATAATCTGCCTGTAGTAAGTAGAATTTGTAGATTTTGATTTGATCATATCGTCTTTCAACTTGTGAAGATTTACTTCCATAGGATTAGCTGCTGGTTTACATTCCATCATTCCAAATTTTGTTAAAATATCAACTGTATATTTTCCTTGATTCAGAATAATGTAGTTATCCTGCTGCCAGACTTCTAATCCAAGAAAGTAGTGAAGTAGACCTAAGTTTTTCGTTTCAAAATCTGTTTTGAGTTCTTGCTTGCATTTCTTTATGAGATGTTCCTCAACTGTTATCAACAAATCATCAACATATAACACAAGGATAATCATATCATCACCATTTGTTTTGAAATATAAGTTGGGATCAACTTCATTTTTGGAATATCCTAACTTTAATAGGTAGTTGTCTATCCTTTCATACCAAGCTCTGGGAGCCTGTTTGAGACCATAAAGTGCTTTCTTTAACTTATTGACATGAGTTTTGCTATCATGAATACTGAATCCTTTTGGTTGCTCGATATAGACTTCTTCAATCTTGCTATTAAGGAATGTTGTTTTGACATCCATTTGATGTACCTTCCATCCCTTGGATGCTGCAATAGCCAAGATGGTTCTGACAGAAGCATATCTAGCAACTGGAGCAAATGTTTCTTCATAATCGATGCCTTCTTTCTGTGAGAAATCTCATGCTACAAACCTGACTTTTTATTTTTCAATGCTGCCATCAGATGCATGTTTAATTTAAACAACTATTTGGAAGAAACAACTGATTTGTTCTTAGGTCTTGGTACAACATCTCATACATCATTTTTTAATATAGAGTTATATTCTTCAATCATTGCTTCTTTCCAAGATTGATTTGAAAGTGTTTCTTTAACACTAGAAGGTTCTGCTTTTATAAGTTCAGTTAACAATGCAACATAACACGATTGATTTCTTATTCTTTTGCTCTCTCGCATTACTTCACTAGGTTCAACATGATTTTCTTCTTTCATTTTCCTAGCCCATAGTGGCCTTTTTTTATTATTGATATTTTCAGAATCTTCATGATTTGACATAGTGGATGAGGACGGTTCATAATCATTCTCCCTCTCAATTTTTGTTGGTTGATTTTCATCTTCTTTAGGAATAGACTCAGTAATAGATTCATCACTGTTTCTATAAATTTTAAAGGCAATATCTTCTTCAAATTTCACATCTCTGCTAATCTCAATTGTTCTTTGACCTGGAATGAAGATCTTGTATCGCTTTGTTGTTTCACTATATCCAATAAATATTCCCTTCTTCCCAGAAGGTTCTAGTTTTGTTCTTTTCTCTTTCGGTATGTGAATATAAACTGGACATCCAATTATTCTTAAATGACTTAGATCAGGTTTAATGCCAGTGAATACTTCTTCTGGAGTGGAGTTTTCTAAAACTGACTGTGGACATTTGTTTTGAATGTAGACTGAGTGTTAGATGCTTCGGCCCAGAAGGAAGTATGAAGATTTTGATCATGCATCATTGCTTTGGTTGATTCAACAATTGATCTGTTTTTACGTTCCGCAATTCCATTCTATTGAGGATTATAAGGTACAAAAAACTCCCTCTTAATACCAACAAAAATGCAAAAATTCTTAAAAATATCAGAGATATATTCACCTCCATTGTCTGATCTTAGAGTTTTTATTTTCAGTCCTGACTAATTTTCAACTAAGGCTTTGAATTCTTTGAATTTTGCTAAGACTTTAGTTGATTCCTTTTGTTTCAAAAAATAGATCCAGGTTCTTCTAGAGTAATCATCAATAAAAATTATATAGAAGAAGCATCCATTAAGAGAAGGTACAAACATAGGACTACAAAGATCAATGTGGATCAGTTCAAGAATGGATTTAGATTTGTGAACACTTTTAGGAAATGATTGTTTAGAATTTTTACCTAAAGCACATCCTTTGCAAATACTTAAATGATCAGTTTTTAGGCTAGGTAAACCTTTTACAACTTTTTCCTATGGATGATAATACCCGGTAATGAAGGTGACTTAGCCTCCTATGCCAAATTTCAGTGGAATTTGAAGTTTCATGACTAAGAGCTAGGTTTAAGTTTTGATTATTACAAAGTTTATAAAGATTTTCATCTTTAAATCCGATGGAAATGGCTTTCTTAATATTAGAGTTCTTGGGCCAATATAGAACTTTGTCATCTTGAAATGTGATTCTGAAACCTTGATCAGTAAGACCAGAAATAGATACTAGATTTCTCTTTATTCTAGGTACATATAAAACATTTTTGAGTTGTGTAATTCGTAAATTTAGTTGAATTGAACAAGAACCAATTCCTTTAATAGGATGAGTAGAGTTATCTCCAATCGTAACTTCTTTTGAGGCTTGTTCAAAGAAGGTTTCAAATTTGTCTTTAAAACCAATGATGTGTCGAGATGCTCCACTGTTGATGATCCAAGTATTGTTATTAGAATTTAATTCACTTGAAAGGGCTAAGTAAAAAGCATAGTTTTCTCTTTCTTCTTTCTCTTCACCCTCTTCTTTGATTTCTGCTAAGGCTGCTTGTATTTTCTTCTTTTCGGGATAGAAAATATGAGAGTGACCAATTTTATCACATTTAAAACATCTAATTTTGGACCAATCACGTTGCTTGTTTGATTTGTGATTTTTATTAGATTCCTTTTTGTTATTTTTGAATTTTCTTTTCCCATTTGATTTCCCATGAAATGCTTGAATTTCTCCCTCTTGATTTGTATTTAGTCATCTTAAAACTAATCTAGATTCTTCTTGTGTGCATTCATTTTTTAATAAATCGAATTTAGGAAGTTTGGGTTGAGGGCTTAAACCTCGGATAAATGTTTCCCATGAAAGAGGGAGACCTCTTAGAGCAATCATGTTGAGTTCTTTGTCATCAACTCAATTTTCCATAGTTGCAAGTTGATCCTTTAGTTCAGAAATCCTTAGAAAATATGAAGTTATAGACTCTCCATTTTTCATTTTTATATATAGTTGATCTTGCTTTAGAGTTAATAATCTACTAGTATTGTTGATTTCAAATGTATCTTGATTAGTAGAGAACATTTCAAATGTAGTCTTGAGACTAGATATGGATGGAAGAATATGATCTTTTACAGAATCTATTATGATTTTCATTGCCTTATTATTATATCTTCTCCATGTTACTTTTTCCGGTTCATTTTCAGGCATGGATATATTTGATTCAATATATTCCTCTAACTCCATTTCTCTTAATATTATTAATACTCTAATTTTCAATGAAGAGAAATTAGATGCACCCTCAAGTCTATCTTTTAGTCTCACATGATTCACCATCTTAATAGTATAATTTTAGCCCCTTTCCTTTAAAATCTGAGTTTTCCGATTTTATTTTGTTATAGTTTTTCTTATCAGAATAGCTCTGATACCATGTTAAGTTTTATGGATCTCTGATAGATAAAACAATTACAATAAATATGAGAACAATAGATACTCTTACTTGAATAGCAGTAGTGCTTATTATTCCTTCTGTAATGGTGATTTGTATATTGTTTGAGATCATCGTTCCCTTCCTTGTAGATCGTTGACAATCTGGAGTGTATGTCAAGTATGCTGATGCTCCTACAAATTAGACTTGATGGAATTATTCTGAACAATATTTATATTGCTTTAGTAGCAAATCGCTGGGTCTGAGATGCCATTTTATTGATGTCATTCCTCAACAATCTGCTCTCCCTTATGTATGAGACAAAGAGTCATGACCCTATAGAGCATGCCTCTTCTGTGGCATGACTAACATTCTGTTTAGTTAAGACAAACGAAACATAAGAAGTGCGCCCGATCATAACACAAGGAGCCCGATAACATATTTAATAATGTGTGAATACAAATTGTGACTGCTGATATGCATGGTTATTTTCCGATAGTTATCTTGCAAGTATATATTAATTCAAACACACACAGATATATATATATATATATATATATATATATATATATATATATATATATATAATAATAATAATCAATAATAACAATTTATTTGAAAAACATAGACACAGATTAGTATATTAGATATTATTTACTTCTACTGACGCTAAAACATTAACACACAAGTCATCTCAAGACAATTGTGTGAGAGGCAAAGCGGGTTTCAGCAACCTAAGAACATGTTAAAGTCAAGTTAGTAACACAATTAAATCATGTTATTGCAAATAACAAAAAAATATATAATGTGATCCAATAATATATAAATTAAATTTTAAATTTACAAATTTACCTTCAATAATTCCAAGTCCGAGAAATTACGAAAAATTGCTTGTGACATGTGGTGATTTGTCACAAACATTTGAATGTCTTCAGTCTCCTTATATATTTTTTTCACCCAATCTATATCGGTGCCAATTGATTTCATCACCAAATTAAGAGAGTGGATGGTGGATGGTCTCCAAAAGATATGATCATATTTAGACTCTACCAATAACTTTGTAGCCCTGCATGCTTTCGCATTGTCTGTGACCACATGGACAACATTATCAGGACCCACTCACTATATGGCATCAATGAGAATGCGGAAAATAAATTTTGAATCTTTCACTTGCCCTTTATAATCATATACCTTCAAGAACATTGCTTGCTTAGGGCATACAACAATAACATTGAGCGGTGGACGATTTCTACAATCTTTTCACCCATCCAAAATAATAAACACACGCGATTAAACCCAATAATCTCTTATTGCTTGAAGTTCAACCTCTACATTTTTCCTCTCATCATGTAATATGGTAATGCTTAACTTTTCATAATTAGATTCTTTGTACGCATGGGGTGCTTCATTTATTACTTGCACAATCTCCCTCAAATAGGGTGATTTCATTAAATTGAATGAAACACCATTTGCAATTAAATAATGTCCAATTTTGAGATCAACAATGTCTCAATTCATTTTGGAATGGCCTATCTAGTGGGCCTCTCTTGCGGGTGAGTGGAAATGGGTCTGTAGCTTCTTCATTTGTAGATGGCATATGGAAAAAAGGAGGTGTTCTTGTTTCATTGGATGGTGGTGTTGGTGTATTTGTTCTTCTGGAAACACTGTGTTTTCCTTTTGCAATTGCTCTATCAACATCTTCTTGCTCTTTTGCTAACATTGCTATTTGTGTAGCTAGTAATCGCTTCTTATCTCCCCCACTATCCTCACACATTTTAATTCCTTCACTTGTAGGGCCCAAAAAATGTAGTTTGACTTTGGAATAAGAGCTCTATATTGTACATTGCATTAATTACATTTACATATGCATGACCCACCCCTAGGACAATGTTTGATTCTTGTTGTGTGTCTCCATAATGGAGACCCCTTATCAATTTTGAACTTCGGTGATCAATCCCCACCCAATGAGCCTTGTCTACGCATTGTTCTATTCTTGCAATTTAGAAAAAAAATGAAACAAAACCATGCTTCAACACTTATACAAAATCTTGAAAATTTGCAAAACTAGAAATAAATCAATAATCTATGAAAAAACTGAAGAAAATGGTGGGAATGCATACCTTAAACAATTTCTTGCAAGGTATTTGCAGTTCCACAACTGATCTGCTTCGAATCCAAACACTTAACTTCAAACTTTCAACTATGAGAGGGCAAAATAGAGAGCAAATGAACTTGCATCATGAACAAAAGGGGTGTTCTTAGGGTTTAGAGCAGAAAAAACATAAAATATTGCACTTAGGCCCACTATTTTTTAATTTTTTTCTCTTGATTTTCTGCGGATACGTGTTGGATTCTCGTGCGATGGCTTGGATCCATAAGGATCCAGGCAAGATCCTCGATCTTGCCCGCAGGTGCTGATGGATCCATAGGCAGGATTGAGGATCTTGCCCAGATTCTCATCGATCCAAGTCTGGATCCGGATCAGACCTCTGAGTCGCGAATCCAACAACTAAGTAAAAACCCCAACTATTTCATACTTCAGTAAACATCTAATTGCTTCACTTTTATATGGTTGACATCCATCAAACAATTGTCCTGCAAAGTTTTTACCTGTTGTTCTCTGTTTTAGATTGTATTATTTTGAGTTTGTTCACTGCAAATGGTGTTTTTGAGATATGCTAATGATTCAAAATTGATTGGCAATGTAATAGAGATAATATGCTATCTTGTTTTCAAACTTCTTCATACATATGAGTCACTCAAATCAGCTTTGAAATTGAGTTGACATATTGTCAAACGCCTCCCATGCATCCTAGGAAAAACAAATATCCATCTACAACAATGGGCAGTTTAACAAACACTTGGCATGCAATCTAACTTGCACACTATCTTTATTTACCATATGAAAATTTGCGAATATAAACAATTCCGAGTATCAAAGGATACACAAACTCTATTTCAGATTTATTAATGGAACCTGTGAATACTCTTAGGGTCCGTTTGGTTCGTGGAATTTAAAAAACCTGGATTTCTACAAACCTTGGTTTAGCCAAATCAAGGTTTTGCAAATCTTCATTCCGATTTTTGGAATTTTACTTGAACCGTTTGTTTCACTCGGAAGATGCATGTGAAGACACATTTTTATGTGTAAGCTTGGAGTTGAAGGCAAATTTCAAAAAGTAGTCCAATCTATTGTTTTTACACTCCTTAAAAAACATAATCAGGTTTTGGTTTTCAATACCTAGTTGCTAGTAGGAAGTTGGAAAACCTAGTTATGAGGCAAAATTGGAAGTCCGGTAATGCTAATTCCATTTTGCCAATTTTGAAACAAACGCAAAAGTTTTCAAACCTGGATTTTGGAAAAGCCAATTCCTATCATCTTCCAGGAACCAAACGGACCCTTAGCTTGACGTTGAAGGCTCTAACAAACAGTAGCAACCATAATTAACAACGTTGGTCTGTCAGCATTAAAAAGAGATCCAAGAAATATACAACGGCCCTAGAATGCAAATGTTGCTCCTATATAAGTGATCACAGCCCTCAAAAAACCACACGTTGAGACTCATTAGAACTCGATCTGCATATCAAACCCCTTCCATGTTGCCCAGCTGAAACCATATGCTCACGTGGGCTGTCTCATCTGATGACAGTTAATTCTTTGTGATCATTTTGTCTATGCCATCACATTTTCTTGATCCACCCTATTAAAACGCCACTCATCCAATATGGATCCGATTCAACAATAAAATTCCAATTCATAGCAGACAATCACCTTCAAAAACAACTGTATTAAACAAACTCTGAGGCTAGAAGTATGGTGTTCAAACCAGTAAATTATTGCAGCAAATAAAAGGATGATTTGTTATACAACAGCACCAAATTACCAGCCCCAATTGCAGAATTAAATTACAGTAAACATAGCACAATTCACTATGTCTTTTAATGGTTCAAAGTACGAATCTGAGAGAGGAATTAATCCTCACAAAACCCTGTAGAAAACCTTTAGCAACTTTACCGAGTAATAAAAATGCAATAGCCAAGAAATAAATTCTTTTTCTCCACAAAGTCTCTTTTATTATATAAAATGCAACTTGGCTTCTTCCTCACACTTTTCATAAAAGAGCCTTCATCAATACAATTTTCAATTAGAAGCTTTCATTTAATAATTTTAAATAAATAACTCCCAATTTCATAGCTTCATGAAGACACTTTTCACTTAAAAGGCTTCTTCAACACATCAAATTATAACACTTAAATGATAGTCATTTATTAAGATAGTTTTAATAAACAACTTATAATATAAAACTCAATTAATTTACCCAATCAATCACTGAAGCTGCCAATCACCAGGTGCATCAACAATACTTGCTAAAAACAGTAACCTACCCAAAATTGACTTACTATAAATAGAAAGTCACTCAAAAGAGACCCTCAAAACTGTGATGATCCCTTCTTATCATCCTTCTAGTTTTTTTCTAATTTCTGATATATAGTCATTTCTGAATGCCTTTTTATCCATGATATGATTTCTTCATCTATATTCTTACATATGAAAGGATGTGTCTTTCCATTTCCTTAGTTTTATCATATTATTAATTTAAATACTATATGTTTATATTACTAAATATAAAGCTATTATATATTTGCAAATTTATATATACTATAATATTGTTATATTTTAGGATCAACTATTTTTAATATTTAATATCTAATTATGCTAAATTTATATCTTTATAAAGTGTTGCAAATATATCATTATATATAATAGATTATATTTTACTTTAATATTATTATTCTTAATTATTATTATAGTAATATATTATTTTAATATTTATTTATCCTATTAATTTGGGCTCATGACAAGTCCGTTGTTCCTCCAATTGCTTGCCCTCAAGCAATTTCTAATTTTCACACAACACCTTATAATCTTAAAATCAATGACTTTGGTTATTTTAAAGTGATTCCTATGCCTTGATCATTTTACTTTGGACTATTAAAATAATGGTCATGCTTACAAAATCATGACGTATGAACATATACAATGTATACACATTAGTGCATGAAGACGCGAAGTAGACACAAAGTATACACATTGATGCAGGAAGACACGAAGTATACACATGGATGTAGGAAGATGCAAAGCAATACAAGCTCACACATGAAGAGATGAAACATACATGATGTATATATTTTCATGCAAAAACACACAAATTATACATATGAATGCAAGGTACTTAAATATTTACTATTTATCTCTTTGATGTGATTAGTTATCTATATTGGCATGTTCCTTTAGTGAGGCATTGGATTACTATGTTTGGGCATGGAAACAGTCTACTTGAGGCTCCCTCATGAACAAAACCCGTTTTGGGAATCAATTACCTCAACGTGAGTGAATTACTCCCCTCTCCCTTTCACACGATCCATATTCACTAAAGGAATTAAGAAATCATTAATCATTTGTTGAGTTGATAATATCAACAACTTTTAAATATTAAGTAACTAGATGGATTTTTCTTGGTCCTATTTCCATTTCCATAATGAATGGTAGAATTACTGTGCTCAGGTAGAAACATGCTCCAAGAGGCTCCCTCATGAACAAAGCCCAATTTGGGAATCTTCTCCACTGTGTCTAAATTACTCTACCTTTCACAAACTCCCTCTTCATTAGAAAAATGGAAAGACTTAGGTTGATTTTTGAATAGTTTATGGTACTAAGATATGTGATGTCCCATGTTCATTGGAATATCCAGATTTAGCATTTAGTAACAGTTATATAATAGTTTCAACCTATGTTCTTCTAATGAACTTCCGTTTGATATAAAATATTTATCATAAATGAAAACATATATGTAATAATAATGAGCTTGATATCCATCATATTAATATAAATAGAAAAATATCAAGAAATCAAATAATATAGAAGATAATATTATTTGATAATTTGATATAATGAGGACATTAGAAGGCCAAATCCCTTCCTAATATAAGTTAATCTAGTTCTCAATATAATTTTTATATGTTTGAACTCATTTCTCTTCTTAACATGTATATGTTACTCAACTCATGGTAACTAAATATTCATTAAATAGAATTCACATGATTTAATTTCATAAATAATAATTATTTAGCAAAAATAAACAATGGGAAGACATACCAATGTAGCACTTGTTCTCAAGCCTAATCATCTTACCGTTTGCTTGGGAAATGTTTGTCTTTAGTGCTAGGGTTAGTTGAATGTACATCCTTGCTTTCCTTTCATGTTAGATAATCCAAGCCCGCGGTACTTCTACTGTAGACATGGGACTACGTGCCCTGCGCCAAGGGAAATGGCGATTTAGTTCTACTGCGTTATACATGTATTCCTCCATTGGTCATGTTATTGGTGTATTACACATCATGTGTCCTATATGCTTGCAGGATATCCCATCTTTGTTCCATTTTTTGATCTCAATGCTTTCCTTCCTCTTTTGTATCCACCCTTATCATCTATCGTTCTCTTTAATTATTATCTTCTACATCAACTCTTGAGTTGATTATGGCATAGATATTGATTGCCTTATTTGTGGAAATCTCTTTGAAACTTCATCACTATGAAAGCGTTCATCCTGATTAATTCCTCAATAGAACCATTTGTAATGTGCCACACTTTTTATCCTCTCCATTTTGAATATTATTAACATTTCATCTTCCTTCCTATGTACTTCCTGTAATTTTTAATTTTTCTGAATCTATTTCTCATCGAGGTTATCATTAATTTATGCACTCCTTTGTTACATACTCATTATTCCTTTCCTTTATTTATTGTTCTTTGATGCAGTTTATTGCAAATCTTGCATTGTCCACAATGGCAATTCATTTATTTTCAATCTCTGTTATATGCCTTCCTTTTTATTGCTTATCTCTCTCTGATGATTATTTTTATCTGATCTGTACAGTCTTTTCTCCCATTTGGCTCATGATTTGTGTGAGTTTCACAATACTATACTTTATCCAAGTGTTGTATAAAAGTATCACCTAAGCGAGGGCATGACTTGCAATAGTGATGCTAGTCTGTGATGTATCTCGAAATACCTTAGTTTGTATAATTCATAGGCCATTTATTAATGTTGTGTTGATTGTTGTCCAAAGGAAATCACTTATCAAAACAGTTTGCCATCGTTTCATCAAGTCCACCATACTTGCATGGATCAAATGTTAATAGATTTGCTATGTTCGACCTTATTTTTAGCTGCTCCACATATCGACGTGTCTCACTTTGCTGGTCTATCTTTCCAAACAAGTGCTGAATGTATGTTGATTTGTGCACTTCAGTGAATTGACTGATTTTGACCTTTCATATACTTTTGACTGGGCAACTTAATCTTTAGATATACTGATTTTCCAAGCTGTGATTTTCATTTTCTCTAGAAGAGAAGATCTGATACTGTTGATTCTGTCTAATATGAATACTGTGGACTGCTCCAATTATTCTTCTTTGATTGTTACTTGGACTTTCTTCTTAATGTTCTGTGAACACAATGATCTATTTATCCTTATTGCTGATTCTTGTTTTGGTACCTTTTCATGTCATTGGTTGGCTGAATATATTTGCACATACTATTTTATCCTTTTTAATTCTAAAATATTTTCTTAAAGCTCTTTTATATAGATAAATTTTTGAATTCAACATCTTGAAATTTCCCCTGTAGGATGGTCGGGTCATGCTCTGATACCATTTGTGATGATCCCTTTCTATCAACCTTCTAGTTTTTTTCTAATTTCTGATATATAGTCATTTCTGAATGCCTTTTTTTTTCATGATATGATTTCTTCATTTATATTCTCACATATGAAAGGATGTGTCTTTCCTTCTCCTTAGTTTTATTATATTATTAATCTAAATACTATATGTTTATATTATTATATTATTAATCTAAATCTAATTGATTTATTAATAAAGTGACTTTATAAAATAAGTTCACATTATTAAATGTCGCTTTATTATTATGGGCACTTATTTCTTTAGTGGGAAAATGTCATGTCCCCTTATCTCTTGTCATATCCCCTTTCGTCTCAAATAGAATTTTATAAAAACAATTAATAATAAATAACAAGTTATAAGTAATTCATTATATATATATATATTGATATATAAAATAATTTAATAAAATAATAATAATTAGCTATAATGATAAAATAAATAATAAATTCTATAAGGAATAATAATAAAAGAAATATTAATAAATAAACTAATATAATATAAACTACATTAAATATCTATCTTACTTATAATTGCATATTGTTATAGTAGTACTTGTTATAATAATTATATATTTCTTTTCCTAATTTAGTGCAAATATAAATTATATATAATTACTATCTGATTATAAAAGATATCAAAGAAGTACAACATTAAATAGATAGTAATGCTAATTAAAAAATATTAATGAGAAACTAATTGAAAATGGACAAAAACTAGTATATGATGTAATCAAGTAAAGATCATGAGACATCGTGCCTTCAAGGCATCTCTTCATTTTATAAAGATAGTATAAACATATACCGACACTCAAATAGAGTTATCAGATAAAGAAGACAATTTGATTATCAGATAAAGGGAAGGATACCAGGATGAAATGGAAGTCAAAAAAATGTACAGGAAGATGATATGAGGAGGAATGAATTTTGGAAGCCACTGACAGGCTAGGAATAGATGTTTAGTATTTGAATGAGCAGAAGATATACCATCAATGTTAGGAGAACCTCTAAGTTCTAACACTTAGGAAAATCATATGAATTGGTCATTGACAACAAATAAAGAATGATAGAATGGAAATTCATGGGGAGAGGAATTAGTCTTTTGAGAGCCATCTAGTATTGATCGAGTGAAGGAACAAAGAGTCAATTTAAATGAAAGGAACAATAGAAGGCAAGCCACATAGTATTTGTTAAACTAGATTTCCATGGCTATCGATCAAGAATGACAATCAAACATAAAACCATAAGACATCATGGGCGATATGCTAGATAGACTTAGAAGGTATGGAGTGGTGAATTCCACCTTGGGCTTAATCGATCATGTGAAATTAGAAGCATATCTAGAAATCATCCGTCAAACATATGAGAAGTAAATTAAACTTAAAGGTATTGACAGATAATGAACAAATCAGCAACATATATTGATGGAATAAGTAAGCATTGCTACACAGAGCGGGTATTATAAATATTATAAAACAAAGTACAATCAAATCACTATTGGGGTGGACAAGAATAGCAAATTGGGCTAGTTGTGGCAAGGCGGGTCTTACACGACACTCAAAACGCAAATAAAGGAGAGAAGAATTGGATAGAAACAATAATACAGCCATCTCTTACTAAAGGCAACATGTCTGAAAATGGGTTGAGGCAAGTAATCCATCACTCACAACAGGCGCAATCAATATATTCTCAAGTGTAAGTTCATGTTGTCTTCTGGACATTGAAAATTCCATCAACATGTAAGAACAATGATATAATAGTGAGTGGGATCAAGAAGTGAATCCAAGTGATAGAGATAATGTTAGTAGAGACTATGTAGTAACTCCTACAAGGGAAATACTCAGAGAAAGTGCATCCAATATATAAGAAGGAATCACAAGTCCATTGAATAGTAGAGTAAACACTTAAAGACCAGTCTCGTTTGATTAGAGGAAGCAAAGATTCCATCATTCAATTCAGGATGCAGATGAGGGGACATTACAGAAAAGGTATTTAAAAAAATAAAACTAAGAAAGTGAAGAGGGAAGGTGAAGAGTCACCAGGTTGTGTTTAAAAGAAGGAAGAGGAGCACATCTTAGCTTATTTGTTTTACGTTATTGGATTTCTTTTCTCTTTTGAAGAGCTCCAAAAAGTTTCAATTTTTAGCCACTTTGAGGATGGAAACAATTGAGTTCAAAGGTAGTGGACGGAAACCCATTGTCTTGTTGGAGATATCACATGAGTATCTCATTTGTGCCTAAATCTTTTTTTTATGTTGGCTAAAAATTTTGTACGTCACTGTCACTTCAAATACATGCTCCCCTGTCCATACTACTATGGAAATTTCTATCATATTTTGTAGTCAAAACAATTGTTTGGGAAAGGCAATCTAAATTCTAATATTGTGGAACACATTATTTGTCTTCAACAACTATTGATACCTCTTATGCAATATCCCCTTGTTCCATAAAACTTATGATTGTTTGTGGAGCACTCTCCTTAATCAAGACATCTTGACTCCCAAGTATGACATCCTCCCTTTGGTTAATGTTTAACTCCTCTTGATTAACAATTAACTTCTCCCCTGCATAAATGGATTCAGAGTACTCAATTACAAAAGAGGTTGATTCTTATTCCTGACTCTTCTTTGGGGTTTCTTCCCTTAATCTATGCCTCTTCCTAGTGGAATTTTTTCCTAACCTCATTAGTACTTCCTTTTATGGTTTTTCTTGGAGGGCTCTTATTTTTAGTAGTGGCTAGAAGTGTGTTTTGTTGATTAGTTTTTATTTTCTTAGGCAGAGGAGAAATCTTTTATAGTGTCTTGTATTTCTATTTCCTCATTTTTCGGTTTAGTCCCCTTCCTCTTTTCCTTTTCCTTTCTTCTTGTTGACCTAGATTTAACAAACCTTCAGGGTGTGCTCTCAACAATAGGTTTTGGTGGAACAACTTTTGTGTCACCAACAAAGGTCTTTGAGGCTTGAACCTCAACTGTATGTTCAGCTGTAGGATCTTTTGTTGCGTGGATTTCCTCAAATTAGACTTGTGAGGTGGAAGGATCTTCACTAATTTTAAAATTTCCCCTTAGGTGTGCTGATCCTATGGAACCATGGAGTCCCTCTACGCCCTACATCTTCTTGTTTATACTTTTTAGTACCCACAAAATTATCCCAAGACATGGTAGAAATTTCCCTCAATGTCCTTCCAACTTAAGCAATATTGTGACACAAAATTAGGCGTACCTTTTTGGACATTAGTAACACTGTGAACAAGAAAACTATAGAGGTCATTTGGAATGTTCATTCTCTAGTTGTTTCGTCAAATATTTATAAGTGAGTTGAAATGGATAGAATGTAGATATGACAATTGATCCTCAAAGGTGAGGTATCTTATAACATATGAAGCTATTGGAATGCAGTCTAGTGGTAATGACAAACTCTTTGTGCCTTGCTTGTCCATTTTAAGCCCGGGGTCACCTTGCAAAGTAAATTGGGCATGAGCCATTATGGAATCCTTTTTTTAAGGAAAATTTTCACCTTAAAAAGCTAAATTAGTCACCTCAACTATTATATTCTCTGAAAACTCTACTCTAAAATCTTTCATAATTGACACATCATTCCTAAGAGACTCTGCAAACTTTAGGACAATATTATCATCAAAACTTGTGAGCTTTAGAAAGTAATCCAACCACCCACAATTCTGAAATTATTATTGACACCTCTGGTCTTGAAAAGGGACATTGTAAAATCTTGGCTCATGGCAGATGAGTAGACCTCCCATATAAATGCAATTCTGCTCATAGATTTTAAACTCCCTTGCAAAACTTTTTGGACAATTTTGTAACCAGCAACATGACTCATAATTTGGCTCAATTTTCTGGAACAATGATTGAAATGCAAAATATTCCAAAAACCCTTATGTCTCTACTATGTTCTAGTACTATTATTTGTACATTGCAATGTATATGATAATATTTTATAAATTCAAAATGGATGTAGGAATATAATGTTTGCTTTTTTGGGACATTAGAAAAGTTAAAGACATATTCATATAATATTAAAATTGACTTAGAGAGCATGGACTCAAATTATAAAAAGGTCAATTTAATATTATAAAGTGGGCTAAAGATGACAAGGAGAGATAAGATGAAAAGCCAGGGAGGGAGTCGAAGAGTCACAACTGAGTATAAAAGGAAATAGACTCATTCATTTTGATATGCTTGATTTATGATTCAGATTTCAATTTCTCTCTTGCGAGAGTTATTCGAAAAGCTTCAACTTTCAGCCAATGTGAGGACGTAGCCCGTCGTGTTGACAGACAATGGACGCAAACACATTGTCTATGGAGATGTCACATAAATGTCTGACATGTGCTTATAGGTTCTTTTCTTAGTATTCCAATTTGATTGTAAAATTGTGTTTAAGATTGGATTTTGAATGCTGGTTATTGTATTGCTGTTGTATGATGCAATAACATGTTTTGAGAAATTTTTTGAGAGTTATTGGCTTTATATTGTTGGTTTGTAACTCATTTTAATATGCTTGAATCCTGAGTATTATTTTGAAAAAGAACAAATTAATATCTATTGGATAATCTACTGGTTTTTATTGTTGTTTCATAATACATCTTCATATGTTTAAGTTTTGAATATATTTTTGAAGAAGAATCGGGTCAATATCCGTTTGAGATACTTCAATGGTATCAAAACTGGTTTTCATGCCAGCGTGTGAAGCTTATTCAGAAAATTTAATTAGAATTACCAGCTTGCAGAATTACCAGCTTGCAGAATTACCAGCTTGCAGATTGAAGCCCAAAGTCTTCAAATCTAAGTGATTACAACCACTACTATCTATTACAATTTGTCTTCTTGTAGCATGAAGTCTTTAAAAATTCAAATTGGCTTTGAATGAAATAGGAAGTTCAAAGTCTGCACAATTAAATTCAAATCCCTCTTGATTAAAGCTCCAAAACTCACAATCAATATCCAGAAAATATCATCACATAACACCTTGAATCAACACAAAGTTTGAAAGCAAGTTGCCTCTTTTATCGATATCAACTTAGATTTACATCCAAGCACAAAGTCTTAGAGTGCATATATAAATTGGTAGAATTTTCTTGCCTTGCCAAAGATGATTATTTACAATGACCTCCCTCCTTTATGTAGGAAAATAGGAGAGAGAAAGGTGAAGGGAAAAGGGGAAACTCTCAACCACCTTGACTTATTCTCCAACAAACTTCTAACTAATTTGACTTATTCAAAGTTGCAGGTCTGATGCAATTGCAACTTGAGTACATGAGTTAATCGTATAGGGACATGTTATCTCGTACTTACAATATAATTGCTCTTTACATGTAATCTTCCTATTGCTATTTACTGAAAGCATATGAAAAATTTGAATCCTTGAGCCAGCCAGGCGACTATGTGATAAGATCATTGATCTCCTCCTTGAACTTTGACCGCCGCATGCCTTTAGGGAAAGATTGAGCCTCCTTTGAATCAACCAATTGTCATTAATGAATTTGATGTAATAAGAACTATCTTCATTCCATCGCTCCAAGGCCTTTTGTCTAGTGATGCTTGTGAGAAATGGAGTTTGAGGAACATGAAAAATTCAATCAATAGTCTTTGGATCAAGAGTAATGATGGTATTACTGTCTTAGTCCTTGATAATTATAGAGGTTGCATCGAAATGTGTGGCACATGCAAGGATGAACTCAGGTTCATGAGCCCTCACAAGAAAAGGTAGATAGCAAATGAATATGACTTTGTTTGATCCGAGTTATATTCTCAGTGGCTTCAACATTGACTTTTACAAGAAAATATTCCATTCATGTGTGCCACATCCGTATCTTGAACCTCATCATTGTAGGAAGTTACTAGTGATGGTGGGATGGAGTTGTGGTACTGGTCATATTGGTACTTCATCTTTTTCTTATCTTTTCTTTTTGCTGATGCATGCTCTTTTGACATTGTAGAGTGATGTACTTGTGCAGTTGTTATGAAAGTTCCATAGTATAAGTGTTACATCCCAAATTTTGACCTAGCTTGAAATATAGCCGTTGAGGTTCACATGAAGTCAGTTGGCAGTTTAATTTGATATAATCTGGCGAAATGGTAAGATAGTCGTTATGATCTCAAGTGAAGATGACATGTTAGTTGATCATTAATCGCGAATTCATGGAATTAAGGTGAAAGGTTAACTGATATGATTATTTATAATTTATAATTTAATTATAGAGAAATTCCTTGTAGGGAGCATGTCGAAGGGGTTGAAGCATTGTCAGAAAAGAATTAGGCAGGGCATCACCATCACTGGCAGACGGGTAAAAGACCTAGTGATTTGAAATAGGATACATCTGTGGAATTGCATGAGTTATTTAAATAAAATAATTGAGTTAAAATATAAAATGTATCTTAAAGGATTTTAATATATCTTTCATCATATTATTTTAATTAATATTTATAAACGTTCATATATGTATAATTGATTTGGCACCATTATAATTTTAATAATTAATAAAGTGATGTTACTTGTACATATAAATAATGTTCGAATTTTAACAACATTTGAATTATTATTTTCGAGTTATAATCTTTCAATTCTTTTCCCATTCTTTTATGCTTTCCTTGTTTTTAATCGATTATATAATTGGGAAGTAGAATCCATTATAATCTTTTAACTTTATGTTCTTGCTTTACATTGAATTCATGAGTGGAATTTGTATAGTTTCTTGTAGCAGATAGAAGCTGTAGGGTCGGGCTCTAGTCTATATTTTGAACCATTTACGTATCAACAATCATCCATGCTTGCTAACTGACAATCTTCAAGCACTTTGATTGGATATCTTTCGAATTCCTTTATCACTATTTTTGGTGCCGTCTGAACCCTATTTTGTTCTTATTTATTATTGCATCGAATCAGATCAAAAACCATCCATTCTTGCTCTCGGCATTCATCCTTGCTCTAGATTCAAAGACATAGTTCACAGCTGGTTTGAAAGAAAGATAATGGTAGGACTGCGGTGTTGTGAGACGCTTCCAGCATGAGATCATTCTTCTATTGGCGTTGGAAAGCTTGAAGCCTTTCATGACTTAACGACTTATGTCACTGGTTCCCCTGATGCCGCTGCCGTAGACATTCTGATTATTGACATTTTTGGTATTCTTTGCCACACCTTTGATCATTTTGTTTTGCATGTTTAATCAGCTTAGTTGCGGACGCAACCTTCTCACATGATTTGTTGTGAACTTTTGATTGAAGGTTTTCATTTTTATAACTCTTGTTTACTCATGGTCTAATGCTGAATCAAGAAGCTGAAAATGATTGCTACCCAAAACTAATTCTAATTCCTTCAACATGATGGTGAGTCGGTCATAGGTTTAAACCTATGCAAGTTGACATACGTTTTTCATTGTTATTGAAAGTATAAAGCTAAACATTTTTCTATTCGGCCTTTTTAATTTATCTGTAATGGATGGAATATATAAGTAAACTGTAGTCAATCTAAATTTATATATTCAAGATTAAATCGACTGCCAGAGCATTGATCCAGTTATAGGTTTGTTTTTCACCATAATATCTGAATATGTATTATTCTGTAGATTCTTTTAATAAATTTCTTTCTTAGTAAAAGATAATATACAGTATGGAATATTGTTTAAATTTGAGTTGAATATCAAAACAAAGTACCAATGAAATGTACCAGGCTGAGAGCCATAATAAGGTAATTAAGGTACAAGACATAACAGTTAAGGATAATTGTTCAGGCACCAAGGAGTCAGTGGCCTGAAGGCCTGATTATGGTGAGGATGTGTAGATGAACCTGTTAAAAAGAAATACAAGAATGTTGACATTTTGAGATCTCGTAAGAACATAATCGTAGTTTTATGAAATGATGGTTGTGTGTAATTTTCTTGAATATACGAAGGAGTTGTCTGCTCTGAGAACCCCGAATACCTGGGACTCATCCGGCTGTGAAGCCAAGAAGATGGGTGATGTGGTAAGAAAGGAATCCTCAATAAAATGAATCAGTATCAGTTATGACATTCCATATTTACCATTTAAACAAATTAGTAACTCATGCATAATCCTGTTATGGTGATCTCCTGCTGCCAAGTTGTATGGCGTGTTTATATCTTGAAGTCTAGTGAATGATAAGATGTTCCCTGTCAATTCCGCGTAGGGAGGGCCTTTCTCGTTAGAGATTGTGTGGGGATATATATTGTGGTTCGAAGTTGGGTGGTTAAGCCCCTTGATAATGTTTCACCTCTCTCAAGATGTCGGATAAGCGTCAGACAGAGATAAGCCAAGCATTCAATTGTTTATCGTAAACAAGTATTATCATTTTTGTTTATGAGAAGGTAAGATTAAATTGAAGTATTTCATTGTTATCATCATTTCACTTTCATATAAATGAATATTGAATATAAGTATTTATCCAATCTTGAGAAACTGTCACAAATAAGCAATCAGAAGGAAAAGAAATCCAAAGCCCTAATTGATTGTGTGAGAGCTAGAACTTTAATTGATACAGTGGTATTGGAAGCCCTAATTGAATCCGTGGTATCCAAAGCCCTAGTTGAATCCGTGGTCGTGGAAGCCCTAAGTGGTAAAGCGGTATCAGAAGCCCTAAATGAACCGATGGTATTTGATGCCCTAATTGGAAAGATGATATGTGATGCCCTAATTTAAATTATAGAGGTATATAGTTGTAATCATCCAATGATTTTTGAGATAGCAGTCGATTTGAGAAATTGTTATAGTGTATTTGTGGACTAACCTGAATGGTTGCAGAAGCATACTTAGATGATTTTTCAGTCTTAGTTTTCTGAGGTATGTGATTTGAATTTCTGAAGTAATTACATTTAATGGTATTTCAAGTATTTAGTTAAGAAATTTGTTTAATTGATTTTAACGGTAAAATCTTCTTCACATGAACATGAATGATGTAACTGCCTTCCTATGAAACGAAGAAGTAACTATATTCCTTGAGTATGTTGAATGTTAATTTAGACTCGGGAAATCTATAATGAGAACATCATCATATGAGGAGTCCATAGCAAGTAGTTGTGTAAAAACACGGATTTGGGCAAAAAATGAATAGGGAAAGTGCATGAGATGATTGCGGAGAGCAAATGGGTCAAGCACAAAATGACTCAAAAATGGGTAGAATAGCCAAAAACGGGTTTTTTGGAGTGGATTGAATTTGCTGACAACAAGCTTTAAAATGTGTAAATGAGGAGTAAAGTGTAATGAAATGGAAACATAGCATGCTTTAATAGGCATAAGTCATGCTATGTATCCGACAAGCATGTGGGAAATTCTTTTACAACCATCGGGTAGCCATACAGAGGTTCATGGAATGCATATTGGTGGGACTTGCACTTGTATTCTCATGAGGGGAAAATAGGGACTTGCTTCCATATTAGGACGGGATTTTATCGCCGACTGCATATGCAAGTAAATAGGGCTTTGCATATGCAACTTGAAGAAGAAGACGGAAGAAAAAGAAGAGACAACATATATACATAAACATAAAAATCTGAAAATGTAAATTGAAAGATTTGCAATAAGAAAAGCAACAAGACCGAAATACCTTGAGGAAAAATAACAAAGAATCATACCCTTTTATCAAAAGGAAAGAGAAGAAGTCATTTTAAACACTTGTGAGAAATCGTAAAATGCAATCAAAGAGATTTCTTGGATTTAGAGACTTTGCAAGATGAAGTGTTAAATAGACTTCGAATCTTGACTCGATCCTTGCAAGAGATGAGTCAAAATTCGTAGCTTGCCAAGTGTTGGAAGTTGGAGCAAAAAGTTGCATCATTTTAGCAATCGTTTTGACCAAGCAATGTGCAACATGCAAAGAATTTGGAAAATGACGTCCAAAGCATATCAAGTGATTTAAGAGACTTGAACATTAGCTAGGAAGGATAGGAAATGCTTTTAAACTTACCTTGATCCAAACAGTTGCTGTTTCAATGGTGCAAATTGCTCAAAACTAGGGCATTCTTGACCAAAAATGTGCCCTAGATGGAATGAGAAATGAAGAAAACACTCAACAAACTCCCTTTCTGAGTAGCCTAATATGCTTTTTGGGTGAGTTTTGGCAAAAACGACCCATAGGTCATCAAAACAATTAAGAAATGCTCTAGATATGAGCATTTGAAAGCTGTAAAATCCGTTTTTTGAGAAAAATGCCTCAAAAAGGGAAGTTTTGAGAGCCAAAAACATGTGTTTTTGGGCTAAACATCACCATTTTTGAGGTGTTTGATCAAAAAACCTCATATTATGAAGTAAAACACACTTTTTGGTTTCATTTACATGTTGGAAATACATGTAATTGAGCCCAAAATCGCCACTTTGGCTTGAGTAAGGATTTAAGTAATTAAAAATGTGTTTTTAAGAGCCATTTACATGTTGGGATGATATGCAAATGGGTTAAAATTCGTCCCTTTGCCTTGGCTTACTTTTAAGACGTAAAAGCATATTTTAAAACACATTTAATGAGGCCCAAAATCGCCACTTTTGATTAAGCTTTGTGGAAATGGGTTTTCTTTTATCACATAAATACTAGGTTGCCGATTTGGGTCCGAGGATGGATTCGGGTTCGTGGGTTCGGGCAAATTTTTTTTTTCCCATTTGGTTTCATGGGTGGGTTCGTGAGTATATATATATATGCATTATATTTACAAAAACAAATATATATATGCATTATATATACAAAAAAATAGAGAAACCCGCAGGTCCTTCTGGGTTCATCACAAGTCCTCTTGGGTTCGCTGTGGGTCCTCTTGGATTTGCCATGGGTCCTCCTAGGTTCATTGTTGGTTTGTCTGGATTTGCTGTGGGTCTGGGTAGGGTCCTTCATTGGACTGTGGGTCCACTCGGGTTTGCACCAACGCCAACCCAGGCGGACCCATAGTCCAAATGAAGGACCCTGCTCGGACTTGGGCGCAAACTCGGACCCAGATCCGGGCAGTAGGGTTCGAATAGCATACATATGCAATTGGGTCCAAAATCACCATTTATGTCTAAGTGAAAATTCACTTTAGACATGCATTTACATGTTATAAGAACATGCTATTTGATTTAAAAAGTCCATTATGTGGTAATTTAAAAAGATGTATATGCAATGGGTTAGAACATCCCCATTTATATGCATTAATATATATAAAATAAACTTATACATGCAAAAAAAAATGTAAATGGCTTAGATTTTGCCACTTACATTGATTTAATAAGTTTTAAATATGCAAATGCATATTAAAATCCCACTTAACACATTAAAATGCGTTATTGCATTGAAAAAGTTCATTTAAATTAATGTTGGGACTTATGTTTTATTGGAAGTAGGTTTTCACATAGTGATTTGCATGTTGATGTATGCAATGTGTAATAAAAATCTCACTTTATGCACTTAAGTTGTCTCATGTATTTATATTTAATATTTAACTATAGTTGTTAATAAAGTAACATGAAAAATAATCTAGAAATAGGTTATTTTCATAAAACATAAAAAACTATGGATAAATCAAATTAGAATGAGTTGAAATTTTAAAATGGACCACACATCCATTTTAAATATTAAATATAATTTTATATCGTGCGATTGTTAACAAAAAGACCACGTTTATGAGATTTTTCAATCAAGATATGCAGTTGTCCTGAAAAACCCCAATTTTTCCCTTATAACTTGAGCTTGACAACTCTCATTTCGACCTAAGTTAGCTTGGAGCAAGTGGAATTCCAAAGGCTATTCACCTAAGGCAAATACAAGACTAAAAACCATAGTGACAAGGATTGCGGCGATTCACGCAATTTGCCGATTCGATTCAAGCCAAACGTTGTTTTGTGAATCGGTGAATCGAATCAGCGATGAAAGGTTTATGAAATAAGTTACTAAATTTCAAGGGTTTTTTAAATTTGCCGATTCGATTTTGATTCATGGCTGATTTGTGATTCGATTCGGCCTTTGCCAATTTCGATCCGATCCTGATTCTAGTTACTTTGCCAAAACCTATTTACAACACAAAGAAAAACAAAAAAAAGACGCAAAAGTTTGCCAAAATTTGAGTATTTGCAGTGAGAGAAGAAAAACTCTTACTAGCAAACAATTTGGGATTTATCTCAACAGAAACCTTCGAAAAGAATGGAGAGATAGGATCACATAGAGTACAATTCAGGGACAATGAATTGTTCCATGACACCTTATCGACACATTATAACAAAGAGGACGCACCTACGAATCCATAAGAAAATTGCGTAGGGTTGCCCCAATTTTGTGAAGCCAAAATTGAGGACAACATCTTATTACCAATCTGATTGTATTGTTGTGTTTAAGATTGGTTATTGCATAGTCTTGTTGAGGGATTGTAAAGCAATATTATTTTCAAAATACATATATTTGCAGTTGGATATTGATGTTTGCTGAATGGATTGGAAATCTTTGCATAAAAATCTGTTGTTAAATTTCTGTATTTTGTTTTTGAGAAAAATTGGGAAAATATTCGGTTAGGGATAGTACAACACTGGAGGTCCAAAAGAAAACAGTGAAATGTTCTACACTGTAACAACACTTCTGAAGCACCGAAATAGCTACAATTGCACAATAATGAACAACAATCCATCTGTCCAATCTCTATGCACTGAAACTGTGCATTCAAAACAAGACATGTACATGAGAATCGAAAGTGATACTACAAGTAATCCAAATCGTATACCTACTGCAATACTCCCTAGTGAACCTGACTTGAAACCCTAATGCACACAAAGGATGCCACAATACACTGAAGAGTGTCCAACAAAATATACCTGGATCCCAAATTTTGAATAAAAGCCTGCTAAGAAGAATAATATTAGACATCTATTGCACTAATCTGATCACACTACCACCATGCTAACAATGGTGAAGGCATCCAATAGGACTCATTCAATCTATAGTGATAATCCTGTGACTGCCTGGATCCCATTATAAACAAAACTCACATTCATCCACCACATAGAGGTAAGACTATCTAGAATCATCTGCTACACCAAATCCTCCTCTATACTATACAATTCCCCCATGGTTGCGAAATTCAATTGTACTATAGGGATAAGAATTTCCAAGGGTGTTTGTATCCCAACCATAATATCTAGTAGTCTAATTTGTTTAGAATATTAAAGTCATAACTTCTATATTCCCTTATTATCTTTGAAATCATTAGCTAGAATCCCAACTGAAAACTGAGTGTTGTTGCTAGTCCAATGATGATGTCTAAATATAACAGGGCAACTATAAATCCCCTCCTAAAAATAGAACCTCTTCCTAAAATTTAGAGAATTGTCTCAAATCACCGAAATGCCTCATAATGCCTCTCAAACCATCTCCCAAATCCGTCTTTAAAAAGAAGAAACTATCTTAAATTGATTGGAATGGCTTGTAAAGCTCTTTGCTGAGCTCCACAACCCCTAGTTGAATCCACTAACCACTCAGCTGCCCTATGAGAACCATTGGTTATGGGCCCATCTTTACTGAAGATTGAACTGAGTAAGGAAGGGACAATATAAACTAAATATTACAATATTACTTTAATAGTAACAAAGATAGGAATTTCGGACAAGAGCCTTCAACGCATTGGTAAATTGTGAGCCTCTTATCTAAGAGGTCTTGGGTTCGAGTCTACTTGAACTTAACTAATAACATTAATAATTAATCAAAATAAATAATAATCATTAACTTTGGCTTTGGCCTATTATCGATTATTAAAATAAACAAAAAACAAAAAAACAAATATAGGAATTTCTAGAAAAATGATTAATTTCTTGACAATATAGTTGCTTAAGCTTCATTGTAAGAAATCATTCAAAATTAAAATAAGATAAAGGCTGAATGGTCATTGACATCCTTAATTTTATAATTATTGATATAGATATGTTATTTCTAGAAATAGAACGGTGGTTGATTCGGAGAGTTAGTTTAGGAAATTTATAAACTTTGACTGGAAGTTTAATTCCCATCAAATTTAAAGAGCTTAAAAGAATATTCGTTAGATTTAACTTTTTCTAGGCCTTTTAGATTGTTTGAATGGTTGCTAGTGCCCTTCATTTTAAAGAGTTCACGAAAACAATTTCAGGACTGTGATAGAATCTTCGTACTAGTATATTGATTACATTTAAATTGTATTAATGTTTGAGTTTTCTGAGTTCTGCAACACTATTGAGGAACATTGCAAGAATTCACACGTTTTTGCTAAAGTCAACTTGTTGGCAGGAGAATAATATTTTTGACCTTTCACATACAGTATGTTCAGCAAGTCATATGTTGAATTTTAAATTTGGAGCTATATGTAATGCATGTATTTAATATTTAACTATTGGATGAACTTAATTGATCATTGGTGCATACTAATTATCACATATGTAATGCATATAGGTTCTTGACAACCTTCCACATGATATTGTCTATTGTGAAAATCAAAGTTCTAGCTGGATGGAGGTTTTACTTGAAAGGGAAGAGCATGAGTATGTTTTCCTTTTTAACAGCAACTTACTGATTTTGCCATTATTGTCAATTAAAACATGCAAAATGCTATGTGATAATATGGTATAAGTGTCAATTTGGAAACTGTAATATCCCTCAATGGGAGATAGCTAATTTAAACATCAATTTTTTCCCTTCACGAATTGATGGTTTGACATTTTATCAAACACGTAGCGTACAACTCTGCTATTACTGTATATGATGTTTTCTTTTGAATGCAAATGATAAAGAGATAACAAATAACTTGCTCTTATTGATGTAATTCTGGTTATTACATGTCAATTGACATACTGAGAATGTAATTGCAAATAAACTAAATATATGGAACCTGGAAAGGTGTACAATTCTATGAGCCTGACAATGCTACAAGCTGCCCAACAGTATCTCCACCCCTTAAACACTCAGCCCCATCTGGAAATCAGAATTGGCACTAAACTTCAATAATCCATGCTGATAATGTAACGCAGGCTCAAATCTTCAAGCACGCAGCCCAGCAGATGAAGTGTGGGTACTATAATGTCAGGTATGGGCTAGAATAATCATTTGCAGGACCTGCTATATGTCTGTGGCTCTACAGCTGTAATCGCAGCCACTGTAATGTGAAACACTGCCCAGAATTTGCAGACCCAAACCCCCAAAATATGCACCCAGAATTGCAGGCTGAATAACGATCAGAATCTTCAATGCTATACACCCAAACAATGGTGAAATGACACCCAGATTTACACTAATAAAATGCTCAATGATGCAGCAATTAGTCTCTAATTAGAAGCCAATCTGTAAACACTTATTGTAAATGAATTTTACCCCTAGAACAGAGATGGTAAAACGCCATACTACAGATGGTTAAAGCACTGTATACAGATCAACTATACACCCAAATTCTAGAGAGAATCCACGCCCAGCTGTAGGTATTGTTGGGCATACAAACAGAATTCTAGACCACCAAATTTACCAGCTACAACCTTCTTTCTCAGTCACAGTAAGTAACAGTAGAGAAGCTACAGAGAAACCATCAAAAATTAACTCACAATACCTCAGCTGTGAACTACCAGGCACTTCTTGAGAATCAAACCCTTATACTTCAGCAAGGGCATGAGAAATCAGAACTCTAGGAATGTCACAAAGTCAATAAGAAAATAAGATAATTAATTAATCGGATGCCTTTTCCAATGAAATTAGCTCGTATTTATAATCCTTTATTGCCAAAAGTTTCCCAAAAGAACTCAACTCCAGAAACTTTCCAACACAACATCACTTTATAATATTTAATACTTGGCTGAGGCTTATAATTAATTAAATAAATGGCCCCTTCCAATGATGACTCAACCCTCAACTTAAGTGAGATTATAAAGTTGAATTATAACTTTATAGTAAGCCATTTAATGATTTAATAATAATTTGGCCACTAAAAATATAATTACTCCCAAAATACTTATCATTTAAATATGTTGTCTGAAATAGGAGTGACACCTATTATTTCTCCATGTGACCAAAAGTACTTTCTGAAAATAGAAAGGGTCCATCCCAACCAACAACCGAATTACCACAAATAGTAAGCATACAAAACTAAGCCAAAACAAATTCCAATCTGAGCCAATCAAAGACCAACCTATAACTTACTGAATTGCGGAGAGGACAAGACCTTCCCAAACCAAGCCAATGCCTTAGAAGACCCTCTATCCATGACAGTAGCCTATGAGGATCACAATAATAGGCTAATCTCTTAAACTCCAATGTTGACAAAAAAGGGGACATCACAGAAACTCAAAGGAAGTTTTGTGATACATAACTCAAAATCCTTTATGAGAGTAACCCAAAGCCCAAATGACCAAGATAAAATTCAATGATTTGCATTGGTGTTTTTAATTTGGCTATAGTACAGTGCTAATAAAATTTGAACATACCTTGATGGTTTCGTATCTTGTCTTCCAAGACAATTTCAAGCACAAACACCACTTCTTTGCTACAGATCAGACCCCTCTAAACTCTATATCAGAGCTTTTTTATTCACATTTATTCCTCTTAACCCAGATGACTGTTTACAATATCTAGTGATCTATGGTGCATGTGGGTTTTGAATTTCTTGTTGTGCATTAACATTCTTTGTTTGGTCACATTGTCTATGTTGTTTCAATCTCCACAAAACTGCAAATACTATATACATTTTTCCTAGCACACTGCAACTGTATTATTCTGTCATCGATTTATTATATGATCATGCTTTGTGGTATGGCTTGATTTTTGGAATCTAAGCCATGGGAAATGTTGGTGCCCCATTTTGTTGTGTCTTATTTTTGCCCTGTACTTCTCTATTGGTCTGCATTTTTCCTTTGTTGGCACAGTATTGATCTTTGATCTGAGGGATTTTCTATTTTGGGTTCCCTTTTGGAAGAGCAAGTTAAGAGGGTCAAGAAATGTTAAGGAAGCTTGTCAAAATAAAAACCAAGAGAAATTGGTTTATGGGTTTTACGTTTCCATTTGGACTATGTTTCGTTCCCTTAGTTTTCTCACAAGGTCCTGTCCAATTCAAATTCACTACAGAAGGAAGTAAAGAAATGAAAATAAGCTAGGCTATTCTTATGTGAGAACTTTTCTTCCTAGTGTACTCTCCCTCTCAAAAGCTATTGGGTTTCAATTTGTAGGTTTTTCTTGCATGATCCAGCTCATAAACTTTTCCAAACGCTTAAGCCTTTGCAGGATCTTGATGCCAATCAGAACCTCTCAATTCAAAAGTAAATATCCAGTTCAGTTGAGTTTTTCTTCACCTAACCACTCATTGATTATACTTAATTGTGTGAGATCCATTTGAACTCAATCATTTGCATGTAAACTTAAGCTCAACTTAGATAGATTCCCTACATCCAATATTTCATAAGTCAAAACTAAATGTTTGCTGAGCTTTGACATAATCTGAATCCCATTCATAACCTTTTTCTTTTTTCTAGTTCACTTTGAAAGTTTTGTCAGCCATCCATTGGCGACATCATCATATGTCATTAGCTGCATCCTTTGAACTTGATCATTTGCATGTAAACTTAAGCTCAGCTCAGATAAACTCCCAGCACCCAATATTTCATAAGTCAAAACTAAATGTTTGCTAAGCTTTGACATCCTATGAATCCCATTCATAACCTTTTGCTTTTGTCTAGTTCACTTTGAATGTTTTGTCGGCCATCTGTTGGGACATCATCATTTTTTCATTAGCTGCACTTGTAGTAATTACTTTACCATATGAATTGGATCTTTTCAGAGCTGTACTTGTAAACTGATCCAATTACTTTTCCTTGCAAGCTACCTATCATAACATCATGCTTACATCATCATTTCATCATCACCTCTTTGTGAAGATTATGTAGCCATTCAAATTGAACCATTTTCAGATGCACTTTCTAATCCAGTTTAGCTGATTTTCCCATAGAACAGCTCACTTGCATTTTTCTGCATGTCATCCATTGTTGATGTCACAATTTTGTCAGTTGATGTATCCCACCTTCTTGATATTATAATGGAATCATCCCATCCAAAGCCATCGTACAATCCACTATGATGAAATACTTATGTTATGATGACACCATCCTATCCTTTTGGTGATGTCATCATCAAAGCTTCTCATTTGAATTGGACATAGAGGCATTGCCATTCTAGTTGGTTCAGTCACGATGGCTTTCTCCATAGATTCACTTCAAAGGGACTACTTTGCATGTTCGATTTAGATAGAAACTCCCACAAATGGTTCAATTGCACCCCTTGGACCTGCTAAAGAACCACACTGACCAAAAAAATTCCGTTGTTGTGTGTTGGTTGCTTGCAGCTACCAAATTCAATTCGACGGCAACAAAAAATCTTTCTAGATGCAAAAGGCACATATCCACAAGGAAAAGCGACACTCCACCGCAATAGTTATTGTTCGTAAGCTCAAAGTTAGACTTGCCATTTCCATATCATTGTTTTAATACTTGTAGTGGAATTTCTTGTTTTGTAATGTGCTCAAACCAACAAATCACTAATGCAATGGTATGGTGAGGGTGAAGGGAATGTTCTTTCAAACCTCTTAATTGATTAGATTAGATCTAGAATAAACAGACGTCCACAAAATGTTGGTCAAGATAGCATCTAAAGTTTGGGCACCCTTTGCAACTTTGGAAATCATGGATTTCTATGGTCCTTATGCATGTGATCACGTTTTCCATTTTGGGCAATCTACAAGAGGCTATAGGCTTGAATGTAATGTCGCCAACTAGGGCTTTACTTGATTTACCTTGAAATTCCCAACTAGCATTTGGAGTGCACTTGGGAATGGGAACCTATAACGTTCCCTTTTAGAAGAATGCCAATTTCCAGTGATTAACATATATAACAATGCATTTATATCAGATTAAGAAATAACTACTGATTCATAACACATATATAAGCTCTAACCACTTCTCTCTTAATCAATAACCTTAGAAAGGATGGACATTTACATCTCATAGGGCGCTTGACACCAATATACAAGTAGGCATCCTCAAGGCTTCAAGGCCCCATTGCTATATCACATCTTTGGAGTTTCCTCCTTCATTGTGAGGGTTTAGTTTGCCTCTCCCTATATTACACCAACCTGTCCTCTTTGCAACGTTCCCAATCTACCTAGGATTCAAAATCAAATCTGAAGGTGAAGATTGATTGTTGAGATGGCCATTTATATGTGTCGTATGTTTACTGTACTAGTAAAGAAATCAACGAATACAGACAATAGAATGGAATAGCGAAATAATATTCGCAATAGTAGATGATTATGATTTACAATGATCACAGACGGGATATAAATACTACCGCCGAACCTTCCCGAAGGGTTCCGTCGGCCACAACATTACATCCGCTACAAACTATTTACCCGTCGGCTACAAAATACAAAACACTGACGACAGTCAATCCGTCGGCTACAGAAACATCGCCGAACCCATCTAGTCGGCTAACACCATCCCCCCCAAAAAGAAAAGTCGTCTCCTGACGACTGACAAAATATCTGAGACAAATTAACAAACAAAATACATTAACAGAGTGACTACAACAAGAGAAATCTGCTTCTGACACATCACTGTCACCTTCGTCCCATGCTTGTAGCCTCTGCTAACACAACACTGCCTCCTTGATGAAGCTGACCTTGATAGCCACCTGTGCTGCTTTTTCTGCTTCCAACACTGGGTCCACTGAGCTAAGTGTTGCTGCACTGCCTCCAACTGGATGATTAGCTCCTCCCGAGCTCTCTACGCATCCACCAAGACAGCCTCCCGGCCAACACTTACTCCCAGCGCCTCGGTACACAAACAGTCCATCCCTGCAGCAACTTCAACTCTTCTCAACTGGTCAGACTCCCACGACTGATATCCGCAACGACTGGGGTTACAGGGGGCAACGCCCCCGGCGGGGTTGAGGGGTAGTGCCCCCACGGGGTCCGGGGGCAGCGCCCCGGGTGTGCTCCCTGTCGCAGTACAGGGCGGGGTCGAGGGGTAGTGCCCCTCGCCGCCAAGACCAAATTAGCACTTCGCAACCCACATAGAAATGCACAGAACACACCATTTCTGTCATTTTCTACCAATTCTGCACTTTTTATGGCAACCACAGATGCGTCCCCTTTCCTTTGGCATCATCTGTAACTCATTCTGAACAATTTGATTCTGTCGTTTTTTTTTTTTTTTTTTTTTGAAAACCCCGCACACCCATCTTCTACACAAACTCAATAATCTCTCCTCCGCAAATGAGAAACAAAATTCCAACAATCTTTCACTGAAACCACTCCTCCGGAAATGAGAAGCTCAACAATTCTTCTGGCAATGAAAACAGAAAGATAGATCATGTTGCGGAAGACCTGCCGCGGGACAGTCCGCGGACCTCCTGTTTTAACTGCCTCGCGGAAATAAAAAACTTCTGCGGATTTCCCTTCTGCCCGCGGGGCTTTTCCACCCGCGGACAGACTTTGTCCGCGGGGTCCTCTTTCCATCCGCGGACAGACTCTGCCCGCGGGGTCCTCTTTCTTTTTCTTTTTTTTATTTTTTTTATTTTTTCAAATTTTTATTTATTTATTTATTTTATTTTATTTTATTTTTATTTTTTTTTCTTTTTTATTTATTTATTTTTCGACAAAAATAAAATAAAATTAAAAGACAGCACCTCAATTTTGCCTCCAGGCATCGCCATTTTGCAACGACGACGACAAAGGAATCATTTGATCATTCTGTGACGGTGACGGCATCTTCCTAGCATGGTAGGATTCGTTGACTACGTGAGGTACCTCTTGCCCATCCAATGTTTCCAACTTTACCACTCGATTGTCGCCGACCTCCCGGATCTGATATAGTCTAAGCCATCTGGCCTTAAACTTTTTCACTTTGATTTCATTCCGACCGTCATACGCCTTACATCTGTTCTGTGCCACCTCCGTCGCCCACTGTGCCTGCGGTTGTCGCGCAACTAGATTATTTCCTTGCTGTCGGTGCCCTTTCACTAATTTTATGCTGCAGTGTAACCTTTTCTTTCCGCGCGGTCCATTCACCATGTATCGAACAGTGGGATTTTTCGTTTTTCTGTGTTTAGACTGTATGTTCTTCCCCTCAACTTCAGCCATGGCAGCTTTTCCTTCTTCCGCTTCCCTGCATTCCTCCACACATTCGTTTTCCTCTTTTTTCTCACCTTCGTCGACCCTTAGCATATTACAACTCAGAAAGAGTTCGTAGTCTTTTATCTGCCAGTGGTAAAGGCCATTCACCGAGTCCAGGTCGTCGTCATTCGATCCTCCGTCAAGTCTCAATACTCCTTCATCCGGTTCCATTCTCCTCTTTCCTTCGTCATCACTCTCACCTTCACTGTCAGAATCTGACGATGCTGCCTCCTCGCCAACCATTTGCGTGTGCAGGTCAATTATGAATCTTTTGCCTCTGTGCTCCATTGATAGGGTATTTCGTTTCTAATCATGTTTTACTTTTGCTTGCACCAACCAATCTCGTCCCAGAATAGCATCATATCCTTTTCTTTTCAATGGAATGACTACGAAATCCAATAAAAATGGTTGCATACCAATGGTTACCGGTTGTGCCCTCAAGGTTCCTAACGGTTTGATCCCGTGCTGGTCCGCCGTGAGCAACTGGAATGTAGGTGGCCATAGCGTCGGCTTCCCCAACTTCTTCCAGGTATCCTCTGGTAAGACATTCACGCCGGACCCTCCGTCAACAATTGTCTCTGTCAAAACATTTTCCAAAATCCCCATCTCGATGACCGCCGGATGCCGTCCGGAGGTGATTGCCAGCAGCATTGGGTCTGTTGTCGTCACTTCCCTACTGTGCCTTCCTGTGTCCTCCGTTGCTTTCGAAAACGGTGTATGATTTAGAATGGCCGTCCGTAACTGGGGCATTGTGAGGAGGTCACTTATCTTTACCGGTATCTCCGTTTGTAAGATCTGTCATACAATGTTTTGTTCTGTGAAGGTCTTTGCCAAGGTGCTGGTGATGTCCTTGAACTGAGATGTCCCTGCCGACGATGCCTTTCCAATTTCCGCCTGCATTTCCCCCAATTTTCTTTTTGCTCCGCTTGCCTTCGTGTAATTGCCAGAACCTCCTCTACATCTGTGCCAACAGTGATCAAGTTTACTCTAGACTTGGGACACTTGGAATCTTCGTGATCGCCGGGTCCGCACCATCTGCATAATAATTTCGGTGTGTTTGCCGCTGTACAATCCTGCGCAAAATGACCCCACAAATTACATGCTCGGCATTGAATGATTGGCCGTCCGTTTGCATCATACTGAGTTTGACTTCGGCTCCCATTATTATTGTTATTGTTTGCATTGTTGTTATTTTGCCCTCTGCTATTATTCCTGTACCCTCCGGATGTGGCACCATCAATGTTTGCATTTTCGTTACTGCCCGACGGGGAAGCTTGCTGCGTAAGAAGTGCCTGCGGAGATCCTCTTGTCTTCATGTTAAAGGAACAGTCCTTTGTCGAATGGCCCATGATATGACAGATGTCACAAAATTGGTTCTTTGGACACGATCCTTTAGTATGACCGTTGGTCTTACACTTCGTGCACCACAATTCACTGCCTTTTGGCTCCTTCTGCATGTTTTTAAACTCCTTCATCATGCGAACCATATCCTTCTGTAGGGCACGAACCTTCTTGCTGCTACTTTCGTCATCGCTGCTATCATCTTTTGCAGGCTCGTCGTCATCAGAATCAGAGGAGCTAGTTTTCTTCTTCTTTGTCTTCTGTTCACTTTCAAGATCCAGTGCTCTGTTATATGCGTCCACATATGACGACGGTGGCACAATTTTCATTTTCCTCCGCAACTTCGATCGTAGGCCATCCACGAACCATCTTTTTTGCAATCCGTCCACTGGCTTGCTTTCCATTTTGTTTATTAAGTCTTTTAATCTCCTGGCGTAGACGCGGACAGTTTCGTGCTTCCCCTGTTTGGTATTGAAAATCTCTGCTATGATTTCATTATCATCCCGCAAGAGTTTAAATTCCGTCAGGAACTCCTTTGTAATGTTATCCCAGGTATTCAGCTTTTGTGGATCCATATTCGAAAACCAATCAATCGCCACACCCCTTAGGGTTGCCGAAAATTGTCTCATCCAGTCGTCTTCATCAGTTATGCCATTTGCCCTCCAGATCGTTTCACATGTTTTGCAATGTCGAATGGGATCGGCCGTACCATCGCCATTGAACTTCAGCAGTTTCTCTTTTGGTCCTGCCATCACAATTGGTTTCTGTAAACAGGCGTTGCTCGGTCCTGCAACACCGGCGGTCTGCACTCCCACACCGGCGGTCTGCACTCCCACACTGGCGGATTGGTCTCCCACACCGGCGGACTGGTCTCCCACACCGGCAGTCTGCACTCCCACACCGGCGGACTGGTCTCCCACACCAGAGGTCTGCACTCCCACACCGGCGGTCTACACCACACCGACAGACTGCTCTCCTACACCGGTGGACTGCTCTCCCACACCGGAGGTCTCGACAGCTGCGAACCTTGGTGAAGAAGAAGGATCTTTTGAAGTTGTTTCCCGCAGAAGTCTATCCCGGACAAAGAAGTCACTCCACGCTCGTGCTCCTTCGGCACTGCGAGCCGTGCGAGTTGATGCTCTTTTGTCTGAATTTTCTTCCCTCGGCGAACACAAATTCAAGAACTCCTCCCGTGCTTCTTCCACCAATTCCACCCGCTGCCGAGTCTCCTCCAACAATTCCTCCGCGCTTCGGTTTCCGTCGGCAATCTTTTGAAATCTCCATTGGCGTTCGGCTTGCTGTGCCAGAATTAAATTCTCTTGCGCAGTACGGATTCCATCTTTTCCCTTGACTTTATTCCGATCCTTGTTAAGCTGATTTGGCATTAATCTTCATTCCTCCCACCTTCCAAGTTCATAAGGCAACGATGCCAAATGTTTACCGTACTGGTAAAGAAATCAACGCATACAGACAATAGAATGGAATAGCAGAATAATATTCGCAATAGTAGATGATTATGATTTACAATGATCATAGACGGGATATAAATACTACCGCCGAACATTCCCGAAGGGTTCCGTCGGCCACAACATTACATCCGCTACAAACTATTTACCTGTCGGCTACAAAATACAAAACACCGACGAGAGTCAATCCATCGGCTACAGAAACACCGCCGGACCCATCCAGTCGGCTAACATCGTACAATGCATTATGTGCAAGAAATGTTGTACGCAATTGAGATGGCAATTGATGGTTCGTATAATGGGAGGAAAAATAGGTCGTACGGTATGAAATCTGACCAGTTCGTACAATGTCTAAAGCCAAAGATTGACCATACGAAAATTGTGGCAGGAGTATGTCCAGTCAATTGGAAGGATGTATGGTGAGCTAATTGACGTACGATGAATCTGGAGTCCTTATGATAGAGAGAGTGTCTGTATGGTAGGGAGAGCCAATGCTAGCATACATGATTGTCAATTAGTGCAATAGGCAGAGTATGCCATATGCTTGCTAAAGTTTGTCAATTATTCCTATGCTAATCGCCTTCTTTTCATGAGCTTGGACTACAGAAAATTTGAAGGTTGAAGATCAAGGATATTAAGTATATATTCCAGATAGTATGAACAAGATGGATGCCAAATAAGATCGATTAGATTAGCCAACTATCATAGAGCAGTAAATATAGTTGCAAACATGATGATGCTCCAGATGTGCTAGATTCGAAGAAAAGTCATACATAAAATGGAACAGGTGAGGGTTGAATCCCATCGAAATCAAAATAGCCAAATAGGGCAGAGCTTCCAAAATGGTGAACAATACTGAGCTCCAATAGAAATATGCAGTACAATAAAATAATTCTAATTGCCTACCTAAACTACTCAACTTGACAGACATTAATACCTCGCTGAGGGAGAAACTTCATGCTGACAGAGGACACAGTAAACACCTACAAAAATAAATAATATAGAAATGGGTCCAAGATATGCTAAATCGATCGACTCCATATAAAAAATTCTTTTAATGTCTAATTTATTTTATGATGGTAACATTACAGTTGTCTCATCCCAAAATTCGCTTGTCCTCAAGAAAATGCAGTGCCAGATGTTTACGAACTTGATCCCCTTTCTAGGTGGTCCTATTGAGTCGTAAATGCTTCGAGTGTACAAAGTATTCCTTGATGGTGCAGTTTTTTAGTTTCCTTTCCAAGATATCAAGGATTTCTACAGGTTCTAGTACCAACTTCTCTTCTTCATTGAGAGGTGGTAGGTTAGCCGATACAATGATGTTCTGCCCCACTGCTTTCTTCAGGCAAGATATGTTGAAGATGACGTGTATGTGGCTTCCGTCTGGTAGCTCTAGTTTATAGGCAAGTTAACCTATGCATCGGGCTACATGGTAGGGCCCATAGAAATGTGGCCTCATTTTTTGTTTGTCACTTGCCTTCAAGGATGATTGTCTGTGCAGCTGGAGTTGGAGATAGACTGGATTAGTCACCTCAAAACTTCTCTCAATTTGATGTTTGTTGGCATTTATCTTTTTCTAGTTTTGTGCATTCTGTAAGTTTTCCTTCAAAAACCTTAGAATGTTTTGTCCTTCTTGTAGCTAGTCCTCATCCCTAGGTGTACAATAGTCTCCTAAGATCATGTCCACAAATGAAAGGGAATCATAACCGTAAAGTACTTTGATGGGCATCATCCCAATCGACATGTGATAAGGTGTTGTAGTATTATTCCCCTAGATGCAACCATTTGACCCATGCCTGTTGTGCTAAAATATAGTTCATTAGGCACCTGTCCAACCACTTGTTCACAATCTTCGTTTGCCCATTGGTCTGGGGGTGATTCCTAGTACTTGGTGACAGTTTTGTTCCTACCAACTGAAATATTTCTGTCCAAAAAGTGCTGAGAAAATGACTGTCCCTATTGCTAATAATCTTTCAGGGTAATCCATGCAGGTAGAAAACCTCCTTGAAACTCCATGGGAATGGCAAAGAAGTGTGCGTACTTCGTCAACCTGTCAAGTACCACAAAAATGCAATCCCTTCCATTTACCTTTGGAAGTTCGGTGATGAAGTCCATGGAGATGTCCCACTTCTATTTTGGTATTGGCAAGGGTTGTAACAATCTGGTAGGTAATGTGTGTTTAGATTTGTTTTGTTGGCATGTAGCACATTCCACACATACTGCAAGACATCATCCTTAAGTCCTTTCCACGAAAACCTCTCCTTAAGTTGTCTATAGGTCTTGAGGAATTTGGGGTGTCTGACAAACAATGAGGCATGCATTTCCTTTAGTCCCTTCCATTTATCTTTGGAAGTCCAGTGATGAAGTCCATGTAGATGTTGTCCCACTTCTATTTTGGTATTGGCAAGGGTTCTAACAATCTGGTAGGTAACGTGTGTTCGGATTTGTTTTGTTGGCATGTAGCATATTCCGCACATACTGCAAGACATCATCTTTAAGTCCTTCCCACGAGAACCTCTCGCTAATTTGTTTATAGGTCTTGAGGAATTTCGGGTGTCTGACCAACAATGAGGCATGCATTTCCTTTAGGATCTTCTGCTTCAGTGTGGATTCAAGTACTAGGTATATCGGGTCCTTGTAGTAGATGATGTCATCAACCACCTTGTATCAATTGTCCTGAATGTCACCATCCATTAGCTTGCATGCAAAGGTGTTTTTGGAGTATTCCACCAATAAGTATGCCTTTCAATTAGTTGAAATCTGGGCTAATGAACATATGGCTGGTTTTCTTGACAAAGCATTCATTACGACATTATTATTTCCCTTCACAATATCAATGTTGAAAGCTTGTATTTTACTTACCCATTTCTATTGTCTCTCATTCGGATCCTTCTATTCCAGGAATGAACAACAAACTTGGCACCCACCAAATATTGTCAAAAACTAGTCAAAGCGTGCACGATGGCTAGCATTTCCTTATCATAGATGGAGTATAATTGTTTGTCTTGTGTGAGCTTCTGGCTCTCAAACGCTATCTACTGTTGATCCTGCATTAACACAATGCCAATGGCTTCCTCGGAGGCGTCACACTCCAATATGAAGGGTTGAGTAAAATCTAGTAGTGCAAGCATCGAACAAGTTCTCATGGCCACCTTCAATTTATCGAAGGTGTGTTGTGCCTCTTCACTCCCTTGAAAAGAACCTTTCTTCGTGGGATCTGTTAAAAGCGCAGTGAGCTAAGAGAAACTTTTTACAAATCTCCTATAGTGATTGCATAGGCCAAAGAATCCTTGCAACTCCGAGAGTGTTTTTGGCAGGGGTGTAATAACCCCAACTGGGTATAATTGTGACAAACACCAAATTCCTGTACAATTTAGTTTGACATTTCATCAAACACTTTGCCAGCAAGCTTTGATATCACTGTGATAAAGCCTACAACAACTGTCTCTTATCAATAGTGATAATGTAGTTTGGGGTTTTAATGCTTTTTTCCGATTTGTTAATTTTTGGATATATGTGGGAAAGAAATGACAATACTGAAAATTTAGCAAATTACTAACAAGCCAATTCTGAAATGAACTCAATTGCAATTTTTTTTATAAATTCATTTAAATTCTACATACGACTTGACCAAAGTTAAAGAAGCTATAATTTCCCAACTTCTAACTGATTTGCAGTAGAAACATACATTTGAATGTAGACTTGTTAAGACTGCAATGCGATCCACCTGGGCATTTTACAGCAGAGGAATTGAATCTCTCATATCACAATATAGGGTGCCTATACAGGAGTTTGAATGCCCAAGACTGAGATATTCAGACACCCCCAATTATAGAAATTACAGTCCCCGATAACCATCAAACTAGGCGCCCAATAGCTATTGGCAGTCATCGGTCGGAACACAATTAATCACAGCCCGATATGGCTTGTAAACTACTCCTACGCTGCCCAGGTATTTCCCAATGAGACATGCCCAATACTGAAAATGGTGGCATTGAATGCAGGTAGAATTGCTGCCTGTAAATGCTAGATTGCTGACACCAAATAGCAGGGAGTCCAACGCTCATAGAAGCAGCTGACTGTGAAATATCCCCAACAGGTGATAACTTCATTTAACACCCAAATCTTAAACTTCCAGGGTTAGACATTTCGTCAAACCCTTCGCTGACAAGCTCTGATACCAATGTATGGGCCTTGCTATATAGAATCAATACTGATATCGCTTTAAAGAGTTTTATTAAAAGCTCTAAATAAGCGAAGACTGTACTATGTCAAGCTCCGGTTCCAATGGAAACTAATTTTACAATCAATGCATACATTTGAACTTCTCATTTATTTGACCAAAAATACTTAATGCTGACATTTGAGCAAATAATTATGGAATGTTTGGAACCTGCTTCTTTTTTAGACAGTCCTCGTTGGTCAAACTACACCCCAGTTAGCCGCCGGAGTTGGTAGACACCTTCAGCCCGACCCGTAAGCGGTCTGAAACAGTCGGATAAGCCTTAGCGGATGCCTTAATCTGCAGTTCGTGCCGTTTACTAACTGTGATAAGTGTTCGGAAATCTTTGTTAGGTGATTCCGACCTGAGCCTGCCTGGAGTGTCCAGAAATAACATGGATGGTATAGCATTGCCCGATTACGATCAAACCGCGACTTGAGGGGGAGCCCGACTGAATTTGTTGAGGGTCGGAAGGTCTGATCGTAGACTCGCCATGGATACTGTGTAAAACCTGCCGCTCAGATCGTAAGGACAATCTTGCTATTAATTGTAATAATCATCATACCTTTGTCGGGAGATCCTCGCACAGCTTCACTGTTAAAGAGGTATACTGCTCAATATATATCGAATACAGGATACGGTTCTTTACTTATAATTGCAATACACCACAGAATGATGCCAACAACGAATGTCTGCCGAGAATCATGAGCGGTCAATTACTATCTTTAAACCAGAACAATACACCTGACCCCTGGTATAGCTATGAAGCGAATGTCCTTAAGCACTTCACCATGAATGATAATTGCCTTACGCCACAGAATTAATACGAATTACTATTAGTTGCAATCTGCAGGATATTGTGGGCGAGTTAATATGATCCGCCTGATATTTTAAACCCAGTGCCCTGAATCGTGTGTAACTTTGGGCGTGATTGAAATATGCTTTCCGCCTGCTAATGGCGATTACAGTTTTAGGAGTACACGAGTATTCCCCACGAAATTCGGCCAACCTGGCTGCTTCTTCAAACTCAATAACCGCCTAGTGATATCAACCCTTCTTAATTAGCAATCAAACTCCTTCTGAAACTCGCCTCCAATATAAACTCCCTCAATTCTGCCCTTGAATCAGCAATTCTGCCCCTGACCTGATGATCTGAATCGAATCCTTCAAGAATAGTGATGCAAGAACCACAAAATTGGACCTTAAGCCACAAATAATCGCCTTGATGAAATGATTGAATGTCACCTCCAATCTGCAATAATTCAGATGATATTTCACACCCTCAAAATTGCGTACCTATTGAGAGTTTTCGTTCTCAATGGCCAATTGTGACAATTGCAGAAACCCTAGGTTCTACAATGCACATGTGATTGAATCACAATCTGATAACAAGAGAGAAAATGAACAACTGCCTGCCTCGAATGGAGCCCCGGGGTGCCTATTTATTCTTTTCGCTCCACCTTCTCCAGAGACTTCTAGAACATTTTTGATTTTATCTATTAAGTGACTTTATTAAATATTTTTATAATCCAAGTCACTTTATTAAATTAATTAAATATAAAGTTATCTTTTAATATTTATTTATTTGATAACTTTATAAATAATTAACTTAATATCACTTATTTATTTAATTAAATAATTAATTAGTCGTCCTTATAAAATATTCATTATTTTGGACAACCAGATTAATTAAATTAATTAAATCGAACTGTCACCAAAAATGGGGACATGACAGACTGGCACCCCAATGCCACAGATTATTAACGCTCAGAAACCAATGCCACTGACCTAGAGAGTGGCATTGAAAGCAAATATAAATCGCCCCCAAGCAATTCAGGAAATAAGCCTAGCAGCAGACAATGCTAGTGCCTCCAATGCAGATTACGCAGTCACCAGAATATACTCCCACAAGCAAGTTGGAAGAAACAACCAACAACAACATTATGAAATGCAAATAACAGAGTTATGAGTTACTAGTTACCTCAGCATAAACCCTTCTTCTCAGCCACAGAGGAAAAACAGTAAGAGAAGACTCCAAATTCTTCAATTGACAAAACACTCCTCAACCACAATAGATACAAAAAGGGGAAGCAACCAAACTCAGTCCAAATCCATTATACTTCAGCAATGGATCGAGAATCCTCAAACTCAAAAACCCTCACAAGAGACATAATAAACAAATAGAGAAATGGATGTGTTCCTCTCCGAATGAACTCATATTTACAACACAATATGACACTCAGCTTCTTCACACTTTTCAGCTAAGAAGCTTCATCTTCACAACACCACCTTATAATATTAAATAACTTAAAGTGCCATTATGATAATAAAGCATCATTTATCAATTAATAAATATGAAATCTTTAATAAATAATCTCCATCCAATGCAAATGATGATCGACTGCCAATGTCACCAACTGCACTGCCAAATATGACTTACTAAAAATAGAAAGTCCACAATTGAGACCCTCAAATCTCACTGTGAGTTCACGAGGGCCGCGATGATGAGCTGACCTAGCCAACAAAAGAGACTTGGTAAAAATGGGGACATTACAGGAGGCCAATCAAGAATAGCCTGGGTGTTCTCTTGGTGCACCTTACTCCATATCTGCTAATGACATGTCCTACGAAAAATATTTATGTCATCTGAAATTCGTAGTTGGATTGCTTGGCGAACTATGACTAGGCCTCCATGATATCGAGGACTTCATCTAGATGCCTCAAATGCTCTTCCCATGGTTTTTTGTAAATAAGAATATCATCAAACAATACCAGTAAGAACTTATGCAACTGTTTGTAGAAGATGTGATTCATGCAAGACTAAAATGTAGCTGGTGCATTCGTTAGTCCAAATGGCATGACCATAAACTCATAATGCCCATAATGACATCGGAAAACTGTCTTTTCCACATCTTGTTCTTGCATATGAATTTGATGATATCTAGAATGAAGACTATTTTACAAAAATAAATTGTGCCATGCAATACATCAAGTAGTTCATCCATCCTAGGAATAGGGTATCTGTTTTTTATTGTCTTCTTGTTTAGCAAACGGTAGTCCACACACGTGCGCAACATCCCATCCTTCTTTCTCACTAACACCACTAATGATGCAAAAGAACTAGAGCTAGGATGAATCCAACTTTTGTTGAGCAGTTCCTAAATTGTTTTCTCAATCTCATCTTTAAACTGTTTGGGATAGTTGTACGATGTGGTGGTGACTGGCTTAGCAAACGGTAGTCCACACACGTGCGCAACATCCCATCCTTCTTTCTCACTAACACCACTAATGATGCAAAAGAACTAGAGCTAGGATGAATCCAACTTTTGTTGAGCAGTTCCTGAATTGTTTTCTCAATCTCATCTTTAAACTGTTTGGGATAGTTGTACGATGTGGTGGTGACTGGCTTAGCACTTGTTGTCTTGCATTTTGTCACCACAAAATGCAGGTAATAGTACGAAACTTTTTCAACTTAGTTTTGCATTTCTTTGAGTTTTGTCTGTTATTTAATTGGTTAGTATTGATCAACCAATCAACTCTAATTAATATAATGAATCCTTTTATTGAAGGGTTTCGTCAAGTCTTTTTCGTTTTTCCATTTGTTGAGCATATGCTTATTTTTCTAGATCTTCAATGTCCTTTTTTACATTTTTGAGTGTGTGTTGGTTTTTAGTCTTTTGGTTTTGCTCGAGTCATTGCTTTCGGTTTTCCCTTTGATTTGATCTAACTTGAGACTTAATCGGAGTTGTCAATCAAAAGATATGACCATTTTAGTGCCCAAAAGGTGGACCTTTTTGATGCAACTCCATAAATTAAAAATATCATGTTATATTGTTTATTTGACATTCACTTTTTGAAAAATATAACTTAAATTCACTTTATGTTATGTTTTCAGTTACTTTATCAATTAAATTTTCACTTAAAGTAACTATAGTGCACTTTATGTTATATTTTTAAGTTGAGTTGTTTTTCGATTTTTCACCTAAGTGACTATATTAACTATATAGTACAATTTAATTTTTGACATTTCAATCAAATGCTCTAGTAAATATTACTTATTAAATTATATTTACCCATTATATTGTTAATGTGATAATGTAAATATAATTTATGTCCCACTTAAGTAATATTTTATCAAAATTAAATTGACATGTGCTTATTAAAATCACTTAAATGTGTAAAAATCACTTAAAAATGAACCTTTTTCATGTCATTACATATAAAAATTACTTAGAAGTAGACCATTTTGATGCAAGTGCATGTAAACTCACTTAAAATGTGCAATGACAAAAAAAAAGAGCTACATGTGTTATATGCATATTCACCAAAAAGGTGAGCTTTTGCCTTGAGTTGCATATGCATGTAAATTAAACATGTCTTTGCACCAAAAAGGTGCGTTTTTGCCTTGGGAGAGTCTATTACATGTTTTTGAAACATGTAATGGCCTCTAAAAGGTGCGTTTAGGTCTATGTTGCATATTTAAAACATGTAATCACACAAAAAAGGTTCGTTTTGCATTCAACTTCATGCATTTGCCCTTCCAAAACCCATTTTTGAAGAATTTCATGACATTGGCCTCCAAGAACCCATTTTTGGTGATTTCTCCATCAAATGACTTGAAATCTTTCCCTCAAGAGGCATTTTGGCATCCTCATGCATTCCCATGCATTTTGCAACCTCTTTCATGCCAAAAATATTTTGTTTCAGCCTCATTTGGAGCCATGTTTTGGACAAAAACACCTAGATTTGGGGCTTTAAAAGTCACGTTTTGGCTCAAATAGAAGTCTTTTTGGCATTTCAATTCATCTATATGCTATTGAAGAACGTTTTTTCTATTAGATGTCAAAAAGGCTTCATTTCATGACTTTTATGAATCATAGTTTTGCTAAAAACGCCCAGAAAATTGGGATTTTTATCTACTTTTATACGTTTTGAAGTCATTTTTTTGCATTTGGATCTATGTATTAGCATTTGGGGAAGTTGTTTTTGCATTCACAAGTCAAAAATGACTCAAAAACATGCATTTTGTGGCCACGTTTTTGCAAAAACGGCCCAGATTTTTGCATAAAAAAGTCATGTTTTTGTTGAAAAAACTCAAAAAATGGCATTTCCAGCCCATACCTTTGGATCAATAGAGGTTGTTTTTGAGTTTTAATGCATACCATTGCCTTTGGAGACCACGTTTTTGGCATTCTCATGTCAAATTCGATCTTTCATTGCTCATTAATATTTGTTGAATGCAAGTACGGAAGAAGTCAAAAAGTTGTTTGCAAATCCAGATTTGAGAAAGAATTGGTCTTCAAAGTCTATGATTCTTGCTATTTTGGCTCTTTGATCTCCAAAGAAGTGGACTTTTTCAAAATTTTCATCAATTCATGCTTATCTTGCTATTTCCATGCATATTTTAGCTTGATGTTGCACATTTGTCCAAATATATGCCATGAATTGTGCATTTCTCCTTTAAATATGATGAAAGTGGTTCATTTTCATGTTTTTGGTGTTTTCCTAAACTCTAAATTTGAATTTGCATGTTGAAGTGACTTGTTTGTTGATATGTTTGAGTCTTTTGCCAAAGGTATGTTCTTTTGAAGTTTGTTTTTGTGTTTTGTGTGTTTGCTTTTCGGTTTTCTTCATTTTTGGAGAAGTTGCAAGTTCTTTCCCAAGAACTTGAGCATATTTCATTTCACTCCACATTCCATTTCATGAAGAGCATCATTTCATTCCTTTTTCATCTTTCCATATCACAACACTTCACATCTCATTTGTCAAATGCGATTACGTGTTTTTCATCTCATCCATCATCCACATGTACATGTAATATCATTTTCCAATTCCATTTCCACTCATCTCACTTGCCATATCCAATCGCATGACATGATTACATGAAAAGTCTTACGTGTAATTGCATCTCTAAAACCCGTTTTTTACTAAAGTCACTTTTTAAAAGGTGAGAAATATCATGTGCATGTTTTCCCATGGACTTTGACTTTACTTTTCCTCATAGACATCTATCAAGTTCACTTCGCCTCAAGGCATATTGCATTCGTTCCTTCCATATGCACTTACACCTCCATGAGCAAATACATGTCATTTCACTTCCTTTGTCATTGCAAATTTCATCTCATTTTCATACGCACTTACATGTAAGCTCATTCTCCATCCACATTCGCATGTCATCTCACTTTGCATTCTTCATTACATGTTGCATATACATGTAATCCACTTTCCATGCAATGGCATCTTGAAAGCCCAAGTCATGTTTTAAAGTCAAGAGTCTTCATTCACATTAAGTTTTCAAATGACAACATACAATTCATCAAAAGAGTTGGAGGTTATCAAAAGACTTAAGAACATGCTTATCAAGGCGAATGCAATGGCAGGAAATACAGGAACTCCTGATCCTGTTATCATCCGGGATTGCATCGGCAAGTACAAGGTCCTTCAAAACAATCCTTAGGATTGTTTCAATTCTCTTCTGTCTTTCTTCTTCTTCTTTCATATTTGTAATTGAAGATGATGTATTACATGAAAATGTGTAATTACATATAATGCGAGTTGCATGTGCTGTTGCATGTAACCCAATAATTTCTCTCATTAGTTAGACCGGGTCAAAGTTGGTTGAGTTGCTCCCACTTTTTTCTCAACTCCTTTGCCTATATAAAGGAGTGCCCCCTCATTGTAAAAATCATCTTTTGTTGTATGCAAGAAAGCTCTGCCACATTTGTGCAAGCATAACTTTGATTGTGTAGTACAAATTTGGGAGAAAAGTGAATAAAAGAAGCAATTGGATTCAAAGCTTTGATTGGAAGCAATTGTGATAGAGAAAATTAGAAGCTTTGACTGTAATTTGTGCCTATTGTCTTTGATTCATGTTATTATTGTGTGTTCAATAATAGAGCATAGTGATTTAAGAAGCAATCGAAGCCGAAGCTTTGACTAGGAGCGGTTGTGGCAATACATAGACTAGGAGCTTTGACTGTAGCTTTTATTACCATCTCAAATTCATGAAAAATAGTTAGAATTCCCTACTTCTGGAAGTGTTTGTGCCCCGATGGTAGAAGATATTCTTATAAAATAGGTTAAAACGGGATTTAGAGCCAAACTAGTACGCTTTCAGCTGGCCTTTGAGTTAGTGTTGGTTTATCGGTATCACCGTTTACAACTTTAGATATTAGTGTAGTTTGAGGTTTCATCTTGCCTATTACTCGCTCTGCGGATAAGTGGATTCTTTCCTGAAAGCTAAGGGGAAAGAATATTGGTAAGAACCCTTTACAAAATCTGTCAACTTCTTGTTTACCTTGAGTTGATCCAAGGAATAGTGAGAAGGGGGAAGCCTTCCCTTTAAGGTAGGAAAGACACTGTCTCACACATTGTGGTTGGTCATCTTATTTTGCCACTGAATTTTACCCAAAATTGTCGGTTGCAAAATATCCACCCAACATCACCGACTTCCAATTCAATAGTATGTTCAAAACCTCAATGGGAAGGTATATTAGGAGTATCTTCAAAGACTTTTTCATGTTTATCCAAAATATTTTGAAGCTTATCATCTTGATAGTGTGTATGTTGCCCTTTTATTGGTTCTATCAAAACAAGGTAGTGTGGCCATGCAACATCATCATGCCTGAAGATGGCCTCCATTCGATGGATTGAAACCTCCTTCGAACCCTCATTCGCCATTCCCCTTAGTATCACCTTCTTTCCATCAACTATGAAAGTAAAGTCCATCTGTTTGAAACTCTGTGTATTCATCCATCGTTTCCATCTACTGGATGTCGAGTATAACTTCCATATCGTCCAAATCCTCTATGAAAAAGTCTTTTGTTACTGTGTGATTGCCCATGGTGATACTCATTGGTGACCTAGGTGTGTGTGCATGATAAAAGTGTTCGTTCGATCACCTTGACTTGGAAGCCCACATGTTCCTATGTTGGTAAACCCCTTCGCTTAACAAGTGATGAATTTATGAAATTTAGAGTTGCCCCACTGTTCAACATTACAATGACCCTTTATCTCTTGAGGGTTCCTCGCACCCTGAAAACTGCGCACCTCAGGTTTTCGGCAAGAGTGATGGTGCTTCCACGCCATAAGAGTGGAGCTATCTTCTCTGTATGGTTGAGGCAAAAATCTTGTCTATTATCTCCTTCAAGTGTCAAATCATCTAGTTCTTCTTCATCGTTCGACATGACCTCAATGTAGTGTATTTTTCCTTTTCCAAGACACCTATTCTGTGGTTCCTACGGTTCCTTACAATTGAAACATTATTTTCTTCTTCCGAGTTCTTGTTTGGTGACTTCATCCAATAGAGGCTTCTTCTGTGGTGGTTTGGCATGTGAGTAACTCTAGGAATATAAGGCTGATGAAAGTGCCATGCTGCGAGCTTTATTGATGCTTCCAAGAGGGTGACAGGGTTGAAACCTTTGGCCCATCGTTTCTATTAACCAATCTATGAATAGGATGTTTGTTGTCTCTTTGATATATCTGTAACCAGTATGGAGAGTCTCGGAAATTCCATGATGTAATTGTCCACCGACCCTATTTGCCTCAATTGTGCAAAATCCGTAAAATTGAGTTCATAATCTTTGCCATTGAATCAATCTTGGTCATGTCTAGAGTAATCATGCCGTGATGCCACTCCCTCCAAGTGGAGTGTGGCAGGTTTAATTGCTTCCTCTTCTGGCATCATGTTGAGTTGGAAGTACCGGCCTTCACTGCCCATGCCTATGCAAATATTAATCTAGATTTGTCAGATGACAACATATTCACTTTAATTTCCTTTTTAAGTCATCATTGAAATACCCTCGGTGCTACTTGAATATCTCATACTTAATTTCATGTAATCTTTGTATGATATATCCCCTTCCATATTTGTATTCTTCGAATCTTCTCGCAGTTGTTCTTGAACTTCTTCAAAGGTTGGTTGCCTTCCTCTATGAGGCACCTTCATATGTGGAGGGGAAGTTGGCATGGAAGGTCGAGAATGCGTCGGATTGGGATTTTCTTTTCTAGAAACTAAGTCATCACTGTGACCATTTTGTTTGCTAGATATTTTACTTTCGGCTAGTTTCTGTAAGGTTTCTTCCATAAGCCATTGATTGTCATTAATTTGTACCTAATTCCTCGAAAGCTCCATCAATAATACCATGACTTTAGCAGGAGTGGGTTCTCGCAAATCCCCCATTCTATCAACTGAGTGGGGCCATCTTTGTTTCTCACTCTAAACTTCCATTCATTGTCCATAGGGTAGCATGACCACCCACTTTGATACCACTATAATGTTCCCAATCTACCTAGGAGTCAGAATTGAATCTGCACGTGAAGGTTGATTATTTAGATGGCTAGTTATATGTGTGGTACAGTGGAGTTTGTGTAGGAAAAGCCATATGCAGTTGAGATGGAAATTGATGGTCCGTATGGTGGATGGAAAAATAGACCACATGGTAGGAAATCTGATTAGTTTGTACAATGTCTATAGACAGAGATTGGCCATGCTACCATACGGAATGTGTGGCGAGAGTATGTCCAGATAGATGGAAGGATGTACGGTGAGCTTATTGACATACGGTGAATTTGGAGTTCGTATGGTAGGAAGAGTGTGTGTACGGTAGGGAGAGCCAATATTAGCATATAGGATATAGTGCCACAAGAAGAGTATGTCATTCGGTTACTTGCTGAAGTTTGTCAATTCTTCCTATGTTAATCCCTTTTTTTCATGAGCTTGGATAGAAGACAATTTCGAAGGTTGAAGGTCAAGGATATTAAGTATATATTACAGCTAATATTGTAAGAATTTGCCTTAGGGTAGAATTCACCCAAGACCAAGGAACTCAAACACAAGCACAACAGTAGACCAAATAGAGAGTATGATCAGAATGACAATATATTCATTCAATATGCCATATGAAAGTACACTAGGAGTGCCTATAAATAAAGGCCTTTGGAGAGCTTCTAGAATGCATAGAAGTCAACAACATGATAAGTCATACAACCAGGCACATGTCCACCAGATATGAGTTATCCTCCATTAAGCACAGAAGTAAGTGTGATGATGAGGGGATAAGTCTATAATGGTGTAGCACGCAAATTTATGCTGTAGACAACATGTGCTAAAAAGGGAGTGCGAATAACTGTGTACATGTTGTCTACATGACAACTCAGTGAATGATGCAAACTCCAGTGTTGTAGACACCATGTGTTGAATTAGAGTTGCATACTTCTGTGTTGTCAACATGACAACTCATGAGAGTACACAAACTCCTAAGTGTCTCACCTAAATAAATAATAAAATAATGCAAAATAATAAAATAATGCATTAACCTAAGTAAACTTAAGTAAAGTGTAAATAGTAAATACTAATTTACACCAACACCCCCCCTTAAGTGCAACTTAAGGGAATGCCCTTAAGCTTACGAAAACTAGGATGAATGCACGATGGGTCCTGGCTACTAAGCCATGTTAGGTACCCATGTATATAATGAAATGCAATCTCTCATAAAGTGGAGAAAGAGGGAAAACCTCATGGGAAAAACCGTCCCCCAAAAAGAGAGATGAAAAACACATACAATGTATGGATGGATGGAGTAATCAAGACCCCCCCATTATGACATACATCCAGTATATACATAAGAAAAAAATGAGAAGAGGAAGAGAGACAGGATAGGCTCCCCCCCCCAAAGAAGAATGCCTACTAGTGACTGCACCGAGGAAGAACCTGATCCAAGACTGTAGAATGGTGTTTCTCCCCTTAGGAAAAAACAAGGCCAAGGGTACAAATGAGATGCTTCTGCTGTGCGTGGAAAGAATCTCATAGATAAGTGATGTCCCTGAAACCTGCTCAACTGACTGAAGAACCTTTCTCAAAGAACTGTCTGTCTCTGCAACTGATGAAGAGCCCTTCTGCAACTGCTGGTCATAAGTATCCATAATCACTTCAACTTGTGACGATCGATCATGTAGAGAATTAACAAGAGGGTTAGATGGAGCCCTTGTGACAACTGAAAAAGGTACTGCTGCATCAAGAAGAAGAGGCAGATCATCAATATTGTTTCCCAAATCTGTCACTGATGCTGGACCTGGAAGACTGGATATACCCTGCTGTGCTGGACCTATCACTATGGCGATATATGCATGTGGAGTGGATTGATGTAGTGAACTCTCGCTGCAACTGTCGATAGAACACGTGTTTGAATCTGTTGAAGCACTATCGCTAGTGTCACTATTAGTTTCCACATGGTATGATGTGCGGAGAGGATCAGAGGACAAGCTTGGTGAACTTTCCTCAAAGTGTACATCCTTCTCCACAAAAATTTGATGAATCTTTGGATCCAATAGTCTGTATGCCTTCACACCGTCTTCATAACCAATGAAAGTACAAGACCGAGGTGACTGTGCCTTGCATCCCCTGGAAAATATCTTTGCCCATGCAGGACAACCGAAGACTCTGAAGTGTGTCACAATAGGTTTTTTTCCGCACCATGCCTCAAAAGGAGTCTTGCCATCTAAGGCTGGATGAGGAGACCTATTAAGAATGTGAGTGACACTACTAATTGCTTTGACTTCAAGTGATGGATCTAGAGACTTGGCTTGTATCATGCAACTCGCCATGGACTTAAGAGTTCGGATCCTCAATGCTGTGACATCTGTCTTATGCGGACTGAATGCTGGCGAATTTTGAAGACCAATTCCCTCAAGTTTGCAAAAGTCTGTAAGTCTTCTGTTCACATATCTGTTTTCATTATCCATTCAAAGAACTTTGATGGCTTTTCTCGATTTTTGTTCAACATGAGTCTTGAAGGCTAGAAACTTGTCCAACACTTCATTCTTATGATGTAGAAAGTAGACCCAAGTGTACCTTGAAAAGTCATCAATGAAGGCAAGTATGTAGTGACCTTGGCTAACTGATGTGATTGCAAAAGGTCCTGCTAATACCATGTGAACCATTTGTAGAACAACTGGTGCTCTTGAAGACTTCCCTTTTTGTAACTTCTCCTCTAGATGCATATCCACTGAACCTGTTGAAAATTCACGGTGGGAAAAGTTGATTTTGGGTAGACCTTTGACCATTTTGTATGTGCAAAGTTATTGAAGATAGTGGAAGGAAAGATGACCAAACCGCTCATGCCATAATTGCATTTGAGAATTGGATTGTGTTAACAAGGCCTGTGAAGGAGACTTGGGCACAAAATGAGAGAAAGAATACAACCTTTTGTCATGATTAACTTTCCCTACTACAACCAATGAGTCATTTTTAGGACTGTGCACCTGTACTAAGTTTGGATGAAACTCAACTCTATGTCCATCTCCGAGGTGAGTGATTTGGTAGATTGATAAGAGATTAGAACTTAGGTTTGGAACATAGAGAACATTTTGAAACTCTCCATTTTCTATTTCCACGTTTCCTTTCCCTTCAACTTCCATTTTGATATCATCTCCCATGAAGATGTGTGGTACCTTTAACTGCTTCAATGAAGAAAAGTCCTCCTTTGAAGAACCCATGTGATATGAGGCACCTGAGTCAAGTATCCATTCCTTTGAAGAATTTAAATTTGCCATGAGTGCTTGCCCTTTGCCCTTTGAATTTGAAGAAGACCCTTTATCCTTATAAGCATTAGGTAGTGGAACATTATGTTTCTTTATGATGTTGGTCAACTCATCAATCTTTCTATGATAACACTCATGTTCTTCATGACCCATTTTCTTGCAATAAGCACACTTTTTCTTCTCCTTATTGTTGTTCCCCTTCTTGTTGGAATTTGAGGAAGACTTGCCTTGTTGATTGGATTGTGGTGTTGTCTTTTCTGCATCCTCTGATTTGTTCTTCTTCTTCTTATTCTTACCCTTTCCTTTATTTGAAGACTGTCTAGTTGAATTTTGAGAACCCTCATTATTTTCCACCAATGCTTTTGACTTAGGTGAATTGAGAATCCCCATTGATTTCAACTTCTTTTCTTTTGTATCCAACAGATCAACATATTCATCAAAAGAGACTTTTTTATAGGCAGACCCTAACTTTGAGGTGTTAAAAGAAGAAACAAATGTGGAATACTCCGATGGCAGCTTGTTATGAATAAGATAGATCAATCTGTCATCTTTAATAGGATTCCCACAATCAGTAAACTTTGTCCTTAGTTCATTCACCTTAATGATGAAATCCTGTATAGAATCAAATGACTTAGGATCTAAGGAGACAAGCTCATCTTCAATTTTGAAAACATCCTCTTCAAATACTTTACCATATAGGTTTTCGAGGGTATCCCAAGCTTCCTTGGATGTAGAAGACTTCTTAATTTGATATATGATCTTGTCATCAACCCCCAAACATATATCACCTAAGGCTTTCCTATCCATTGCCACCCAAGCTGAAATCACTTGCTGATACATTATCACCTGCTGGTTTAGGAAGGGTACCATCTACATATTGAGAAACTCTGTTATGCGTTAAGTGATACCACATTTTGATGGACCATGTAGCATAGTTATGTGGAGTTAATTTTGGAAACTTAAAATTTCCCATAATGCAAAAAAAGAAAGAAAATTGCAGAAAAGAAGGAACACAACACCAAGAACACCCCCCCTTTTCACTAAATCAAGAAACCCTCCCAAAATATATGCTTTTGGCACTTTATAAGTAGCGCGATTACAATGGCCTCTTGTCAATTTTGGCCTTTGTGGATTTTTGATTTTGCTTCTTACAACCTCTTGAAAGATTAGAAATCTAAAACTTTACAATGTACAACAATTTGAAGTAATACAAAGCAAAGAAAGGCCCTATTTTTGAAAGTGACACTTTTGTCCATAGAACCCTACAATCTGATTGCAAATCTGAAAAGTAGACGAAAAATAATGCACTTAAAAAAAAAAACGGAACTTGTTTTCGTGTCTAGATGTGTCCGTACGGAGCAATTGAAGTTGCAAAATGCAGGATTACACAGTTACAGTCGCCAAAAGATGCAATTTCTGACAAATCCGTGCATCAAAATGAGAAAAGAGCTGAACCACTGAAAAGTTTAGGAAATTCTACCCAATTTCAAAAAAAATTGCACTTGATTTGGAGTCCAGATGACTGAGATATGGCCTTCCAAAGTCAGACTGCAAAATCAAAAATCACTCTGGTGGGGTTGCATTAGCAAAAGACGGGGTTAAATTTGACAGTCATACGACCATTGCAGCAGTTCAAATTTGCCCTAGAATGATGGTCAGACAGTCGTCAAATTTAGGCTCGTGGATTGGATGACGTCAACGTCCTTCAAGCCTATGAAGATTTCAGCATGATGTCAGCGTGTACGAAATTGTACGATACTGTATGACACTACAAAAATTCCACGTGCCTGCTGACTGTATGCTAACGTGGGCTGACAAGATTCAGCTGATTTGGCAAATTCCACCATGGCAGGTCGCTGAGGTGGACTAGTAGAAATTCGCCATGTGGCAACATAGAAAGAAGGCCGCGAGGTGGACGAGCAGCAGCGGAAGATTAAAAAAAATGGCAGCCGGGAATGTTGGCAATAGCGTTGCCGGAGAGCGGTGGCAGTAACCGGAACACGGCGTCGGGAATTAAATGTTGGACGCCGCAGGTTTGTTAATCATGGGCCGAAAACTTTATCAGTGGCCAAAATATACTTGCACGGTTGGAGACAATTTGGCGTGCTGGGTTTGAGTTTTACATCGCCGGGATTTGCAAATAAAATCCCACATTCTTGGGGATGTGGACTCCAATGTAGTATAAAAGCTGTTCGCCACGGGGTTCAAACAACGAAGGCCATTGCGATATTGGGCAGGCCCTGTTTGTCGGATTGTTAGCCAGATTTGTTGCCTTAGCCGCTGGTAGGAATATTGAATGAAGGCCGAATTTAGCAGAGTTAGCCAGAATAAATAGAGAAGCCCGCCAAATTATAATATGCCTATAAAAATAGAATATTCTCCCAAATTTGTAGGGCTGGGGTGACTGCCTGGTTTTGCAAAAAATTTCTTTGACTGGGCAAAAAAAAAATACCCAAATCGAAAATTAAATTGTAGAGAGAAAATTAATTCAGATTTGAAAATAAATGCTCAGATTGATTGAAATGACCATACCCAATTGCAAATCGGTTCCTCCGGGTGCCAGTTTGCAATTTTTTTTTTGCCTCATGATCAACTTGAGCCCAACATAGGCAAATTTATGGTCAATCTTCATCGAATTGACATTTTGGAGGCAATGGCAAGGTCAGATTTGGCTCTAGACACTCCCAATTTATGTAGATTCTTCGGATTCGGGTTGAGGTGCTGAAGCATGAACGGTCTTGAACGGCTATGTGTAGAGAATCTCCTCAAGCTCTGATACCATGTAAGAATTTGCCTTAGGGTAGAATTCGCCCAAGACCAAAGAACTCAAACACAAGCACAACAGTAGACCAAAGAGAGAGTATGACCAGAATGACGATATATTCATTCAATATGCCATATGAAAGTACACTAGGAGTGCCTATATATAAAGGCCTCTAGAGAGCTTCTAGAATGCATAGAAGTCAGCAACATGATAAGTCATACAACTAGGCACATGTCCACCAGATATGGGTTATCCTCCATTAAGCACAGAAGTGTGATGATGAGTGGATAAGCCCACAATGGTGTAGCACGCAAATTTATGTTGTAGACAACGTGTGCTAAAAAGGGAGTGCGAATAACTGTGTTGTCTACATGACAATTCAGTGAATGATGTAAACTCTAGTGTTGTTGACATCATGTGCTGAATTAGAGTTGCATACTTCTGTGTTGTCGACAACTCATGAGAGTACACAAACTCCTAAGTGTCTCACCTAAATAAATAATAAAATAATGCAAAATAATAGTAAACTTAAGTAAAGTGCAAATAGTAAATACTTATTTACACCAACAAGTATGAACAAGATGTATGCTAAGCAAGATTGGTTAGATTAGCCAATTATCACAAAATAGTAAATATAGTTGAAAACAATGATGGTGCTCCAGATGTACTAGAGCCAAAGTAAAGTAATACAGACAACAGAATGAGGTGAGGGTTGAATCCCACCAAAACGAAAATAATCATGGAGGGAAGATCTTCCACTTTTAAGGTGACAAACAATTTTGAACTCCAAGAGGAATTTGTAATACAATAAAATAATCAAAATTGCATAACTAAACAACTCAACCTAATGAACATATATACCCTATGGAAGTAAATAAAATAGAAATGGATCCGAGATATGCTAAATCAATTGACCCCATAAAAAAAGTTCTTTTAATATCTCATTTATTTAATGATGAGAACACTACACTCTTAACTGTATTAGTGAGTGATTAAGGAATAGGTTATGCATATATATAACACGGCATGACTGATATATAACTGTGATTTCACTATTAGTATTAAACATATATGATAAATGTGTATATTAGGCCATATAAAGGTTCCTTATCTCTAATAGAACTCAGATCTAACATTATGTAAATCACTATTAAGCTCATAGAGATGTTACAATATAATTTTCTTTCACACAAGGCTTGCCAATAATGTGAATCAATCATTTCTTTCTTATTTTTCCCTTGTGAAGAGTATCAAATATATTTATAACCTCTATCACTCCCCGTTGATCCTTCTTTCCCATTTATATCTTTTGTGAGGAAGGGTTGCGCCTCTTCACCATGTCTACCCTTTCCAATGGTTACACCCTTTCATAATAACCACCCTTCAAAAGGGCCACAATCCTCCATCATTGCTGCCCCTTTGGAAGTTATTTCCTCCTTCGATTGATCCTTCCTCAATTCCTATCCTCCATTTATGCAGATCAGAATTGTCTTATATCTAAGAACAAAACCTACTAGAATTACCTTCCCTATGATGATCCCTTCTTCCATATCCCTTTCAAATGAACTCACCTCCATTTTATATCTTATTGAGGGAGCCACAACTCTTTGTCAAATATATCTTGACATTTCATTAGATCTAGTTTTTATATATATATAGATAGATAGATAGATATAGACAAAGAGATAGATATATAGATAGATAGCTTAGAAGTATGAATTAAGATTAGAATGTTTTGATGCGAGTTTTGTATCACTTACATAACATATTAGTAATTGAATATCTGATACAGAATATCAAACATACAATTCCTCTCTTGAAAAGTTATTGCGCATGGGATATGAGGATAACTCCAATGTTCCTTACACTTGTGGATACTCACTTAGTTTTATTGATGTGATTTGCTAGTAATCACGTAGATGGCCTTACACTATTCATTCGAGGATGACTTGGGTTTTTGGTGAGATGGTGATGATTTTGTATGAATGTCAGGTGATGTTGATGGTGACAGTGATGGTGGAGGATGTAGCGCCAGATAATGTTGATTGCACGAGGACGAGGCAATAATGGTTCTAATGACTTCTACCTTCCTAACTTTCTCAGAATGAAATTCGACTACCCAACCACTCGCTATTCTACTCCTACTCCTTCAACTACTCACTATTCTACTCCTACTCCTTTGAATGGAAAGGTTAGCAAATGGATGTGGATCGAATCTAATGAAGGTTAACCAGTGGCCCTATCTTCACAGATGCAATGATTCAAAGGAAAATGAACTAGTTTACCACACAAGGCTTCCCAACCAGCCGCTAGGATGCTAGTGGTCTACTATTGATCCCTATCAAACATCTACCAACATCACCATACAATTAGCCATCTACTTCTACTCTAGCAACATGAAATAAAATCCTACTTTAACTTGAGAGATGAGAAGAAACATGCAATACACCAAAATGATCATGTATATCCACCATGCAAGTCACAACAATGAATAGAGAACAATTTTGATAGTATCTTGGCAACAATTCTCCAACATTTTATAAATGAGAGAAAATGGCCTTATATAAGGGCCAAAAATACAATGGACGGTGGAGATCAAAACAAGATCAACAATCCAGATTGGATCCTAAAAGCCTTAATTAGGGTTGCCACCCCATCGGCCAATGAGAAGGTGCCACCTCATCAATGGACCAATGAAAAAAGTGTAAAAGTGGCAACCAATGAGAAGACACCAAAATGGTGGCCAATCAGGTTTAGACATTTGCCCTATCTTAGAAGGAAGAGAAATTGCCACTTGGGGCTTACATCAAATGATCTTCTAATATAAATCTCCCTTTTTCTTTCATTCTTTTAGCTAAGGCAATGAACCTAGCTAGCCTTTTGTGGAGTTCCTTCATGGGAGGACAAGGTGTATACTTCATCTTGAGCTCAACTGATTTCATCATGTTGCTTGCTGCCTGTAGTGTCTCCTCATGGTCCTTCTCATACTCTTTTGCATATCCGATAAAGGCACTTAGGGAGGAAAGGGTGTTCAAATGTTTCTTCTTGCTAGCAACCCTTCCTAACTCATCCAATCTCGATCTGAGTCTTGCCTCATTGATATCCTCCTCTCTGATGTCTTCAAAATCAAGTGCCATCCCAATGCCGCTCATCATGGTTGAAATAGAAGTGTCGACTCTTGGGCTGTGATGTGCAACTGCCTTTTGTATCTTCTTTGCCAAGGGGAATTGTCCTTCCTTTAGTTTGTCCTTCATCCGTATCATATTTATTGTATCGACACTGGTATCGGTTATTCACCTCATTTTCGAGAAGAAAGTTGTTTTGGCCATCATATCCTCTTTGTCTTTCTTAGTGTTTATCCCCTTAGATTTCTTGCTTGTACTAACATCTACCAATTCGTCCCCCTATTACGGGATGGTAAAGTGGTGGACAATGAATGCAAGAAGAACCAAGGGAGACAATCCTTAGACAAGAATGAAAGAAGGATGTTAGCTTAAGGACCTCTTTCAACTCTAAATGATTAAATTCACCTTAACCAATAGCCGGACAATGACTTTTCGGAATTTAGGATTAGGCCTCAAGAACTTCAAATCCACTAGCAAATCAGAAATTTACCATGTAATTCACCTTCAAATAAAATTGCCCAACCTAGGGCAAAAATCGTGGCTCCTTGCAAAAATCAGAATTTGCAAAAAAAAAATGCCAACACCATATGAAAAATCTGCCTTCCCACCAAAAATCACCCAAGACAAGGGCCAAATCTGCCCTTAAGAAAATCACCAATGGAAGAGAAATCTGCCTTGAAGACAAAATTGCCAAAAATGGAGAAAAATCTGCACTTGCAAGGAAAATCGCCCAATAATGGAGAGCTGTTCGAAGAAGAAACTCACCCAAAAAGAAGAAAATCTGTCTTGAAACAAATTCTCCAAACACCAAATCTACTCTTCACAAGAAAACTTGCCCAAGCATGGAAAATAATGAATGAGTAATGAGGGAGAAAGGGGGAAAGATCTCATATACCCAACTCCACATGTCTTCCCAGCTGGCCGACTTGGACCCTAAGAGAAAGAAAAACAAATAATTAATGCAAAATTATGGCCCACAATTAAATACTTAACCAAAATTAATTTTGCCATGATGAAAATTAACTTTTTAAATTTGCCAATTGGACCAAAATTGCAGAAGAAAGTAAATAATGCTTTAGAGGTGTTAAATATTTCCATTTAATGAAGATTTAGTAATTAATACTTCATTAAAATTGGATTTTGGCTAGCCAAAAGCCATTTTTCAATATTAAATTACTAATTTCGTTAAAGACTAAAAAGTTTTCAAGGCAATTTAATCCATTGAAAGCCAAATTTTGCAATTTATATCCAAATCGATTTTGCCAAGCAATTTTAATTTTTTAACACAAATAAATCATTTCTCTTAGAGCCTAAAAATCAATTTTGCAATTTGATTTCATCATCACAAAAATTAATCTCTCTTCACCAAAAATTGAAGATTTAACAAAAAATTTCATTTTTGAAAATTATCCAGATTTATACAATTATATCCAAATTTTCAAACAAATCGTTTAAGTACAAAATTCACAATTCTACCCTGCCAAGTGTTGCTTCTTGAAAATTTTGTCTAGCCTAAGGATGAAATTGGTCATTTTGGAAAATCAAGTTGAAACCGGGTGAAAAATAAATCTAACCCTCTCCCCATTGGCCTGAAGGTGTCCAAGACTCAAAATTTTCAAAAAAAATCAAAAGTTTTTGGACAACTCAAAATTTCCCAAAGCGATTAAAGAAAAAGGGGGGTCCCCAAATTTTTTGGGGCGATGGTGTGAAAACCTCACAACAAAATGTCAATAGTATCATTAAAACAACAAAAACACCATAAACTAGTAATCATATACATCAAAAGATTAAAATAGTATTATTGAGTTCAAGTATCATTGTTTCAACTTTCAATGATTGGAACTTAGAAAAGTTTCAGTCATCTAATGGATTATCTAAATCATCATCATTGTCATCGCATTGGTTGATTCACAAACAGTGTCAATGCGAATGGGATTAGCTGCCTTAGTAACATTCTCCCTTTCCTAGTCCTCAAATGCTTATTAGTTTTGCACTATATAGAGAGCTTGTTAGTTTGTAATTATCATCCTACTATAATGAGATTGCAATCAATTGGACAGGGGTCATTGTGAGCAATTGGATATAAAAACTTCATAGGAAGACATCTTTAGGGCTAGTTTAATTTGATATATTAAAATTCTGAAATTCAACAAATTTTGTTTTGTAATGTTAAAGATGTTATTCAAATTCTGTAATAATTGTATCCTACACTAAACTACAGAATGTTTTTCAATGGAAATGTACCTGGTTTGACTTGGGTTCAGCCTAATTGGGTTCGAATCCTAGCCGAATCCACATGTGAACCAGACTCAGACCCGGACCCAATTTAAACCGGACTGGTAGCTGGGGTCCTAGGCAGCTAAACTGGACTTCCTAGCTATAACGACTTGGACAGAATTATTAGGTCTTTATGGATTCAATTTGAATTTTGGAAATGAATGACTTGTCTATCACAATTGACTACCTTTAGAAGCATTGCCTCTTAGCTGAACATTGCAATAGCACTTACTAATTTCTTTTTTTTTGGCAATATTTTCATCCATCAGATACAATGGACACTCCTATTTGAATCCATGAATCCTTAATCATATTTTGTCTCTACAACTTTTTTATATTTCCAATAATGTGGTACACACCGTTTTAAACTTAGAACCTGTGTAAGTAGAGGGTGCATTACTAATTGTTGGCAGGATTTATAAACAACTAGGTGATCTCACCCAGCTGAAAGTAAAACCATTTGCATAAATGCTGTGTGTAATATTTTATCTGCAACGCCTTTTGCTTCATTCTAAGATGCCTATACCAATGGGTCTCTTCTGTAGGTAGGAGATGGATTTTCTTGTTGAATAGACAGGATCTCCAAGAAAGGAAGTTGGGAAACTATCACTAATAATCAATAGGTGGCTTCAATGATGTTGTTTTATTTATTTTTTTGTGAAGGGATGAAATTATAAGTTTTCTCTAAGTCACAGCATCAGTCTCTCTGTTTCCCAATGAATGTGACAATTTGTTCTTTTCTCAACCCCTTGTTTCACTCTTCACATATTTTAATTCCACATCCATTCATGGCACATAAGTGAACGTTCACAGACTATATGAACTCTTTAAGTTAAATCTTGCACTCTTGACAATTCCAAATAAAAGCCCGAGCTCTTGTAAGTTGTATGAACTATGAACATATTTCCATAGAGGAGATGTTTAATCATATTTAAATTGTTTATTTGCCTCAAGGCCTAATGAGATTGAACTGGAGGCCATTCCAAATAAATTTCTGTTATAAGAGATGAATAAAAATTTATATAAAAAAGATGCAACCATACAATATGTATAAAGTTTAAACTTATAGATGTTCAATTATGTCCACTCCCTATGTTTAACATATCATCTGAAACCCTAGCAAGAAGTTTTGACTTTATGGTTGATTGTACTAGGAAAGAATGATGTCCACTTCCTATATTTGAGATTAAATGTAAGGTTTTACATTTTGTTCTATGACTTGTGAAACCCTACTTGGAAAATGTATCTTGCAAGTATTCATGCAATGCACTTCTACAGATAAAAAAATAGTAGTTAATTTATGAATTGCATGAGAAACTTGCTTTTGACAGTTTCCGCTGCTAACTGGTCGATTGAAGTTATCCCTTGGAGTCTGAGACTAGGGAAATCATCTTTATTGTGTGCTTCAATGAATATCTGATGGCTAAAAGTCTAACTCTTTGCATTTACTTTGCATGTGTAGTTTCAGAAAGAACTTACATTTTTTATGGATTGTTATCGCATTCTAATTATGTTTTTTCTCTTTAGAAATTAATGGAAAGGAAAGGCAGGAGTAGCTAATTATTATTTTAGTTTGTAAGAACTTAGGCATCAAATGCCTTAAGAGAGCTCAAAGGCAGACCACAGAAGTGTTGAATATGTTTTCAATTCACTATAATGTGCCTTTAAATATTCACCTTATGTTGATTTTACACAGGTCTTCCATAGCAGAGATTTACCGACCCTTGCAAGATCCACTAATAAAGAAGTGCCTTAGCATCATCGAGAATGAGGAAACTGATGTTGGCTGGGGTGCTAGAGCATTTTCAGCAGCTAGAAGCATAATGTCAAAAATTGCTCCAATGTCTCGAAGGGCTTGGGTTCCAACAGGTTGCCTGGTACAGAAAGCTGAGAATGCATTTCAATTTTAACATGTTTTAATTTGTTTTGGAGCTATATTATTTTTTTGTGTTGTTCGGGTCATTGTTTGACTAGTAGACATTTTCTCACTGGGATAAATCATAATACATTACTTAATACTACAGATTAGGAACAGTCTTTCATGTTTTTTGAATGTAAGAACTTGACTAGATTGCAAATTGGCAAGCCTCCTTGTCTAGGGTATAGATATCTCTCAGCATTTTTGTTATAAATAATTTTCAGCGTTTAATCATTTATTTACCTACTCACCATGAATTTATACATGTTTAACATACTGAATGTCCAGCAACTACTAGAGGTTTTGCATAGAGTACTACCAAAGATGTCGTTAATTGCATCAGATTTCAGCTATCTTCCAGATGTAAGAATACCTGGTGAGAGGGCACCTCTAGTGTCAAGCAAGGTAATTGTGCAATCTCAACTTAGTGCAATATCGTGTTATTAAGTTCGTTGCTATTGTCATGTAAGTTTTATCAATTTTTATTCTGTAGCAAGTCACATATCATTCTCTCATGACTTGATTCATTCAAAAACCAAATCTGTAAGTATTAGATCTATTAGCATGAAGAGATATGTTTTTTAATCTTGGAGGGCAATCATTAATTTTGTATGCTTCATACTGCCTAGTTTTATTTTCAGTTTTCACGCTATGACATTTCTCTTGTATTTCAATGAACAAATAGGCTTATCATTGACACGGAAAGCCAAGGCTTGCATATTCTGTTCAAGGTTTCAAGATTATATTGTTTTGTTGAGTTATCATTTCTTTCTAGGCCTCTATCTGTAAGGATATTTATATCAGTAAGTACAGAAATTCATAATCCATCTTCTAAAAGCTTGGTTATGACTAGTTCCATTCTGAAGCATATTTATGCCTTGACTCATTGTATGTCTTCTATGTCTGAGCTTGTTTTCTATTTCTTAATGTATGATTCATGGTGTAGTCTTGAATTGCCTGGGCTCCTCAAAGTGAAGATTTGCAGGCATCTAGAAGACTACAAAGGCCTTAATGGTTTAATAGATTTGAAACATTGAAAGGGACAAAGGAAATGGATATTTTTGTAAAAGCTAAAAATTAGAATTATATTGAAGCAATTCTCTGATGTTAGGACCGACCTTTCTTTGTAATCTTTTGTAAACATGAAAATTTTATAATCAATGACCTCTAGAATGTATCAAATCGTTTAGAGAATAAGCATGCATAATAGATATAAATGCTTGTATGACAAAAAAAAGTGAGGAACTGCAAGTAAACCCTTCAATTGTATAGAAGTGCAACCCATCTATATTAGACGAGTTATTTGACTAACCTTATTGGAGGGCAGATAAGTTATTAACGTCCAACAAGAGACCACAAATGGGCCTAAGCGACTGAAAGTACAAATAGAGGCTAGCAAGTATCAGGATCACCAAACGGTGTTCGAGAAAAAGTAAATCAATAGAGCAAGAAGCAAAGAAAAAGAAGAAACAACACCATAAAAGAGACCACGAAGCAGTGAAACAACTAGTAGCTTATAGTCGTCGAAAAGTAGCTCAAAACTAGGGGATAACTATTTGTATGCAAAGAAATCCAAACCTATTGCTGAAGAGAGGAGGACCACAGTCATTGATGGTGCATGTGCATGCAATCTCTACGTGGTCTCACCGATGTGGTGTGAGTAATAGTGGATGGGCTCCAAAACCAATTGGTTCCTCTAGGAGAGGTAACTAGAGTGAAAAAAGAAGTGATAGGATCATGATGGGACGTAGATCCAGAGGGGAATAACACCCGTAGAGTTAGATCTCGAAGACAAGAAGCTTTCTTGAGATAGAGTGCAAGTCATCACTGAGGAAAGCGTCCTGCACTCTCTGAATAAACAATGGAACCTCCCCTGAATCTCATAGTAGATTGGACAATAGAATAGGAAATGGATCTCTATCGTAGCTACATCCATGTCACAACACTAACAAATTTGCTTGTCTCTGCTGGTCTGGTGATTTGTCTAGTATGAAGCCAGTGAGAACCAACTCTAAAAGAACCTAACTAGATACGTAAGGCATGGGGTCACTGCTGAGAAGAGTAGTAAGGTCAAACAATAATGCCATCCTGAATGTCAATATAGTGCTCCGCATAGAAGGCCATACGAGGGTGGAGGGCCCTCAGCGAGTCCCCTCTGTGGGTTGACCCAAGTCATGTGAATATACCTCATGTAGATGTCCATTCTGGTAATCTCATTCAACTTTGACTAAGGGTAGAGGAGAGGAACAGGAGTGTCCAAAGAATACTGAAAGGGAGGAAAGTGGTCAATATCAATACCCACGAAGTTGAGGAGACTGGAAGCCTGAGTGTACTAGCACCAAGCAGGACTAGTCGGGTCCGAGGCTGCAATCAAAGATGAGGAACAGTAGGCCAAGTAAGAATAATGGTATCTGCCATCAATAGAGTCCTTAAAGCCCTTGAGTCTATGAAGTAACTAGACCAGAGCAAAGATTGTGCAAAGTCTAAAGGGGTGAGCCCTAAACTCGGCGAAGATAATGCTGGTAGAAGTAGTTAGCTAACAGTGAATGAAACATCGAAGAAGAAGAGATCGAACTCTCTCCATTGAAGCCCAATCAGTGGCCATCAGGGAGGACTCCCAAAGTCTAACCAGAGAGTCTAAGATAGACATCTTAGACGTAGTATCCTAGAAATGGTGTCTAAAGCACTGTCTCTCAAGCAAAGCAAGTGAACCCAACCCCTTGCTGACCTCCTGCATCATGGCTGGTCGCAAACTAAAACGTGGCCCAGAAAACCTAATTCCCAAATAAGTGTAGTTGGAAGTCATCTCGATCTTAGTCCCTCTGAAAAAGAAGTGAAGATGTAAGGTTTTCAAACTATTGAAAACCATAACCTGAGTCTTACCCAAGTTAACCACTAGTTGCCGAGAATCACAAAAGGAGGCTAGGCTATCCAGACCATGTTGTAACTCATTAGGGTAGGAGGATAGGAGTACCACATTGTCAGCAAAGAGAAGGATGGAAATGAAAACCTAATTAGGATAACACCCGTCCTTAGGGAGTGAGAAGCTCCTCAGATAAGTCTCAAACTCATCAATATATATACCAACCAACGTACGAGAAAGTGGACAGCCCTTCTTGGTCCCAATAAAACTCTAAATGAAATTGAAGAAACCCAAAGGAGTTCGAAGACGATCGACAACACTCTCGTAGAGTCTCATGATGGCCATGAGAAGAACCTTGAAAACCCTAGTGTCTCTAAGTTGCTGAAACAACGTAGACTAGGGATCTGAATCAAAGGCTTTGCGAAAGTCCACAAAGCAGTAGTAGACTTTCATTGAGCAGTGTCGTGCCTCCTCAATGATGGCCTTGAGGGTGAGAATATGGTGTCTAGTATGAAAATCCGCTTTGAAACCTGCTTGGTCTTTGGCCTCGCAACTCAATTTGTGTAGCTATCTCATGAGAATAATGTGCAGAACTGTTGCATAGATTTTGGCAAAGGTATGCCTAGTCGTAATAGTCCTTTAGTGGATCTGAGGTCGGCCTAGCCTTGTGGATCGGGTGAATAATATGGTGAGACCAAGACAATGAAAAGCCAGTACAAACCACTCTATTGAAGAAAGTGGCAAGATGCAATCCAAGAACCAAAATCCCCATCTTGAAGAGCTCCACCTAGAACCCTTTCTCATCAACGGCCTTGCGACAACTCATGGCTCTTATAGCCTCAGAAATGTTGGACATGGTAAACAGGTGACAATGCGAGGGGGAGTGAGGCAAAGGGATGGCTGAATAGGAATGTCGTAGAAGGTGACGATGTCTGAGATGATTTAACTGAAATCCAAGTAAGTGGAGAGAGTGGGGGGATGGGGAAAGAGTGTGCCAAAAGTGTTTTGTGGAGACCCTAAGGGAAGAGCTGAGAGATCCGTACTGCTCAATGTAAAAGAGACGCTTCTTCCAACAAAGGAAGCTATAGTAGTAGAGCCTGACTTGGGGAAAGGAGGGATCCTAAGTGGTGAAGGTAGAGTGAAAAAGGTGGTGAAAGGACCTACCGTCATCATCAAACCAATGGATCTGGGGATAGAAACTGGGGCAGAGGGAAGGCTAGCGATAGGGATGGAGAAATGTGGGAAATAGAGGATGGTGGACTTCTATATCATTGTGGAGATGAGGTTGAACATGATGGAAGCACATGACATGTTCGTGAAAGGAGCGGCTAGAAGAGAGTGCCTAAGGTGGATGATGAATAGGCCACGATCAATGTTGTCGAAGGAAAAGGTGGTGCAAGTGAGCGAGGGCAACGTAGAGGGGCAAGGGAGGGGGAGGACTAGAGAGGATGGGATGTGAGGAGAGGGGCATAGAGGGTTAGACTAAGGAGGGAGTAATCAGCGAACAGAAGGTGCAAAGGGAGAAGCGGCTAATGAAGGGGATGGAGTGTAGGGAAGGACGTAGTCAATGACACTAGCACCATTACAGTGAGGTCAACAAGTAAACAAACCAAAATTGGGGAAGTAGGGTAGCTCGGTAAGAACCAGAAGAGAAAAAGATTCAAAGAAATGAAGGAGGTGCCTTCCATACCATGTTAGGGCGCCATCAATGTCATTAGAGGAATTTTGTAAACCAATAGCATCATTGTTAAACTTTGAAGTATATAGAATCTATCTGCCGATCATGAAAAGGAGCATGAAGATCCTTGGTACAGATGTTGAAGTCCCTTAAAATGACCAAATTTTCCAAAGCAAAGAATTTGTCAATCCAGTCGTTAAGGTCACCATATGGGTCATGGACTGTATACAGAGAAGTAGCTGACGAGAAATAACATACAACAACCAAAAGATCTTTGTCCAATTTGCCTTTGATATAGACCCACATGAATCTAGCAAGGCTGTTAGGATGCATAATAGTCGTGATGTTGACGAGGCGATCGTGTATGAGACAAGCGACCGCACCAGAATCCTTGACCCCATGAGAGAACCTGAGCTCATTGTGATAAATAGATAGTAATATCCAAGAATCCTGGGAAGAGGACGAGTCAAACTCTCAGGTGTGTCAATCACAAGATAACATCTGCAGTACCAATAACATCCATAAAAAGACCAAGCAATGACCAAAGAATACCATTACCATTTCAACAGTAGACAATCAAGGAGTTCCCCTCCCGACCTTGCAAGCGTCATTTTGCACTGGGGGCCGACCCAAAATACCAACCCAATGGAGGAGAGTCATTGATAACCTACTTAAAGTTGCAGATAACCGCCCATTTACCCTCAAGGTGGGGTGCAACAACTAGTAACGACAAGAGGCCGTATTTGCAATTGAATATCTTTCACCCAGTAACATTTCATGACTCGCCACTTTGGGAATGTTTAGTGCCTGTACCAGAGAACCTATGTTTCAGAGTTCGAGTCGTTTCAACATGTTTTGACTAGGTTTTGAATCCCTCAAAGTCGGTCATTTATTGTTGCCATGCTGATGTGAATTGTAGAATTCTGGGAGGCCCTGTTTGACTTGTTATAACTTTGACTTAGTTGACCAAAATGAGAAAATTCCTATTGCATTGCATTCTAGAGGTCAGAGAGTTACTATGTTTCAATTTTGAGCTTATGATGAATCCGTTTGATTAGTTTTCAGAAGCGATTCCAAATGCAATTTATGATGTTTTACTGGTGTCAAGAAATGCAGATTGGTTAGTACCCCTGTTTGTGATGTCATAACTCAAAATCCATGATGGGTGAGATCGAACGAATGGAAATGTTGTGTTCTACTTTGAAAATTCTTTAAGTGTATCAGTTTGCTAATCTTGACGAATCCGTCTGCACACTTTCTCAAGTCCATTTGCAAAAATCACTTTTCTGCCATTGTTTCCACTCTGCAAATTTGAATAACCCTCTGATTGCTCGCCATTTTCGTCCAATTATCCGTCATGAGCCTGAATCCTAGATTTATACTATCCCCATGATAGGTGAACCAATGCGCCAGTTTTCGTGCTCCCAAGTGTTAGTTTGCCCTGTTTTCAAAGCCAAATCCAAATGTGTTTTATGGTTTTCTGACATGTTTTCTTGTAGGCAGTTCTGAGAGGGCAACTTTGACAGTCAATATCTTTTGAATGAGAATTTTTCATGAGACGAGATTCGACAAGGTAAAAGAATGCGGAACAAAGAATTAGTATGTTGGATTTCAGAGCTCGGTCAGGTGTTTTTGTTAGTTTTTAAAGCCAGTTAAAGAACCTTTTGGCATTAAATTGACAATTTGCAGATTAATGATAAAATGTGTTTTAATTGATTGTTCGGTTGTCGAACTTGCTCCAAATCAGTATGACGGAATGAATGGGTCAGTTTGAAACATTAGTTGTTTGAAAACAATTTTTTTTTTTTAGTCAGACCCACTTTGGGGCCTAACTGATTCCATCAGATCCATATAATATTATGGACATCAAGTTTGTCTTCAAAGGTCCTAGTGTTTGTGATTATTAAATATCTTAGTATTCTTATGTATTCATTTGAGATTAAAAGGGCGTATGGATCATACACAGAGTGAATAATAAGGAAATGGATTGGGGCCACATTGTTAAGCTTTGACAAAGCGAAGGTTAAGATGGATGAACACAATTAGGGAAGTTTCTATTGCTCATCCGAGAGGTACTTGTCATTAGCATAATACATCAAGGGTTAGTATATTAAGAGAGAATGAATTAATTTGAGATGGATGGATTTATGTGACTCTATATGAATTTATTACCATAACGATCAATATGCCTAATCCGCAAAAAGCAATATCATGGGTGAGATGCCAATTTAAAGTGGAGTATTATGCCCTGGTACAAATGTACAGCGAGAAGAATTAGTAGTGCATGGAAAAGTTTTAAATTCTTCTTAATCTGCCTACAAGGCTTAGTGGGTAGATTAAAATCGACTGCCCAAATTTAGAGTTTTCCGTCTGTCTGAAACCCATGCCAAATATGGGGGGTCCTTGGTGTCTTAAAGCAGAAGGAGCGGCAATAGAAGGAGATCATGGATTGGAGGAAGGCCGTGAAAGAGATGAAGGGGAAAATTGGAGCCTTGCAGTCCAAAGAAGGGAATTCAAAATCACCCGACCAAATCCCTTTGAAAAGCATAAATACGACACTTGGGGATATCTATATGGGGAGCTAGCACCCTGCTGAAGCATCTATATGTTTCCAAGTAGATGCAAGGGGACTCACATGGTCGGAGCTCTAGGGAGAACATCAACGCCATCATGTCATGGAAAGGATTTCATAGCAACAACTCCCTCCAATCTGCATTAATACATAAAAGAGTAGCCATCCAAAGGGATACAAAATGAAAAATGACGCCATGCTGCTTATTAATGGAAGCCGCAACCCAAAGCTTGTCCCCACGTGATTTATGGAGGTAGTGATTATTCATGGAAGGACATTTCAGCCAAGTGAAGAAAGGGGGCAGAACAGAAAATGTGAAGTTGCATAGAATGGGTAAATGGGCAAATTCTTCAAATCAAGAAGAAGAGACAGTGAGGATTTGATTTACCAGTTGTTGGGAGAGATTAGAGAGATGTTTTTAACTTATTGAGGAAGTTTTCCAAGTGGACACATGGTGGTTCGAGAATTCATTCCTTCTATATCGTTCTCTCTCTTTCATTGTGTTGGTAGTTTTTTCTGTGAGACTAGTAGGGTTCTAGTTTTTACTATGAAACTAGGTTGTTGGTTGGTTTTACGTCTTGTCTTTTAAGCATAGCTCTAGTAGTGAAGGCCACACATCCACTCTTGTGTAGGTTTCTAGTTTCATTTCATGTATTGTTTCTCTGAGATAATGGAAATTGATGATAGATCATGTGACATATCTGAGTTTCATTTAGTGTTACCAGTTAATGTATCCAGTCTTTCCAAGGATAAATACAAAAGAGGATTTACAATAAATTATCTGTGTTCTCTTATCCTGTCTCCTAATTCTTCATATGCTATTAACTTTGTGATTGAATGAATAAGGTTCATTCAATTTAAGACAACTTGGATGAGTTGTGTGTCAGATCTATTGTTGCTTTTAATTCAAGGAGTTAAGTATATGCTTCAATGATTTGATAGGGTTTCTGGGTGTATGGAGGGGATGCTAGTAAGAATGGAGTTTGGGGATTTCAATTGATAAACTTAATTGTAGGGCAATCAAGTTAGGTCATCCTATTGGTAGTGACTCTATGTTGCAATGGATAAGGCATTGGTCACTAAATCAGATGCAAGTTGAGATGAAGGTCATTTGCACAAATCATTTTAATCAAATCAATTCAAATTTTCACGTTTTGTAATGGACTGAAAGGAATTAGCCCTCACTTAGCTTATGGGTTCATAGGTTATGATTTTGTAGCTATTTCATTCCTATGTTGTTGCATAAGTATCAAAAGATATAAGGGTTTCATCTACTGTTAATAGGTTCAGATTTTATGTTTTTGCACCGGTACCATATATCAAAACCTCAAGGTTAACCCGCCTAGGTTTCGCAGAGCTTGAAGTGAAGGAGTTATGCCTTATAGTTGGCACAAGATTGGTAGTCAAGTGCATCCATCATAGGAATTTGCTAGCCTTAGATGTATTGGTCTGGCTTCTTGGTTATTTTCAAATCTGTTAAATCAGGAGCGAATAGGTGGGATGCCATGAACTATTAGATTAAGTTCCCTAGCCCACCACACTTGTTCGTCCGAAAACTTGGACTGAACAAGCTCCTTGACTCTTGTGATTGGAAGTTGTTTCTGTTGTCGCTTCTCATATTTAGAGACTTCTACCCTTAAATTTAAGTTTGGAAGTGAAAGTCCAATAATTGCAAAATTCGTCATGACAACTTCGCAATTTTTTGGCAAAAAGATGCATTTTCAACCCCAAGAGTTATCTCATTCAAAAATCGGTTGGGGATGGTTGTGGTCTTTTGATTTGAGTCTATTAAGGCCTTAGAAGTTGAAGGATGTAATGTTGCTGAAGTTTTGGAATAATAATCATTAAGCATTGTGAGTTTCCCCATGCATTTCTGTAATTATATCGTACTGATTGGATTGGTAGGCATGATCAAGTTATAGAAGAAATCCCATATGTGTTAACTTTCTTTTCTAGTTGGTTTGAGGTCTTGAAGTTATTCCTGTTGAATTTGGCATCAAATTCTTTCTTGGGTTGTCATAGACCTAGGGTTGAGTAGAAATGATGAGTTTTGGCTTATCATCCTCTAGCCAAATTTCTTGAAACTTTGGAGTTTGATAGGTCTTCCTATACCCTATAAGAATATGCAGCTTTTGGAGTGCTCACTAGCGATGGCTATTTTTGGCAAGAAACCCTAGGCTTGGAATCTCTATGTGATAGGTAGGAAAATAAACAATCAGAGGTTGAATATTGATTGCGAGCAATAGGGAAGGGGTTTGAATGTTTTGGAAATGTTGTTTGGAGGATGTTAGAGCATTGTGTGGTCAAAGGAAGACATGTTTTGACTAGAGGAGACAGTTTTGCAAGTGGTCTAGAGAGGAGAGACCTAATTAGCCTTTTAGGCCTTTTGAGTAGTGGTTGTTAGCGTGCCTTCTTTTCTATTGAAAACCCAATTTTGAGGTAATGTGAAGAATTTCCACAAGGGTATTTGGAAACCCACTTTGTTTTCCTATATCACCAGGGGATCAAAAGTTATTACTTAATCTCTTTGTTTGGAGACCTAATTGCAATTAGGCTTGTTTAAGGGGCATTTACACCAAGACAATTAGTAAGGTAGAATTGGGTCATGAAAACCTATCTCGTTTGAGTCAAGTGATTGTGAACACATCTCTCCAAGGGTCAGTGAATGGGTTCCAGTCAAGTGGGCCATTCAAACCTCTAAGCAAGCATAGCCCACATTTGGTTTTACTAAGTTTTGTTTGGCTTATTGATTGTGATCTTGTAAGTTGTCAAGTACGGGGACATATAGGAGCCTTGGAGTCTCCTTGAAAGGGTAGAAAGGATTGATTGGTAAGAAGCAAGAAAGAGAAGGGATTTTTTGAGAAGGAAGACTTGATGTTGGGACTTGTAGACCTTGAGGTGGATACATTGTCCTTGTGACTCTATACAATCTTTTGCCTCCTTATTACATTGAAAAGTCTTCAAGCCTGTTTTTTTATGATTTGCCGAGGTTAGGGCTCAAACGAAATGTATTTTTGTTGGAGAGTGTCATGTGTTTTTTATTCGCAAATATTGTAGTATTTGCAACTAGGGCTTGTGCGAATGTTTTTTGGCAAATGATTGCGATAGGCTCTTAAACTTTGAAGTTTGTTTGTGCATTTTCTTGCAATTTATACATCTTACACAACCTCTCTATTTCACGTCAGGATTTATTTATTCCTACAATTTCAATAAAAAAAGCCTTTTATTGTGTTCAACTTCCATTCTTATAAATTCTTGATATTTTGCCATTCTGTGTTTCTCATCCCTAAAGTGTAATGTTCCCGTTATATATAAATCATTAATCAAACTATCGTTAATGGGCAGATTGATTTAATATATCTCAGACCTATTTTTGTTTTGTTTTCATTGTTTGTGTTGTTGTCGGCTATCTTTGTACACCCTCGGAAAGTTTTCCCCAATGTGTATTTAAGCACAGCTTGTAGGTAGTCAGTAGGCATGCATTTCGGATTATTTCTTTTGTTTTGCGAATTCCAATTGGGATTCTTTGTTGTTCGCCATTTCGGAAGTGGAAGATCTTCCCTATTTGGCTTTTCGGTTTCGGTGGGATTCACCTCTCACCCTATTTTGTCGCCTGTAAGACTTCGCTCGGATTTGGCAAATCGAAGCACAATCATATTGCGAATTGGAGAAGGCATTATGTTTAATTAGATCAAATTCTCTGTGTTGAATGAATAAGATCTTTTATAGAGCATTCTGTGTTTCTCTTGCATTTTCCGTACATTCTGTTGCCTGCACTTCCGTCCTCCCCAAGCTTTGTACTTCATCCCATATGACCCCTCCATTTGGCAACATCTTAGACTACATGTGCAGCCTCTACCCTCCTACTATACGGCCTCCATTACTACTACCGTACAACTTCCATAACTGTCACCGTACGACCCTCCTTCATTCTATTGTACGACCTTCATTCTACCCCACTGCCACCCCACATCTCTCACCCCATACGACCCTACTCACACCTCTGGTTTCACCGTATAATACCTTCAGTCACTGTACGACTCGTACATTCAACCATACGACCATTTTAAAAGCCCATTCTGTATGGTGATCCAGTATTGGTAACCAGTCATCAGACGAATATTGCAAATAGAACATTACGACAGTATCATAGCTTCGATCCTGCCAGCTTGTGGACAGTGAATAAGAGTTTATAGCCGGAAGAGAAGAAGAACCCATTTTGTTGATAGAATGGCTACCAAACCAGAACCTATAACTGCCAAACTCGTGGCACTACTGAGAGAGCTTGCGAGGAATCAAACATAGATCAATGATACTCAGCAACTCATGGAAGAGACTCTCAAGAAGTTGGCAGACAATAAAATATCTAGAGAACAAAATGGTCACAACGCGTACTCAGTGTTAGGTAAAGCAAACAATCATCCAGCACGCTCTCGACCTTCCATGCCATCTTCTCCCCCACGGACGGAGGCACCACCTGGAGGGAAACAACTGACCTTTGAAGAAATGTAAGAACAACTAAGAGAAGACTAGAAGAATGTGAATTTGGAGGATGATATATCCTACAAAGATTATGCAGATTTGAGAATGAGATATTCGGGAAGTGGAAACAGAGGATATTTTAATGATGATCTCAAGAGGAAGTTGAGTAAAGTAAATTTGTCAGCATTTGACGGATCTGGACCGATTTGGACCCATATCTGCACAAGCGTGGGTAATGAAGGTAGATACTTACTTCCAACTTAATCCCATGCTAGAAGAAGCAATTAAATTTGTGGCCTTACACTTGGAGGGAGTTGCGCATGAATGGTGGCATCATGACACCATCACACTGGGGCATATGATTAAATAAATATCTATGTGGAATTCACTAAAAGATTGACAGATTGATTTGACAGTAAAGATCCAGAACTCAATTTCAAAGATTTGGCACAACTGAGGCAAACTGGATCGGTTGACCAATACATTACGGAATTTCAGAAGCTCTCTGTTTTGGTCACAGACATTTTTGAAAGAAGACAGATAGTGCTCTTCATGGACAGACTGATAGAACCGTTGAAGGGTTGGTTGAAAGGGTTCAATCTTGCCACCCTATCGGAGGCCATTAAGAAGGCAAGAAGTATGGCATCATCATCGATGTCATCCTTACAAAGTTACATTCCAAACCGCTGGTGTTTCTGAGGGACAAAGATAACAAATCTCCACTGAGAAAGCTGTCGTTGGACGACACTACCAGACAAGAATTTTGAAGGAAGAAACTATGTTTCAACTACAAAGGACCATGGGAACCCGACCACAGATGCCTCGGGAAAGGAAAAATCCACTACATTGAGGTCATGTCCGATGATGAGGATGAACAAGAAGATATACCCTCTGAAGACAACGAGCCCCATGAGGACATCAAAGTGGTTAGTTTGAATCGTATGAAAATAATTGCAACATTGGTATGGTGCGGAGGAATTACCGCCCTTGCCAGTAGCTCGAGGTGCATAGTGTTTCGTGTATGGGGAACCCTCCAAGGACAAAGGGTTATGGTTATGCAGTCTATTTTTCGAAAATAGATCTTTGTTTTGGATACCACTAGATCTACATGAGGATAGGAGACGTGGAAAAGATAGCCTTTCGTTATCACTACGGGCATTATGAGTTCCTAGTTACGCCGTTTGGATTAACGAATGCACCTGCTACATTCCAATCATGCATGAATCGCATCTTCAACAAACAATTGCCTAAGTACTTATTGGTATTTTTTGATGATATTCTTATTTATAGCAGGACATGGGAAGAGTACCTGAAGCATCTGGATGAAGTCCTAAGGATCATGACTGATTAGTCCTTGTTTGCCAAGCGATCCAAGTGTGAATTCACTATGATAGAAATATTGTACCTGGGGCATGTTGTCAAGAAATATGGAGTCCAAGTTCATCAAGAGAAGATTCAAGCTATCCTTGATTGGCCTCTCCCAAAATCACTCACAAAATTGCGAGGATTCTTCAGACTGTGTAGTTATTACTAGAGGTTCATTAAAGGATTCTCTCAGCTCAGCATACCCTTAACGGATTTGACAAGGGTTCTTTCCAGTGGAATGAAAAGGCACAACTTATGTTTGATAAGCTGAAAGAGGCGATGAGCACTTGTCCCATACTTGCATTACCTGATTTCACTCGACCATTCATTCTAGAGTGCGACGCCTCTGGAGAACGTATTGGTGCGGTATTGATGCAAGATAGACACCCCATAGCCTATAAAAGCATGACGCTTGCACAAACAGAACTCTTATATTCTATTTATGAAAAAGAGACGTTGGCCATCATACATGTACTAACCAAGTTCCGACAGTATCTGGTGGGTGCCAAGTTTGTTGTTCGTACGAATCACAATAGTTTTAGATATTTTCTAGAGGAACGAGACTTGAACGAGAGGCAACAAAAATGGGTAAGCAAGGTTTAGGCTTTTGATTTTGACATTGAATATGTGAAAGGAAAGAACAATGTGGTTGCAGATGCTTTGTCCAAGAAACCTGCCATCTGCTTACTAACCTAGATTTCAGCTGACTGGAAAGCACATTTGTTGATAGAATATTCCAAAAACACATTTTCCTGTGAGCTAGTGGATGACAACACCTAGGATGATCGATACAAAGTGGTGGATGACATCATTTACTATAAGAATCCGATATTTTTAGTTTGGACTCCAAATTGAAGCAGAAAATCTTGAAGGAGGTACACAACTCACCCTTGGCAGGACACCCGGGCTTCCTCAAAACTTACAGATGTCTCAGGGAGAGGTTTTCATGGAAAGGTCTTAAAGGAGACGTATTGCAGTATGTAAGAGTGTGTGATCTGCTAGCAGAACAAATCCAAACATACTCTACCCGTTGGGTTACTACAACCTTTGCCAATTCTAGAACAGAAGTGGGAAAGTATCTCGATGGATTTCATTACTGGACTTCCCAAGGTGAACGAAAATGATTGTATTTTTGTGGTGGTTGATAGATTGACGAAGTATGCACATTTTTTTGCCATCCCCTGAGACTTTTAGGCCGCACAGGTAGCCGTTTTTCAAAGAAGTTTTTTCGTCTACATGGGTTACCTTGAAACATTGTTAGTGATCAAGATGGACAATTTATCAGTAACTTGTGGACAGAACTGTTTTGACTGGTAGGGACAAAATTGTCACTAAGTTCTAGTTATCACCCTCAGACAGATGGACAAACAAAGATTGTGAATAAGTGGCTTGAAGGTTACCTTCTGAACTATGTCTCGACACAACAACAGGGATGGGTCAAATGGATACACCTAGGGGAATATTGTTATAATACCACGTACCACATGTCCATTAGAATGGCACCATTCAAAGCTCTATACGGGTACAAACCCCTTTCCTTCATCGACATAGTTATGGGTGATAGTCATGCACCAAGGGCGAGTGACTGGCTTCAGGAGGGATAGGATATCCTAAGATGCCTGAAGGAAAACTTACAATGGGCACAGAATCAAGTAAAGATGTACATTGACAGACACTGAATAGAGAGGAGTTTTGAAGTAGGAGACTTGGCCTATCTCAGGCTCCAACCATATTGACAATCCTTATTGAAGGAAAAGGGAAAAAAAATTGAAGCCACGATTTTATGGCCCCTATTGTATAGTTCGTTGTATCGGTTTAGTCACCTATGAGCTAGAACTTCTGGAGGGGAGCCATATTCATAACGTTTTTCATGTTTGATGCCTGAAGAAAGTCATGGGATAGAATGTCACGGTAGCCACAGACCTTCTGCCGCTCAATGAAGAAGGAAAGCGTATATTGGAATCAATCGAGATCATTGAAGTACATGAGAAGACCCTATGGAACCACACGGTGAAAGAATATTTGGTACGTTGGAAACACTTGCCATTGGACAACGTGATGTGGGAGGGCAAGAACATTCTACAACATCTGGCATTGTATTTGCTTGAGGACAAGCAAAATTTGGGAAAGGAGGACTGTAATGTTCCCATTATAAAGTAAATCAGTAATCAAACTATTGTTAATGGGCCGATTGATTTAATATATCTTGGACCCATTTTTGTTTTGTTTTTGTAGGTTATGTTGTCGTCGGCTGTCTTTGTACACCCTCAGAAAGTTTTTCCCGACGGGTATTTAAGCACGGCTTGTAGGTAGTCATTAGGCATACATTTCAAATTATTTCTTTTATACTGCGAATTCCAGTTGGGATTCTCTATTGTTTTCCATTTCGGAAGTGAAAGATCTTCCCTATTTGACTTTCCGGTTTCAGTGGGATTCACCCCTCACCCTATTTCGTCACCTGTAAAACTTCGCTTGAATCTGGAAAATTGGAGCACAATCATATTGCGAATTGGAGAAGTCATTATGTTTAATTAGATCAAATTCTCTTTTTGTTGAATGAATAGGATATTTTATAGAACATTCTATGTTTCTCTTGCATTTTTCGTACATTCTGTTGCCTGCACTTCCGTCCTCCCCAAGCTCCGTACTTCATCCCATATGGTCCCTCCATTTGGCAACATCTTAGACTACACGTACAACCTCTTCCCTCCTATCGTATGACCTCCATTACTACCACCGTATGGCTTGTTTACCATATGGGGTAAATAGTTTAATGCATGCAAACAACAAACAAGAACATGTAACAACAGTACTCTTTTCATTATTCGCATATATGCCGAAGAGATTACATAGTGCTTGTGATGATTACAACCATCTAGGATGGTGTACATATACTTCCCGAAGAACCTTCCCGAAGGGGTCCGTCGGCTACATAACAATTACTGACAACATGCTAATCTACCCGTCAGCTATTTTATAACTTTACTGACATCATTCCCCCCAAAAAGAAAAGTCGTCTCTGGACGACAATTACAAAATATCCTAGATAGATTAAAAAATGGGATACATTAACTGACTAACTATAACAAGATAGATATGTTTCGGTCACACCACTTTCACATCCTTGGCAACAGTGCCAAATGTTTACCATATGGGGTAAATAGATTAATGCATACAGACAATAAACAAGAACATGTAACAGCAATACTCCTTTTATTATTCGCATATATGCCGAAGAGTTTACATAATGCTTCTGATGATGATTACAACCCTTTTCGGATGGTGTACATATACCTAGGTCTGTCGGCTACATAACAATTACCGAAGGGGCCCATCAGCTGCATAACAAGAACCTTCCCAAAGGGGCCCGTCAGCTACATAACAATTACCGACTACATCATCCCCTCCCAAAAAGAAAAATCGTCTCCGGACAACAGTGTAACAAAACTCAAAATTGCACAACTAATTACATCAAAACACAGATACTAGGCAGGGGGATGGGTCCCTGGTGTGGTAGGTGTCCGGGCTCTCAGTTCACCCAGCTCAACCCGTAGCTTGTAGACCTGCTCCTTTCGAAACTTCAATTCGGCTTCCGCTTCCTTCTGAAGCTCTAGAGCTGACTGCAACATCTCTGCAATTTCTCCCAACTCTTTTTCGTTTCCTACTACCACTTGTTACGTTTTTGCTACCAACTTCTGTAGCTGATTCTATCTGTCTAACAGGGTTGTCCTCTCGGATTCCCAGGCTGCCCTTTTTGAGGCTAACTTGGCAGCTAACTCCTCCCAAGCCCTCTCAGCTGCTACCTGATCTTCTTAGCTCCTCCGAAGAGTGTAATACGCCTCCATGTATAACTTCACTATCTTGTGAGTCAAAGCCACTACTCAGCTCTCCATACCAGGATCTCTCGTTGTTGCCCAATCCTGTTACATCTCGGCAGTCTCCACATCCGGCCATCCCCGCTCCTCAAAATAGACTGTAAAGGCAGCTGGGCATATCTCATAAAAGATACGATTCATATGACTCCCTCTAGCTCCTTCACTCCTGAGTCCAACGCCTGAGCCTCTGTCGAAGCTAACACCTGGCAAGCCCGAGTCGCTAAAGCTACTACATCAGCAAGAAATGCCTCTCTCATCCCTATCTCCCGCGCTACTGGATATTCCTGTTGCATAGCCATAGCCGTCTCTACTGCTTCCACCATATGCTCAATAGTGTTATGTGACAGTCCCACATCCTGAACTGGCTCTGCTACCTTTGCTTGCTGAGTGTCTTCCTTCGGAATGTCGTCTCGCGTAAGTGTTTGCATATAGGCCATTCGAGGTACTGGAGTACGGTGGAACCGTGTACTCAAATAAGTACTCATCCTCTTAGTTCTACTCTCCATATCACGGTCAGGTGATGCTAAGAGTGTTGTATCCTCCGTAACTACTGCATCAGAACCTACTACATCCAAGTGCACACCAGGCGTACTTTGGTTCTCTGCTATCTTTGGTACTAGTAGGTTAGGTACCTCCATGGCAGTCTCCTCTCTCTCCTCCAATACACTCTCTACTGTAGGTGCCACAAATTCTGTTGCTGGTTGTGCTTCGGTAGGTGCCACGGTTTCCACTACTGGAAGTGCTTCGACAAGAGTTGGCATACTCTCTCGGCTGATGGGTGTTGCCACTCGTGCAAATCCCACGGCAAACCCAACTGCTAGTCAAACTTGGGGAGGCCTTACTTCGTGCTGCCACTATAGCCACTTGTTGTAGTGCTGTAGTCATCACTATCGGCTGTCGTGTCTGTTCAAACCCTGGTATATGTGCCATGTGCATACCGGCTGGGACTAGGCAGGGAGTGGCAGATAGTGTAGGGCGCGGAAATAACAAGGGAGTGGCTATGACAATCTCAACCTCTTCATTATCGTCTTCCCCTTCCTCCTCTCCCATGCTGTTCTTCTAGGAAGATGTCTCATGTCGGCCACTGTTTGTATCACCACCTGTATCTAACCGAGGTCTCTTCTGTCCTGTAGTGCCCTTTTGTCCAGTGGCTGAGTCTAAGTGTCTCCACTACATAATAGGAGGTTCCTCGAGAGCTAATGGTGTAGGGCTCGCCTCCAACCTATCTTCTGGAATCATCTGCGTTGTAGCATCGAGGAAGAGACCTATGGCATAATGCGGCATATAAAATGTCTTATGTTGGAGTGTCATAAATTCATGCATACGTTCAGCCAACATTGATGCCCAATCATACACCTTCCTATTCATTATGCCGGTCATCATGGATATCTGTAGAAAGGAGATATTAGATGCCCTACTTGATCCCATGAGTCTCCTTTGACTAAATCCATCAGGCATCGCCACGGTCCCTCCTGAATGTCTATTTTCTTCAATCCACTACCTTTTGATGTCTCAGCCAACACTTCCTGTTCTGCTTCAGCCATGTCTTCGCATACCAGCCTGATCAAAAACATTTTTACCTCCTTGGAAATCTTCTTGGGTTGTACCTTCTTTCCCTGCGGCCTTGGTATGCCAAACACTCGCGTGAAATCCGTTGCTTTGAATGAGACTATTAGGTCTTTTCCCAAGTATTGAAATGTGCTTTTTCGAGAGCCCCTGCCATAAGTCTCGATCATGGTGCATAGGAAACCCTCGTATTCTCAGATGCAAGAAATAGGCATCCAAATCGCCTATTCCACTTGTGCCCTTCTGATGCTGGCTTTTATTGGATGATCATCAGGATTTTCCTGCCACCACTTTCTACAGTCCATACCACTCAATCCTTCAAATGCTATATTTTGTGGTGTGATTTCAGCAGTTGCATGTGCCTGTGCCTTACGTTTCTGCTTGATGCTGCTACTGGTGCCTTCACCCTAGTTACCTGCAGTCAACATTTTCATGCCCTTCCCAGCTATAGATTCTTCCAATTCTTTTTTCCACTTTCTCTTGCTTGCAGACTCCATTTATTCCTCTATTGGGTTAGGTCAGTTATCCCTCTGTGCACAGTTCTTTTTTTCCTTTCCTAGAGTTCATACGGATCCCTACAATCTTCCTCACGCTTTATGGATGTATAGCTAAACAATCCCTCACTTTCAAACTTCTGCTACAGTTACTCCATCTGATTGGCCGTATGGCCTTTCCTTCCAAGAAGATCTTGAAAACACTGCTGGTTTCTTCCTAGATGACGTCTGAATGTAGGCTTTGCAATGCCTTGTATGTTCTTACGAAGACTTTCCTCAGTGACTTAGATGCCGTACGGCCTTTGGTCTACCTCCTGTCTTCAAAACACGCCGTACGGCCTCCATTTCTTCTCTTGCGTGTACTGTACGAGATTTACTTCAAGTATATTTAGTTTTGAACTTTTCCCATACATCGTACGGCTATACGGTTAAGAGAGAAATTTTTATTGGTTAGCCACACGCTTCAATCTGTCAACTCTCCTTAGTTTATTGTACTTAGAATCCTTCCATCTCAATTCCCTCCTGCCATCCCAACCAGATCGTTGGCCCATCAAACTCCAGCTTCCAGTAGTCAAATCCCATGAAACTTATGCATCCTCCCATTCACAGCACGATTCAATACGTGGAGACCACTACTAATCTCTTGGTGCGCTCATACCAGACAAAACAGGCAAACCCAAATGTGTTCTCAATATGCTCGATTCACGCAGAATATGAATATTTTCACGATCTTCCAAAACCTTGAGCTTAGAATTTTTGTACGATGGTTGCAATATGCTTGGGGGCTTCCATACGGTTAATTCCCTCTTAAAAAGCCATACGGGCTTCTAACACCGTACGCCTTGTTTCCCATGTGCACTTATCCAGCCGTTGTTCAGTCATGAAGGACTAGAAAAAATCATACAGTGAAATTGAAATCCGTACAGTGAGCCAGTCTGCTAGGTGATCTTAGTTTGCTGTACAATGAGGCATTTAAAACCTTGCGCGAAGCTATATACAATAACATACAATGTCCCTTGCAGATGATAAAAGCTGTTACTTCGTTCCTGATACTTCTATTCTATTATGTCGTACGGTCCCTATTATGAGATGCATTAGCCATACGACCCATGTTTTAAATTGCTTCCTTTTTTTCTTGGTCGTACGGTGGTTAGTTTGTTGCCTTTGTCATATGGTGACTCAAAACTCGTTTTTTTTTTTTCTTAACTTAATATTACTGCTCCTTAATGTTTGCTGATGATGGAATAGTTAGTGCATGATATATTTTCAACTTCGAACCATTCACAATTTTCGGAATTTTCTGCCCATCCAACGTCCATAACTTTATTGCTCCGTTATCACCTACTTCCTGGATTTGGTATGGCCCGACCCATTTGACTTTAAACTTGCCCGATTTGATTTTGTTTCGTCCATCATACTTCAACACCAATTGTCTGGTTGGAATTTGTTCAGTTTCAGGTGTTTATCATGCCACGCTTTGTGCTTGTTCTGCGTCACCTCCATGGCCTATTGTGCCAATAGCCGCTTCTCTTCGAGTTTGTTCAGATTATGTAATCTTTCCCTCAAAGCTTTCCATGTCGCCCAACTTATTCTCCAACGCGATCCTCAGACTCGGTATCATAAATTTTTTTGGTACCACTGCCTCCTGTCCAAACATCAACTGGAATGGTGTATGTCCTGTTGTCACCTTGTATGCCGTGCGGTATGCCCAAAGGGCAGAGGGTAGTTTTTCTTCCCAATCTTCACCTTCGATCACACATGACTTGTAAATGATTGCTACCAGGATCTTGTTTGTAGCCTTAGCCTGTCTGTTTTCTCGTGGGTAGTACACGCTTGGTAGAGAATGATATATCTTGAATTATGTCGTTAACAGTTTATAACGTGATTGACAAAATGCCCTCCACGATCACTCGTTATCTGAAGTGGAATCCCATATCGAGTGATTATTGTTCATAGATGAATTTTGCTGTACTGACCGCTAAGCTATCTAGTAGAGCTCGTGCTTCCACCCACTTTGTTAAGTATTTCATAGCCACAACAATATATCGGCATTGGTGCCTTCAGCTTACTCTAGGGGGTCCTACGAAATCCAATCCCCATCGTTTGAATAATTCTCGCACATGTGAGGGGTGAAGCGACATGAAGTCTCTCTTTAGCAGCTTCTCAACCCTTTGGCAAGTGTCACACCCGACGACCCATTCCCATGCGTCGTTGTACACTGTTGGCCACCATAGTCCTACTAGCTGTATTTTCTGCGCTATGGTATCAGGTCCCATATGTCCTCCTGCTAGACCCTCATGTGCTTCCTTCAACACCCTTGGTATTTCCTCCTCTAATACACACTGTTGCAAGATGTGATCGGGCCCAATTTTGTACAGTAATCCATTAATCAATTGAAATGTATGGCTCCGTATTACTAATTTTCGCCTTTCATTTTGTGGCATATCCTTTGGTGGCTGTCCCGTGGAAAGGTACTCCCCAATACTCGTGTACCATTTTGGCAGTACTGCAATTTGAAATAACTGTGCATCAAGGAAATCATCATTCACTCTGTCCGCTGGTTCCCCTATTTTAATTTGTGACAGATGGTCTGCGCTGACATGGTTCTTCTCGGGCCGTACAATGATCTTGAAGGTGAATTCCTACAACAAAAGTAGCCACCGACTGATTCTCCCTTGGTTGATAGGTTTATTTACCAGGTGCAACAGAGCCTGATGGTCTACATAAAACACGAACGGTGTCGCCAGCAAGTAATGACGGAACTTTTGCACTGCGTAGACCATTCCTAAGGCTTCCCATTCTATTGTACTATAATTCTGTTATGTTTTTGACAGTAGTCAGCTGGCAAAATATATTGGGTGATCTAATCCATGGTTGCTTGTCTGTGCCAGAGTTGCTCCTATTGCATAATTAGATGCACTGACGTGAACATGAAATTCCTTGTTCCAATCTGGGTATGCCAATATAGGTGCTGTGGCCAATCGTACCTTCAAACTTTCAAATGACTCATCCTATTCTTTGTCCCATTTGAATGGTTCCCCTTTGCATGTCAATTTGTCCAGCGGATATGATACTTTGGCGAAGTTTTTGATGAATCTTCTATAATATCCTATGTGTCCCAGGAATGACTTTACCTCTGTTACATTTGTAGATGGCTACATTTCCATTATCACTCTGACTTTGTCTGGATCTGTTTTGAATCCCTCCTTGCAAACTATATGTCCGAGTAATTTTCCCTGCGGGACCATGAATCTGCATTTCTTTGGATTTAAAGTGAGGTGTGCCCTTTGACATCTTTCCAGCATTCGCCCAACACTGTTAGATGTTTGTTTTCGGTGCCAAATACAGACCAGTCATCCAGGAATGCTTTGAAATTTCCAATAGACATTTTGTCAAATATGTTTAGTATGATTCTTTGGAACGTAACCAGTGCATTGCACAAGCCAAATGGCATTCGGTTGTATGCGTACACGCCGTCTTCTACCACAAATGTCGTTTTTAGTTTGTCCTCTTCTGCTATGCAAATTTGATTATATCTCGAGAACTCGTCCATAAATGAATAAATCTCATGTCCAGCGACCTCCAATATACTGTCTGTGAATGGTATCGGGAAGGGGTCCTTGATTGTTACTGCATTGAGACATCTGAAGTCGACACATATCCTGATTTGGGTGGTATGCTTCTTTAGGGATATGACTATGGGCGACACCCATTGACTTGTTTGAACCTTAAAAATAATACCGGCCTCTAGCATTTGGTTAATTTCTTCTGTAACTTGTGCCGCATAATTTTTATTCATCCTGTAAGGTCGCTTCCGTACGGGCACTGCATTTTCGACCAGCGGGATGTGGTGAACACACGACTCCAATGGAACTCCTTTCAAATCCTTATATGTCCAAGTGAATACATCTTTGTATTCCAAAAATATTTTAAATGCCGTTTCTTTTAGTACTAGATTCCAGTTATCCCCCACTAGTATGTTTTTTGGTTCGGCCTCATCTCCTAAATTCATGGTTTGTACTGTGGCTTCGTTATATTTGATTGGCTTACCCTCATCGAATACATGTGCGGGTGTTTCATCTAGCGGTGCGTCCCCTTGTTTTATTTCCCTGAACTCTTTTGGAAATCTGTCTCCGTTGTGCCCTTCCTCTATCGTTAGTATGTTGCAGCTCTAGAATAGCTCATAATCCTCCATCTTCCAGTGAAATCATCCGTTCACCGAATCCAAATCATCATCTAACGATCCACCATCTAACCATAGGACTCCTTCCTCATTGGGTTCCAATAGCTGCTTTCCTTCATCATCTTCTTCAGAATCAGATGATATGGCTTCTTCGCCCACCATTTGTGTGTGTAAATCAATGATGAATTTTCATCCTCTACTTTCCAGTGATAGTGTATTCTTTTTCCAGTCATGCTTAACCTTTGCTTGTATGAGCCATCCTTAGCCTAGAATGGTGTCATATCCTCTCCTCTTCCACGAGATGATGACGAAGTCGAGCAGGAATGGCTGTGTTCCGATAGTCACTAGTTGTGCCATCAGGACTCCCAGTGGTTTGATCCCGTGCTAGTCTACCATGAGCAACTGGGAGGTTGGTGGCCACAGCGTAGGTTGTCCCAACTTTTTCCAGGTATCTTCTGGTAGGATGTTTACCACTGACCCTCTGTCCACAATTGTGTCTGAAAGGACCGTTCCCAATATGCCCATCTCTACGACCTTCGGATGCCGTCTGGATGTGAGGGCTAACAGCATTGGGTCCGTTGTACTTGCTTCACTTCCTTTTCCCTTCGATCTTCTCCAGGTAATTTAGTAGCTGGAGCGATGTTTGTAAGTGCCGATCGAAGTTGAGCCATTGTGAGCAGCATATCGTTTACTTTGACTGGTACTTCAGTTTGTAATATCTATCATATGATGTTTTGTTCCACGCAGTTTCTTGTTGAGGTACTAGTAGTGTCCTTCAATTGTGATTTTTCTGCCTATGTTGCTTTCTCAATTTTCACCCATGCTTCTTCAAATCTCTTCTTTTCTTTCATCGGGTCAGGGTACAATTTTGTGTGTTCCGTGTGATTGCCAGAACCTCTTCTTCGTCTGTCCCGATGGTGATCAAATTTACTCCTGATTTCGGGCACTTGGCATCTTCATGATCTCTAGGACTGCACCATCTGCATAACAACTTTGATGCATTTGCCGATGTACAGTTTCGGGAAAAGTGGCCCCACAAATTGCATGCTCTGCATTGAACCATCAGGCGGCCATTCGCATCTATTGAATTCGGCTGCAGCCTCCATTATTATTGTTGGTATTGTTGTTTTGTCCTTGTCTATTATTTTTGTACCCACTCGAAGTGGCACCATCACTGCTGGTGTTTCCGCTCCCTTCTGACACGGAAACTTCCTATGTCAGGAGCACTTGTTGAGGTCCTCTTTTTTTCATTGTGAAGGGGCATTCTTTTAAGGAATGTCCCATAATTTGGCAAATCTCACAGAACTGGTTCTTTGGACAAGATCCCTTCGTGTGACCTTCTATCTTGCATTCTGTGCACCATAGCTCGTTTCCCTTAGTCTCTTTTTGCATATTCTTAAATTCCTTCATCATTCTAATCATATCCTTCTGGAGAGCTTGGACTTGCTGCCCTTTTTGTCACCACTGCTATCTTCTTCCGAAGACGCATCATCTGAGTCAGATTAGCTACTTTTTTTTTTTTAAAAAAAATTCTGTTCACTTTCTAAGTCCATCGCCGGATTGTATGCTTCGGTGTATGATAATGGTGGCACAATCTTCATTTTCTTCCTTAACTTCAGGCGTAATCCTTCAATGAACCATCACTTTTTCAGCCCATTTGCTGGCTTACTTTCCATTTTATTTATTAATTCTTTTAGCTTTCTGGCATATACACGGACGATTTCATTTTTCCCTTGCTTTGTGGTGTAGATCTCTACTACTATCTCATTGTCGTCCCGTAGCAATTGAAATTCAGTGATAAACTCCTTTTTAACTTCCACCCATATGGTTAATTTTTGGGGATCGCCATCGGCAAAACAATCAACTGCTACATCCCTTAGGGTTGCTGGAAATTGTCGTACCCATTCATCTATGTTGGTTATGCCATTTGGTGTCCAAATTGTTTCGCATGTCTTGCAGTGTCTAATTGGATCGGCCGTTCCATCACCATCAAACTTTGACAATTTTTCCTTTGGTTCAGCCATTACTATTTGAGTTGGAGGTACTTGTTGCACACCCGCACTGTTCTGAACACCCGCGCTGTTCTGTACACCCGCACTATTCTGCACACCTGCGCTGTTTCGGATAGTCGTCTTATTTCCAACAGCCGCGTTACTTGGTGAAAAAGGGTTTTCCTCAAGTGAAGTTGTTCGTTTCGGAAGTGTATCGCGGACGAAGAGTTCACTCCATGCTCGTGCTCCCTCGGCACTCCAAGCCGTGCGAGTTAATTCCCTTCAATCTGGATTCTCTTCCCTCGGCGTATACAGGTTCAAAAATTCCTCCCTTGTTTCTTCCACCAAATTCAACTGCTGTCGAGTCTCTTCCAACAATTCCTTGATGCTTCATTGTCCGTTGGCAATCTGCTGAAACCTCTGTTTGCGCTCGGCCTGTTGTGCCAAAATTAAAATTTCTTGTGTGGTGCGTATTTCATCTTTTCCCTTTATCTTATTCTTATCCTTGTTAAGTTGATTTGGCAATGGCGCCAAATGTTTACCGTATGAGGTAAATAGTTTAATGCATGCAAACAACAGACAAGAACATGTAATAGCAATACTCCTTTTATTATTCACATATATGCCAAAGAGATTACATAGTGCTTCTAATGATTACAACCATCTCGGATGGTGTACATATACTTCCTAGAGAACTTTCCCAAAGGGGTCCATCAGCTACATAACAATTATCAACATGGTAATCTACCCGTCAGCTATTTTATAACTTTACTGACAACATGGCTTTCATAGCTATCACCGTACGACCCTCCTTCATTCTAACATACGCCCTTCCTTCATTCTACTGTATGGCCTTCCTTCATTCTGCCGCCGACCCACATCTCTCACCCCATACGACCCTACTCATACCTCCTATTTCACCGTACAATACCTTCAGGCACTATACGAGCCATACATTCAACCGTACGACCATTCTAAAAGCCCATTCCCTACAACAATCTAGTATTGGTAACTAGTCATCAAACGAATACTACAATTGAAACATTACATATAGATAGAGAAAGCCAATCAACTCTTTTTGGGTAATCACAACCACGTGATTTCATAAATTTGTTTGCTTGGAATTGGCTGGACTTCAAATTTTTTTTGGTGATTTTCTATCATCTAGGTATTTGGTTTGTTCAATGCCTAGGGTTTGCAGACCCTCTTTTGATATTTTATAAATTTATTCTTTTTGTGGAGTTTTTTCCTAACCTAAGGCCTGTAGAATTCTATCTAAGTGTTCAATGTATTCTCTTATTGTTTCCCTCATGCAATCGAAGTTTCAGCCTTCTCTGTTTATGTCATTTTTTCATGGCTTGAAAGTGTGAAAGATAGGTTCTTGGACTAGTGTATTGTTCGAAGGCAGTTAGAAGCTCAACAACTGCAACTATGATGAGTGGAAACAGTGGATGATGACAATTTTTGAATATTGGATCCCTGACCAGATTATTTTGGGCAAGTTTTCTTGTCATACAGTACCAAGCCCAAATTAGGATAAATTTGATGAGCGATTTTGGGAAGTTGTAATGCTCATTAAATTGTTGATGACCAATGATCAACTTCATCAAGTTCCCTTTGGAAATACAGCTGCTGAAATATGGGAATATTTAAAAGGCCTACATGAATCGTTTGACAGGAGTGCATTTTTCCTAAAAAATGCTTTTCTCAGTTGGTTGGAAAGTAGCATCAGACTTCATTTTTGGAAGGCAATCATTTGCTTGTTTCCAAGGTATAACAATTGGTTCATGCTGATTTATGTAGACCAATGGAAACTCCTTCAGTTACTAAGCCTAGGTATTTTTAATAGAGTAGCTGAAAACTCCTTTGTCACTCCTTAGGCCTGCATATCCCCATATCTGATTCAGATACGTATCTGATATGACCCGAATACATGCTGAAAAAGACTTGATTTTCCATTGTGCCAAATATTTTGCAATTTGAAAATTTAGTGTAAATCTGCCCAAATTTAACTTAGAAAAGCTTCATTCATGCAAGTTTTTTGAACTTTTTTGGTATTAAAAAACTTAACACCAAATTAGAAAGACGAAGGCAATGGTTTTCTATTTTAGTGGCTCGTTTTTGGGGGTTAGTTTCAAATGCAACTCTACTATTTTTGCATATTGTAAAGTGTTAAATTAACTTATAATTACTTATATATCATTTATGCCTCTATATTGCTTTCGAAGTGTTGAAAATTTTCTCTAATAACTTAGAAAATTGTTTAAAATATGTGTATATATTTTTTACTAATGTTGTATCCAACTGTATCCATATTGGATGTCTTAAAAAATGGCCATATCTATATCAAATACATTATCCATATTGTATCTGCATTTGTATCCATGCAAGTTTGGTTTTTGGCTATTTGTTGACGATTTTAGTCTTAAAAAAATGTGGGTTTATTTTTTTAGAAAAAAATCAGAGGTATTGAGTGTGTTCAAAAGTTTATGGTATTGGTAAAAGAGAGTTAGACCAACAAATAATAGCTCTTAGGAAAAACAATGGTGGGGAATTTTGTTCTTCTGATTTCTCCAACTTGTATGCACATCACAGTATGAAATCATCTTAGCACGCCTTTAGCCCTCAATGGAATGGTGTTGTTGAGGGGAGAAATTGCATAATCATTGAGGCGTTTTGGTCTATATTGGAACATTGAAATGTCTAAATTGTTTTTGGATAGAAACAATTTACAGTGCTACCTATCTTTTGAACCGGTCTTCTACACATGTTGTTAAGAGGAAAAATTCAAAGGAGACCTATTCTAGTAGGAAGCCTAAAATCACTCACCTAAAAGTCTTTTGCTCCTATGCTTATGTTTGGATTCCATATGGCAAGCACTCAAAATTGGATTCCAAGAGCTAGAAGCACATTAAGAGGATATAGTGAAAACAACAAAGCATATTTGATTGATTGATGTAGACACTAGTTGTCTAATATTCAATCGAGATGTTGTCTTTGATCATGAATGAGGGTTGTTTCAGCTCTGTTCTCCTATTTTGAGTCCTAATGATCGACCTGTGCAGGCCAAGGATGTGGGTGTAAGCATTCTATTGGGTCCACCTGATGGGACGGATTCCAATGACTTTGACTTTGAAGTTGTGGAGTCTTTGAGGCATTATATTGCATCACCCAACTTCCCTCAAGATCCTATCAATCTACATCTTGATGAACTCATTCCAGCCAATTTAGGTCCAACTGTTCAACCTTAGATGTTGATATTTCTTCTCTTCGGCCAAAATGGTTGGCCAAGACCATAGTCGATCTTCATGATGATGAGGTCTTTGAGTGTAGATTGTCTAGAAACAAGTGAAAATATCAACATGCAATAAACTTCTCTCTTATGGCCAGTATTCATACTGTTTATGAGCCTCAATCCTATTCAAAGTCTTAAGGTATACCTAAGTTGGAACAAGCTATGGAAGCAAAACATTGTAGTCTTCTGAAGAGCAATACTTGGATCCATTTTGATCTTCTATTTGGGAAGAAGCTTATTGACTGCAAATGGGTGTATTGAGTTAAGTACAAGGCTGATGGGACCCTTGATAATTACAAGGCTCAACTAGTTGCTAGAGGGTTCTTAGAGAAAGAGGACATTGATTATGAGTAGACTTTTGCTTCCACAGCCAAAATGAGTACCATTCAGCTTGTCCTCGCCATTTCAGCCTAGTTTTGATGGAAAGCCTAACCAATGGACTATAAGAGTGCATTTCTCAATATTGACTTCAAGAAGAATTTTATATGATGCAACCTCCTAGTTTCAAGGTTGTTGGTAAAGAACACTAGGGATACAATCTAGTGGAAGCACTCCATGGCTTGAAACAGGATCCTCAAGCACGGTACTTAAAAAGATTGATAAACACCTCAATGACTAATGCTATCAAAGGAATTCTTTTGACTCCAATCTATATGTCAACTAATGGTGGTGGTAGACTTGCCATCTACGTTGATGACCTGATTTTTACTAGTAGTTTAACAGTTTTGATTGAGCAGATCAAACAAAGTTGTGTTTGTCTTTTGACATGACCAATTTGGGACTTCTACATTACTGCTTATGTGTTATGGTTTAGCAAAGAGATGTTAGCATTTTTATATCTCACTCAAAGTGTGTCAGGTGTTTACTAGACAGATTTTGAATGCAAGATTGCAAACTTGCATCCACACCTATGGAGAATGGGCTCAAATTGTCTACCAAATCAGATTCACCTCTAGTGGATGAATCCATGTTTAGGAAACTAGTGGCAATATTATCTATCTCACTTCCATTAGACCTACTCTCAATTTTGTTGTGAGTTACATCTCTCACTTCATGACGACCCCTAGAACTGAAAATTAGGTTGCAACAAAGCCTGTGTTACAATATGTGAGGGGAACTTTAGGTTATGGGGTTCTATATGACAAAAGAAATGATTCTAGACTTATTGGTTTCACAGACTCAGATTGGAAAACTTCTATTGCTGAGAATCAATCTAAATTTGGGTATGTCTTCAATTATGGCACAGGTGCAGTCACATGGTTGTCTTCAATTTGGGCATAGGTGCAGTCACATGGCTAGGAAGAAACAATAGTTGGTAGCTCTTTCCTTGACTGAAGCTGAATATCGGGGAATAGTTGGTAGCTGTTTCCTCAACCAAAGTTGAATATTGACTTCAAAGAATGCTTTATAATATGTGTGTGCCTCATGTGGGTCCTTCACCCCTCTTTTGTGACAATCAAGGTGCGTTCAAAGTTGTCAAAACTCTTGTCTTCCAGAGTGGACCAAGCATGTTGAGCTTCACTGCCATTTGCATTCACAAGCTTGTAGAAGAGAGATAAATATAGTTGCAGTATCTTCTAATTGAGAGTTACGCTGTAGGCATTCTCACCAAGCCTCTGGCCTCGGATAAGTTTGTAAAATTTAGGGGGCAACTTGGTGTAATTGATAGATTGACTAGTAAGGGAGGGTATCAGAGTAATATTTACATAACTATTTAGTTAATAGTGAATAAAGTAGTATTAAATCTTTTTACATAGTTTCTAATTTTGTCTTCGGTTACCAATTGTTCATTTAAGAAACATTGTCAATGTAATTGCCTCAATACTTACACTTCATTCTTTGAGTAAAATCAAGCAATTACCATTGTGTAACATAAATGAGATGTGAGAAAGAAATTTGGGTATTGGAAGACTAATTATATGAAGAGGAATAACATTATCAGGCTTTGACCATTCATGTTTTGTAAAAAAATTGTGCAATCAAATTTGTCAATTCCACCATGGTATTCTATCTTCATGAATTTTTCTTTCCTTTTTGTAATTTTCCAATTCCAGCAATTGAAGCTGAAGGAAGTGTACGGATTAGAGGGAGAAGCAACTAAGCCGTATGATAGTGTACAACTATTTGAAAGGCTGTATGGTTTAGCAAAGATGTCATACGGTTGCGTCTGAGAGGCCCTACGGATGCAATAGAGAGGTCGTACGATTGGGGTTGGGAAGACCGTATAGGGTGATTGGAAGGCCATATGATGTGGAGAAGATGACATTCGGTGTTGGAAATGAGGTGAACAATGAGGAGTAAGGGTTGTACAGTGACAGAGGTGGAGTGTATGGCGGAAATGAGGGAGATAGGAGCAGTTGTATGGTGACCTTGGCAATGAAGAGCTTGGCAAAGAGGAATGGAGATGTGTAGGCTACATGAGGAGTGAATTAACAATAAGAAGTACTTGCCAATAATGATAACGCCAATCATGTAATTAACATAGAATGAAAATTTAATACTCGCATATTCTAGATAATTGTTGTTCCAATCACGAAATATAGTTGCATACAAAGATGGTGCTCTCGATGTGCTAGATCCAAAGTAAAGTAATACACAGATGGAATAGGGTGAGAGTTGAATCCTACCGAAACCAAAGAAAGGCAAGTAGGGAAGATCTTTCACTTCCGAATACTGAACTCCAACAGGAATTCGCAGTACAAAGAGAATAATCCAAATCTCATACTAACTACTACCTACAAGCCATGCTTAAATATCCTTTAGAGAGACTTTCTGAAAGTTTACAAAGATAGCTGATGGCCACACCTATGGAAACAAACAAATAAAAATGTGTCCGAGATATACTAAATCAATCGGCCCATAAACAAAGGTTTGATTAATTATTTATTTTATGATGGGAACATTACATTTTTTTTGTGATATCAACCATAGTTCAAAAACTCAGACTTGGCTCAGACTTGGCAAGGTCGACTCGACTCTTAACTCAGTTATGACTGACCAATGATTTGGCAAAATAATATATATTTTTGAAATCTAGAGATTTCTAATGATTTAAAACTTGTTTGATGCACCCTATATTGAATATAACTCAAATACACTATAACATCATCAAATAGAGGTTGATTTGTCATCACATACATGAACAAGGAACATAAATGATAAATGCATGACACCTGTAAAATGTAAATGCACTAAATTGTAGTTGTAGGAAATAGAAAACATAAAATCGTATGACAAATATTACAATTATAAATGTTGTCAAATATATGTAAAATCCATGACATCAAATGTTCCTTGAAACACATGTGTAGCTATAAAGTGTAAGCAGTAACATTGTAAACAAGAAACAAGTCTATCTACTTAGGCTCTAGCTCAAGCCTCATCCTCATCCTTGGCCTTGACCTCAGCATCAACTTTAGATTATCTTGTTTTCCTTCTATAAAGGTGTCTAAGGTAGGTCCTAGAGGACAAAGAAGCCATAACCCCCGCCTATGACGTGGACTTATGATCAACAACAGTGCGTGTGTGCATGCCAAAACATGCTCTATCCTCCTCTTCCATAGTCACAACCTCAACCTCTATGTCTTCTTGGCTAACCCACTCATGGTCCTCCTCATTGAAGAGTGGATTAGTAGCCTTAGTGAGCCACTCAAAGTCTAGATCGATCTCCTCTAGAGTACTCAGAGTGGAGTGAGTGTCTAAAATCTGTTTGGTCTCAAACGGAGGTTGTGATGAACAAAGACAAGATCATTCAACCTCTCCATACACAACCTATTATGCCTCTTCGAGTGGATGTGCTCGAGCATGGACCAATTGTACTCACATCTAGAAGTGCTGCCTAATTGACTCAAAATACAAATGATGATTTTTTGAAGATTTGGGGTTGAGGCTCCAAACATTTGCCACCATCTATCTGAAATAAGGAAAAAGTACAACTTTAAGGCTAAATTACAAAATCAAAAATTAAAATACATAACTTATAAGCCATAAACTTAAGAAAATATTTTTGCCCGGTTGTTATTCTATTTGAGCATCTATGCATATCTTGCTTGAGAAAATTATTCCTTCTTGATTATTTTATCTATCCAACTCAATGGTTGTAGTTGATGTTGTGCCATCACTACACATTTGCATTACTATATATAGGCCAGTAAGAACCTCCTTATCCACCTTAAAGTTGTGACAGAAATGAAAGGATAGATTGAGCTAATAAGTTGCTGCATGGATAGGCATGCGAAGTTGGGCTTGCTATCTCCTATCAATGATCTCCCAACTGGGGCCATACTGCTCCACTCCTGCATACCTAGATCTAATGGCCTCTTTGGCCCTATCCATGCCCTCATAGATGTAGCCCATAGAGGGCTTCTTCCCATCAACAACTTCTATGAAACTACGAGGGGCTTAGTGACCTGCATATAATGTAAAAAAAATAGTTAAGTTACAAATTAAATAAAAGAGATGCAAAATTGTAAAGTTGCAAAATAAATAAAAATATGCATATAAATTAAAAGTAAAACTAAATTATTAAACAATTAAATAATAAATATTAAATTGTAATAAATTTTCCTCCAAAATTTCTTGAGAAGGGGTCCAAAAACCTGCCTTATGAAAAATGCAATTTACCACATCTATACCTGCAATGGTCGTACTATAGGATGAGGAAGTCCACTCCACCCCAACAAACATACACCTCAAATCTCTCCTTCATGTCAACAAGGATTTCAGTGTGAGGCTATTTGAGGCAAGCCTTGTGATACTAGGACAAACCAACTTCTTTTGACCAATGCATGATTGTAGATAAACTTGCAAATATTCTTGTCGCTTTCAATGCATGATTTGACCCACTCAAGCTTACAAATATCCTCTAACATGAGATCAAGGTGAGGCCAAATTTTTTTTGGGGGTGTCTCTCCATAAAAGTTTTACAATTCTTCCCTCACCTCTTGTATGACTTCCTTTATAACCTCACATAAGTATGTGACATTTTTGACATGTGAGGAAGCATTAATAGGATTTAAGAACACGTTGGATCCTACAAAAGTTAAATAGAGCAAAATAATTAATTATCATAGACAAGTCAACAAATTAAAGTTTAATTTTTTCGATGCATGTAGGGAAGTAGAATGATCAATCACCTCTGTAGGAAACAAGAAAATTTAGGAGTGTTATATTCCTCCTATCTATGCAATCATTTGTTATGATGGGGCAACCCTTTTGGCTCCATGAGATTGGCGTTCCTCTAGCTCAAGTTTCATATCCTCTACCATTTCTAATAAGAGGGGGCACTCAACTCAGCATCAATGGGGGCTTTAAACCACACACCACAAATAGTTACGACATCTATCAATAAGATCTGTCACAAATAGATTATGATTAGATGATAAATAGTTATGATTAGACAAGTAGACTTCAACATTTCAATTTCAAAGTCCCAAATTCAAACTATAAATTTAAAGTTAAAGAAAACAAGTAAAGAAGAATTACCAAGCTGCCATAAATAGAATGTTGCAAAAGTACTAAAGTTTTCAGTTTTCTTGATAGCATCATAAATCTCCTTGTTCGAACTCATAATCTTGAGTGAGGGTTGTGCGCTAGGAGTAGTTTGTGGCACACAATAACTATCCAATATGGACTTCAGCACTCTAGGGTGAAATGTAATAGTCCCACTGTCAAGAGTAGAAGCACTAGCACTAGAATGAAAGGGAGGCCTAGTAGAACCTTTTCTAACACAACCTGTGGATGTGGATGCAGGAGCATGGGAGCCAATAGAAATCAAGTCTTCCATTTGCATCTTCCTATTAAAATCTTTTCTTGTTTGTGTGTTTCTAAGAAGGTATTACAGAGATGTTTTGCCTTGATAATTTGTTTATTGCATAGAGTAATATCATGCCCTGGTATGCCAACAACATGGTATTTGAATCTGTTGGTGCCATCATAATTTATTTCTTTACAAAGAAAACATTTTGTTTCATTATTTTTTTCCACCGGGAAATTGCTTGGTATATTTCCAAGTTGTATCCTTTGGAGGCATTGTGAAAAATGAATGTTAAAGCTGTTGCAATAAGAAAAATCAAAATTTTACAAAGTTATAAACTAATAATAAAAAGGGAACCCTACATTTTTTTTTGAATTTTTTTTATAAATATATGTTTGCAATTTTGTTCTAAAACATTGTAGGGTTTGCACTTTGTACTTCACTATTATTTTACTTCTCTTATGCAAATTAATAAAAAGCATTCAAGATTTAGAAATGAAAACTAAAAAAATCTAACAAACAATGAAAAATACATTAACATACAAAATAAAAATCTATAAAGTTTAATACTTACCTTTTGCAAATGAGTTGAGAAGTGTTTCTATTGACTCCTTAATGCTCTCAATGCAAGCTTATGGCCTCCCTAAAGTGATTTGTGGTCTCCTTGATGCTCTTCTTCCGTTTTGGTTGCAAATCTATGACTTCTCTTTTTCCTTCCTTTCTCTCACTTTCCCTCTCTTCTTCCCATACCAAGAAAGTAGAAAACTTTTTAGGGTTATAACAAAAAGAACTGTTCAAAAAAAACTATTAAAAAAGTGCTAATGTTTGTTTTTTAAGTGCCCAACTTGGCACTGCTACCGACCAAGTTTTGTAGTCCTGGACTAAGCAAGTTGCGGGAGTTATGTCACTCGCTCAGTTAGGTGAATCAAAGGCCAAAACTTGTTGAGCCAAGCTGCCAAGCTGCCATTACTTGGCTGAGTCACCCCTGCTCGCCCACTCATCGGTCTCACCTGAATCACGGTGAGTTTGGGGACTCTGATATCAACGAACAATCTGCCACACAGAGATGTTATAGGATAGGGTCTTTTTGATACAAGACTTGAAAACATTGCGATAGGATGGATGGCTCCACTTAGGACTCTGACCATATCACGTCACAAGGAGATTCGTGTATTGAGTTATTCTCAATAAGCTTGGAAAGCTGAACAATTTTATTTTCCTGTACAAGAAGAATGAGCTTGATCTCATTTGGCTTCCTTTACAGCTGCTATACAGTGGGCAGGTTCATCACAGTTATAATTGCTGCTAATTACTACTTTATATTATACTTATGATGCAATCATTCATGGCACAAATCTACTTGTGTTACTAAAGTGAAGGACAAAATGTTGATTTGGGATTGGAACTCCATAGGAAACTTGATGCATCTTCAATCTTTATTTACTATCGCAATTTTCCATTATAGAATGTGTGTTTAATCAGTAATTGCAAGGCATAAGTTTCTATTATACAATATGGTGGTTGACGAGTAACTGCAAGTCATAACTTTCCATTAAGAAAAAATAGTCGAATACAACAGCAAGTTGTCATAAATTTTTGTTTCACAATGTGCGGTTGACAAGTAGCTTGAAGTTGATTTCCCTAACTTTGTCTTTTATGAGCTCTTCCATTTTCATGAAGTATAAACACTTGAAACTCTTTCATTTGTAGCTTTCATATTGAGTTCGATTTGTGGAAATAGAAGAGAGCGATTGCTTCTATTTAGATATTAAATGTTTACATTTTGTGATCTTGCAGAAAGGTGGTTGCACTGAAGATTACAGTTCGTATCTTGAAGCTAAGGTACAATGGTATATGCTCTAAGTTTCTGAAAATTGTGAAGGCTTTCCAATTTACTTGATTTTCCAAAATTAACCATGTTATTTAACTTATGGTAGAGAGGAAAAATTATAAATATCATATGCAACTTTTGAGGTACTTTTCAATGTTATTTCAGATCACTTTAATTAATGTAACACATTGAAGAGTGCCATCCACTTTTGACTTGGGATGGATTACAAATTATCCAGAATGCCAGATGGAATGATGTTTGAGTGTGTTTTTATCTCTTTCCTACTTGATAAGCCTGATTTCTACAACCTGCACCGCTGCAATGTTAAGAAACTGGGCTGATGCCTCGATGCATATTGGAATCTTGGACTGGCATCATACTATGTCCTCTCTTTTTTTGACCATTAGAGCTATTCTTTGTAATGCTTACTTGTTTGACTAATCTTATGAGCAACAGGGAGATGCAGACATATTCTTTCCAACCGATTTTTCAATCCTTGAATGCATTGATCATTACTGTGCGGAAGCTGGCAGTCAGTTAAAGGGTGAAAAAAATCTGAAGCCCATAAAGAAAAGGCGGTCAACTCTAGTAAGAACGACTCCTTTTTCATTGCATTTTATTTATATGGAAAATTTTCTGTTGATTAATCGATTATGTCACAAATTCTTGTAGCTAGACATGGCTGGTTTTATGGAAGAGTTTGGTCTTCCCTCCAAGACAAGTACAAAAGATGGCTACAATCCTCTCTTAGAAGATTTTCAGAATACTAAAATCTACTTGAGCGTGCCCACACATAATTTCATATACCAAAAGAAGCAGCACTTATAAATTGATCTAAAGACACATAAAAGTGTTTCCTAAGGTGAAGACATTTTTTGAATAGATTGAAGAGCAAGACAAAGCCAAATATAATTGCTAACAAGTAAATAGTGTCAGGCTTTGTTTTAGTATTGTATATCCTAGTGGTTGGTACTCAATGAATTTAAGATGAAGAGATGGAGGCCTCCTTTATTGGATTTGCACTTTTTGCAATCACAGCACTTAAGAGCTTCCATAGCTTCATGTGTAAAGAGATTTCTATGGGAAACACTAAATTTGAAATTTTGGTATTTGAGAAATTGGTGATTTTTTTATTATTAGAAAAACTTCCAGAACAGAATAGTAAAATTCTCCATTAGATACATGACTGAATTTTCTCATTTTTATTCAATAAAAAAAGCAACAGCTGGGTTGGAAAAATTGTATTTGTGAGGTTAACAGAAATATCTTTTAACAGGGATTATCTGTGAACAAAGGAAGTATCAAAATATTCTAAGGCACTAGGGCAGTATTTTGGGCTTAAAAATCATTTTCAGTTTTTTTAGACATAAATTATTATTTTTTTGACGGAGGGTTCAGACCTGCAAGGCAACCCAGTGAGGCACGAAGCTTGTGAGCTGCCAACCAGCAAAGGCCACCACAGACTTTTTAGGGACCCGATATGGGCCCACTCGTGCCTGAAACCTCTTCGGCTTAGAGCCAAGGACCAAGGGGCATCCACGCCGTCAAAATTATCCAGGGCACAATTTTGGCCTCATCCCTTATGATGTCGGAGTCTTGCACTCAGCAAGACTTGATCCCTAGTAGGCTCTTTGTGAGTCATTCAACTTCAGCAGAAGACCAAGGGCCAAGGGCCCATTGACAGACATCGTTTTTAGAAGTAAGGTCCTTTCTTTGACCTTAAATCTATTTTCTGAAAAAGTAATTAATTACATATGTGCCAACTTAAGATAAAATTTGCTCCAGATTAAATCAACTTGTAGGCTGAAGACTAATTAAAGGTAATGGGGCCACTTAATGACTTAAAAGTCAATTAATCATAAAGTGCAATTGTAAAATTATATTTTCACTTTATGGTAATGGGAATCATTTAATAAAGTGCATCACAATGATATAATACAACTTTATGGTTTAAGTGCACTTTACTTAAAAGGGAGATCCAAGTGTTTGATAAAGTACACTTTATAATGTGCACCATAAGGATGGATCTAATTGAATTACAACAAAAGAAAATGGTATCAAAAGCTAAGTATTTGTGAAGATATCTCTTGAAGAATTATAAAAATGGCAAGGGAAGAGAAAATGGATTCATTCATGATTTGGTATTTTCTTTTGTTGCGTGAAAAGAAATTTTGAACAAGGGTTTCAAGTTCTGAGCTTGAAGAATTGTAAATTCGTCTAAGTTTTTCCGACACTTTGACCTGCTAAAACTCGCCAGTGAATTGTTCCTAGAGTTAGTTTCATTCAGAGCCAACATTGTGCTATGAATTTTGATCTCATGTGTGAAGAATTTCAATAGGAAATTAGTATAGAGGCAGAGGTTGGTAGTTACCATAGATTGGGACAATAATTGGGAGTTGTGCTGGGCTTTATAGGCTGTCATGGCTTCTTTCTAGGCTCGACATCATATTAATTGAGGTGGCTGGTGGCTGTGATTTCTACTAGAATTTTCTTTTGAGTTTTGGCAGTTGAAGCTCTATTCGGAGGGTGGGTATTCTCTTTGTACAACCTGTTATTTATGTTAGAGGCTGCAATTCAGTAGGCAGTAGTCACATTTGGGATATTGAGTGTCTTCTTCAGTCATCTTTGATCCCCAACAATAATCACAGAAAGTCTCAGCAGCATCAACATCAAAACCGGGTGTCTTTTTGTGTAAGTTGGTGTTTGCAAGTTCCTTATATATTGTTTTCAAATCAGATCTTCATATATGAAATTGGCTTGTAGATATTATGATTGGTGCAAGGGTAAAAGGACAACATAGTGGTATTAAATTATGATTATTCCATGAATTGTTTGCATCACTTTGAAATCTCAAGCATTGTTATTGTAATTTCATATACGGAAAAATATCAGGAAAGCTTATATTAGAAAAATTGAAAGTGCTTAAACTTTGCAAACACCAAAACAACTGTCAAAGCTTGCATGCAAGTGTTTAACAAAACATCAAATATCTAAAAAGTGAGACAATTTGGTGCATCTCAGAGTTAGAACCATAGGAGGTTCTTACATTGGTATTAGAGCAGTATCCTAACATCTTGTGTGGGAAGCATCTTACATTCAAGATATAGAGTTTTTGTGAATCATAGGTAAAATAAAGTCTATACAAGATCGTATGCCAAAGGTCATGCACCTGTTTTAAAATTATATTAATGCCTTAAAGGATTATAATAAAAAATAATCAGCGCTTCTGCAAACATCTGGAGATTCTAGATCCTTTGTTTGCAAAGAAAAAAGAAGCAAACCTTTATTTGAATAACAATAAAAGTTCTGATTTTATACAACAATTATAATGGTGAGCCTATGCATGAGATACCAACCCTTTTGTATGAAGTTTCCTAGTGTTGACAATTATAATTTGAGTGTTAGAAATGAGCTCTGTAATTCAGACATGGGTCAAATAAATTTTGATTTCATAAATAAGAATTGGGAAAATGAATCGGAAAATTTCTCAATAGGTAATAGGTCCTAGGTTCGTGATTTATACAGACATGAATTTACATTGGAAGTGAAAGTGGGTGAAGAGATGGTCAACACAATAGCTTCCACTTTACCAGGTGACGAACTTTTGAGGTACATAGTAGCAGTACCTTGGTTGATGATGCGTGCACTAATGATATCACACATGTTGATCACAAGGTGAGAATTGTGAATACATCCTTTTATAGTGTAGATTTTTATTCTAAGAGCTTGCATGAGTGCCATGGATTCTAGAAACATTAGTGGATTGGGCAATCAAACGTGAGTGATAGCATGATCACTATGGCATTTCAGCATTGTGACATTGCTCACCAGATGTTAGCCACCTTTCGAGCACTTCAATGGCAGATCACAACTATGATGACATTCTTTCCCTTTTAAAGTTTCATTTTCTCTAAGAAGCCATCCGAATAATGAAACAATATTGTTTGCAATTATTAGCTGACAATGACTCTTTTGAGTGGGGTTGCACTTGTTATGAAGAGCCAAGGGTAAAGGAGAATGAGATAGATGAGCTCACTCACAAGCTTGAGGTGACTACAAACTTATCAGAGAGCACTCAATTCTTCATATGTAATAGTCAAAGTTTGAGGAGTTTACTGTGGAGTTGGGTTGGGCGTAATATTCATTAGCTATAGGTTCAGCATAGTTCTCTACAATGATGGTGATGACCTTATACCTATGGGTTTTGATTGTGAGTCAGTTGAGGTTGTAACCACTCTTATCACAGTTACAGGGGCATATGATATAATTGAGATGAGTACATTTCTACAAGACAATGGTGAACAATATGTTGCATCAAGTTCTCCCATAGTTACATCCACTATGAGAGTCATTGATGATGAGTCAGTTAGCAGAGCTTATATTCAGAACTATGGCAGTCAAAACTTGGTCGAGGTGGGAGCATTTTATTAGGATTGCATAGGGAGGAGAGCTCAACACTACTTTTTTGATCCACACATAGAGGATTTGATGATGCATTAATGCAGATTTGTTTAGAGGTTGTATCATCCTTTGCAGGATGTGTATTTGCATTTGTAGTGGATGGGATCACTAACTGCAAGTTGGATTCCTTGCAAAGTTAGTGCATTCATGGGGCTTTACAGAGGATGGGGATAGTGGTAGTGGTATAAACACCTTAAGATGTTCTTTTCTCAATAGTATGGATGGATGTGAGTTCAGTGTGTTTTTGAACCTGAGTGATGAAACACAATAGTTTGGGTGGGTCTGAATGGTTCACTTCACCACTTTGTGCATGGTGAAGTTCACTTTACGGATGAGCAACACAAGTTTGAGGTCATTCTTTTTGACAGAATTTTGTTCAAAGTTTGGGATCCTTCTAGTGCATCAAGATTTCTGATAGTACTCGTAGAGGAGTTTTGAGATGTGTACATGGTGTTGAGTACACATGGTTTTACTTTTGACCCTCATGTATGATCTCTTTCAGGTGTACAATTCAGTTGCATATGTGTTGGACAATGTGTATAGCAACTCACTTTGCACAATTTGGGGAAGTAGGCTTTGTCAACCTACCAAGTTACTTCTCTTTAAGATGTTCATTCCCATGACATCTACAACCAATTTGATTTAGTTTGACAAATTATATCATTTATTCTGGTGTTAGTATTATAGGAACTAGTTGGTAATTACATGGTTCTACCCTTGGGATTTAGGAGGACTAATATGTTTTTGTTTTAGAGATTGCACGGGGACAAGCAATTTCAGGAAGAGGAGTCTGTAATGTTTTTTTTTTTTTTTTCTGCACAACCCTATTTCCAGTCCCTCATAGGCTAATACAGTAGTTTAGAGGGTCCAATTGTCAATTTTGGAAGTCAATTGCTACTAGAGCTCGAGGGTGTTTAGGATTGTGATTCATTTGAGTGAGATTGGCATACTAGTTATAGTAAGTGTCTATTTTGGGAAAGTCAATGTTTCTCTCTTTAGCAAGGCGCCTAAACAACTTGGGGGTAGTGTTGAGATTTAAAATAATTTGTTGGACCAGTTATTTAGATATTTACTATTTATAGTAAGTCATTATTGAGGGGTTGCTATATTTGGCAAGGGTATCTAGACGCATGGTATGCATAGTGATTAACTCCTCCATCCGTTGGCTATTGTGGGGACTTACTATTTATACAAAGTCACTGGATTTTAGAGACGGGTCTTTATTATATTTACTAAGACAATTGGATGCACAATGGGTACAATGGTTAAATCCCAACTTCAGATTGAATTAATTATTATTTTTGGAGTTGTGTTATTTTAATTTTTAACAAAGTAATATTTAATTAATAACTAGTTACAAAGTGCAATTATAAAATTATATTTTCACTATATGTGAATGGAGCCACTTAATGACTTAAAAGTCATTTAATAAAGTGAATCACAATATGATATAACTTGATGATTTAGGTGCACTTTATTTAAAAGGGAGATATAAGTGTCTAATAATGTATACTTTATATTGTGCACCAAAAGGAGGGATAAAATTTAATATTATAATTGAATTGTAGAAAAAGAAAATGGTTTTAGAAGATAAGTATTTTATAAGTTATGTAAAGAGTATTTGTAAAGATATATCTTCGAGAGTTATTAAAAACCAAGGCAAGAGAAAAATGATTCATTCATAACTTGTTATTCGCTTTTGTTGTATGAAGAGAAATTTGGAACAAGGGTTTGAAGTTCAGAGCTTGAAGAATTGTAAATTCTTCCAAGTTTTTACAACACAATTGTTGAAACCATTCAATGAATTGTGCCTAGGGACTCTTTCATTGAACTGTTGAAATCTCCACGCCTTTAATAATAAACAAATAACATTTTAATTTATTGTTAAAATAAAATAATAGAATTTATATTACAAAATCATATTAAACTCCTTATCCCTCCATACAAGTAATATAAAATGCTTCTTTAGAATATGCATGTTTTTCTTCAAACGTGTTCCCTTTATAAATAACTTAGCCCTTATTTATAATTGAGTATAAGGGCAAAAGTCGTGTCCTTTTATTAATTAATCATACCTCCTCCTTATGGTAATCACACTAGTAAATTAGATTTGTTTATTATCTTGGCTTATGTTATTATCGGGCCTTCCCTTATATCAAACTATTGTATAAACATTATCATAAAACATAAGTTAGATGCCATGCTTATTAAAAATCAAAATCTATTGTGAAGGGGCATCCATTCAAAGCGTTGGAAGTAATTAGATGACTTTTACTCCTGTGGCAAAGAACACATTGCAACCTTCTCCTTCGCTTATGCAGGCACTTAGGGGCGCTTCCGCATAGACTGGAATTAGTGAAACATAATTATTACTTCAGAACGACATTTTTAGTGATTGGTAAATTCAATATCTTCATTGACCGATTTGTACCATTGAGATTTGATATGCTATGTGAATGTCATTCGTCCTTCCTGCATATCAAAGTTTGATAGTTCACAAATACTGACTCCTTGATCATGATGACATAATTCCCTTTTCCTTATGTTGTCAAGACTTCTTTATTTTGTTGAGGACGATAATGATATTCACTATTTCTTCAAAATAATATCTTTGGTTGTTGTGAAACCTTTTCCTTTGTCTTCCGCAAATATTGTGTTGCACAGGACGTGTTCCTCCTGCTTTGAATCTCTTGAGCATTCAATGGGTAGCATTTGCTTATATATTACATCTTTGCCCTTCCATGCTGGGGATGCCTTCTAATTCAAATCCTTATCATTTTCAAACTGTCTTCAACAATGTAATTCTCCTACTCCTGTGATTTGGTTTTATATATGATGATATCCATGGTAGGCTTCATTGTTGGATTCTGTCTGTGTGTACTAGGCCTATGATTGTGACTTTCATGTATTTAGTTATTTGACATTTATTGCATTAATTGGTACCAATTGTCATTGTAATGGCAGACTCATGTTAGTCTATCTCTGATACAAATGTCTTGGCTCCTCTAACTAAGAAGGTAATAGAGCCAAACTACTTTGTTGAATCATATAGATATGTGAGTCTGAATAAGGAGCAACAGAAGTACGAGTGTTAGTCAGGTAGAATGAGATTCTCCATTTACTGAATCTGTATGGTCCTATTGCCTACATACAAATTTATCTCCTAAATATTTTGTGTTTCTCTGATGCACCATTGAATCTCTAAGTCTTCAAACAATCTAATGTATTAGAAAGAATCCCTCAATAGCTGGTAATTCCAACATATCACCCTCCTGTATATTGGCTTTGTGTGCTAGCATATGTCCCAAATTTGTATTTTGTGGTATCCTGGTGAGATCCTTAATTGATTTTTAGTCAGAAAATGCCACTTCATTGATTCACTTCCCCTTTTCAATTAAAAATTGTCAACTTTGAGGTTACCTATATATGTCTTGGTCTGTTTGTAGATACTATCTAAAAGTGTAATGGAATTGTGTTCGGTTTGTTCAAGCATGGCTGAGGAAAATTGTATAAAATTCCATATGAAAAGGAAAAAGCCTCTTTAGAGTCGGTTTTACATAGCACAAATGGTGTGTGAAGCTTGGAAATGTAACTTGGAAATATGGAAGGAAAGTATATCAATAAGATAAAAATCTATACTAATAGCCATAAAGCTAATGACCTAAATGATGAAATTGATAGTGATATGGCTTAAAAATTGTACATAAATGGAGATTCTAATTTTATAATTTTGCGCTCCATCAAAGTCAATGTATGCTAGAAAATACATATGTAAAGTATGAAGACACAAAGAAAACATGAAGTAGACACATGAAAGCACATAGCATACACGATGTAGATACTGTAAAAATTTGCCTTAGGGCAGAATTCACCCAAGGCCAAGGAACTCAAACACAAGCACAATATAGACCAGAGTATGATCAGAATAACTATATAGTATTCAATGCAATGTACAAGTACACTAGGAGTGCTTGTATATAAAGGCCTCTGAGATGCATCTAGAATGCCTAAGAATCAACATCATGATAAGTCATACAACCAGACACATGTCCACCAAATATGGGTTATCCTCCATTAAGCATGAAAGTAAGTGTGATGATGAGAGAATAAGCCTACAATGGTGTAACACACAAATTAGTGTTGTAGACAACATGTGCTAAAAAAGAAGTGCGAATAACTATGTTGTCTACATGACAACTAAGTGAATGATGCAAACTCCAGTGTTGTAGACACCATGTGTTGAAATAGAGTTGTGTACTTCTATGTTGTCAACATGACAACTCAAAAAGGTACACAAACTCGTAATTGTCTCATAAAAATAAATAATAAAATAATGCATTAACTTAAGTAAACTTAAGTAAAGTGTAAATAGTAAATATCTATTTGCACCAACACCCCCCCTTAAGTGCAACTTAAGGGAAAACACTTAAGATCACAAATGCAAGATGGATCTTGGCTACAAGGCCATGTTAGGTACCCATGTACAAAAGCAATGCTATAGAATGATGCAATGCAATCTCTCATAAAGCAAAGAAAGAGGGAAAACCTCATGGGAAAAACCCTCCTCTAAAAAGAGAGATGAGTACAATAAAGAAGATGGGAGAGAAGAAGACCTCAGATGAGGAAAAAATCCCTCCTAGAAGAAAGAGAAGAGAGAAGTCAAGGGACTCCCCTTTCTGCAACATCCCACACCCCTAAGAGATCTTGCAAATGGGTATACTTGACCTCAGTGAAGGGTTTGGTGAAGATATCGATGACCTGCTCTGTTGTACGACAATACTGTAGTGCAATTATATGCTCATGTATCATCTCTCTGATATAGTGCATATGAACCTCAATGTTCTTAGTCCACTGATGCTGAACTGGATGCTTAGAGATCTCAATGGCACTTTCATTGTCACAATGAATAACTATAGGCTTAGGTAGATCAAATCCGAACTCCTCTAGGATGTGTTGTAACCAAAGAGCCTTTGTAGCTGCGTTGACAGCTCCTCGATACTCAGCCTCTGTGGAAGAAAGAGCAACATTATTTTGCTTCTTACTCTGCCAACAAATAGGGTCAGAGCCAAGGTGAAATATATATCTTGAAGTAGACTTGCGAGAATCTAAGTCCCCTACATAGTCTGAGTCTGTGTATCCAACTAGCTGAAGTCCTATACCTACTGCATAATGTATCCCATGTGTATGTGTACCCTTTATGTAGTGCAAAATTCGCTTGGCAACCTTCCAATAGAGTTTATGTGGTTCTTGCATAAAGCGTGAAACCATGCCAACTGCAAAAGCTATATCAGGGCATGTATGTGTCAAGTAGATAAGGCTCCCAACTAATTGTTTGTATAATGTAGCATCAACAAGTGGAGTTGTACATTTAGCCTCTAGCTTGACACCTGATAGAAAGGGAGTAGGAACAAGTTTGCAGTCACTCATGTGAAATCTAGAAAGCAAGTCAAGAGCATACTTGGGTTGTGAAAGTGATATTCCTGCTGAAGACTGTGATCTCAATACCAAGGAAGTAATGTAGCAAACTCAAGTCTATCATAGCAAATCTGTCCTATAGAGAGGTCTTGACACTGGCAATGATGGATGAAGTGCTCCCTGTAATGATCAAGTCATCTACATAAAGCACTAGTATTAAGTGTGAGTCATCCTTCTGAAGAATGTAGACATTCGAATCAAAATGACATCTGGTGAATCTTGCTGAGAGGAGGAAGGAATCCATTTTGGTATACCAAGCCCGAGGAGCCTGTTTAAGACCATAAATAGACTTCTTCAATTTGCAAACCATAGTAGAATCCTATACGAACCCTTGTGGCTGCTCTGTATAAATTTCCTCATGAAGATCACCATTCAAAAAAGCACTCTTAACATCCATCTAGTGTACAACCCATCCATGAGCTGCAACAATAGCTAGTGTCAAGCGAATGGAGTTCATCTTGGCAACAAGTGCAAAATTCTATGTATAGTCAATACCTGGAACCTGCGAGAAACCTTTGGCTACTAGTTTGAACTTATTCTTATCCACACTTCCATCCACTGCAAATTTGGTTTGATAGATCCACTTACATTGAATCACCATTCTTCCCTTTAGAAGGGGAACTAAGTCCCAAGTGTTGTTTTTCATCAAAGAATTATATTTTTCCTCCATAGTCTTGTCCCATTCTGGAATCCCTGATGCTTTCTTAAATGACTGTGGATCTAAAGTAATGGCTATATATGCATGTTGAAATGACTTGTGCTATGACCTAGTCCTCCAAGTGTCTGAAGGATTTCCCACCAATGAACCTGCTGCATCAAGGGTTTGCTATGCCCAATAAGGTTTAGTGGAAGAAGAAGAAGGAATTGCCTCAACTGTTTTTTGACCTTGCGAAGTTGGTGTCTTGCAAGTCAAAGTTGGAGGAATCTCATCTTCCAAGTCACTATCATCACTATGATCACAATCCACGAAGGACGAAGAAGAAGGAGTTGAAGAAGCCAAACTTGGACAAGTTTCTTCAAAGTGAACACTTCTCTCATAAAAGATTTCATGGGTCTCTAGATCCATTAGTTTGTATGCCTTGAGATGGTCAGGATAGCCAACAAATATACATGGTTTGCTTTGTGGTTCTAATGCCTTTCACTTTTGTGGAAGTATCATTGCCCATGCTGGACAACCAAAAACTTTGAAGTGCTTTACACTTGGTTTTCTACCACACCATGCCTCAAAAGGTGTTATTCCATCTAAGGCCTTATGCAAACTTCTGTTTTGGATGTAGTTGGCACAACACATGGTTTCTGTCCAAAACACTTGATCTAGACTTGTGTCGAAGCATGCAAGTGATCATATCCTTAAGGTTTCCATTCTTTCTTTCAGCTACATCGTTCTGTTGTGGCATGTATGCAACTAAATGTTGAAGATATATACCCTCATGTGTGCAAAAGTCTATAAGTATGGAGTTGGCATATTCCCTACCATTGTCTGTTCTTAGGATCTTGATGGCTTTCCCTGATTTTTTCTCAACTTGAGCTTTGAAGGTGATGAAGTTATCAAATGCTTCACTCTTATGAGCAAGAAAAAGAACCCAAGTGTATCGTGAAAAGTCATCAATAAATGTGAGAACATAGCGAGCCTTACCAAATGATGGTACTGGAAATGGGCTATCTACATCACTATGAACCAATTCAAGAATAGTAGTTTCCTTCCAAGACTTCCCCTTGTCATATTTCTCTTCGGGATGCTTGCCTGCTTCACAACCTGGACATACACCCTCTGAATACTTGACTTGAGGTAGACCAATGACCATTTCCTTGTTACTGAGTTGTTAAAGGTAGCGATAATTAAGGTGTCCAAATCTCTCATCCCATAGTTTACTTTGAGTATTTGAATGAGTCAACAAGGCAAGGGAAGTGGACTTAGGCACAAAATGTGAGAAAGAATAAAGTCTTGTCTCATAATTAGCCTTTCCAACCGCCACCATAGAATCATCTTTGAGATTTTTCACCACAACTATGTCGGAGAGGAACTCTACTTTGTTGCCACATCCATAGTGAGTTATTTGATAGATGGAGAGAAGGTTGGTGCTAAGGTTAGGAACATGTAATACATCTTTGAAGATGTCATTTTCCAACTCAACATTTCCTTTACCTTCTACTTACACTTGAGCATCATTGCCCACATAGATATAAGGTACATTTGATGGTTTCAAAGAGGAAAATTGCTCCCTTGAAGCACCCATATGATGTGTTGCTCCTGAATCAAGAACCCATTCCTCAACATTATTTGTACTAGCTACCAAAGCTTGTCCCTTACCCTTTGAAGTGGATGAAGATCCCTTATCCTTATATGCATCCTTATATGCATTTGGTACATCAATTTTGTGTTTCCTCATTATGTTGACAAACTTATCAATTTGTTTATCCTTGCACTCATGTTCATCATGAACATTCCTGTTACAATAGGAACAAGTTTTCTTCTCCTTTTTCTTGGAATTGTTTCCTTTTGATTATTTTTGGAAGAAGACTTTCCTTGTTGTGAAGAAGATTGTTGAGTGGAAGAAGATTGACTTGGGGAAGATTGTTGTTTTGAGGAGGACTGTTGTGTGTCATCTTGTGGCTTAGAGTTCCACTGCTTCTGCTTCTTGTTCGAGTTTTTACCACTTGAATTACCTTCATTTGCTACCAGGGCTTTGGTCTTGGAAGACTTGAGAATTCCCATACCCACTAGATTGTCATGTTCTAAGATCAACATTTTTGAAAATTTCTTGAATGAAGGCTTAACATAGGCACTACCCATTGTTAATTTGTGTGTATTAAAACTGGAAACAAAAGGGGCATATTCAGCTGGAACATGAGTCATGATATATTTGATCATCTTTCCATCCTTGATGGGTTCTCCACAATCTTTAAGTTTTGCCCTATACGTGTCTGCTTGGGTAAGATAGTCTTTGATGGTGTCGAAATTTCTAGGATCCAACTTGAGAAGTTTATCCTCTATGGTGTAAGCCATGTCTTCATCTACTATCCCATACAATGCTTCAAGTCTAGCCCAAACCTCTGTTAGGATTAAACCATGGACATAAATAACAATTACATGCAAATATAACCAATAATAGAAAATAATAGATCACACAGAAAAGAACAGAAGGCAGAAAGATTTAACGTGGTTCACCCAATCCTCGGGCTACGTCGACCAAACAACAAGTCCGATATTATTATGATCCAATGATTACAACCTAATTACAATTCGTAATCCCTTACAACTCAATACCGCTGCAAGAAGCAATTTTGCGTCACAACTTAATGAAAATATGTAACCCTAAGCCCTTTTATACAAGTAATTTTAATGCCGTTTTAGGGTTACAACATGTCGGCCACAACGTCGGCCCGAACCCCAAAGAATTTATGAAGTATGTACAGTACTTTCCTGATCAGTCACCACAAACTAAGAATCTCCCACTTGGGGACTGATCAAGCTCCACACTAAATAACAATCTCCCACTTGGAGACTGATCTTGTAGCAATTTCGGTACCACATGGGGCTCCCACTAGATCAAATCACCCTAGACATTATTGTTCTTTTATTTAAGTTCAATCTAGAAGACCAATTGAAGCTGAAAAGGAGTTCATCTTCTCCCTTGTGACTACCTTTGTAAACATATTTGCTAGATTCCCATCGGTATGTATCTTGTCCAACTTTAACTGTTCGTCCTCCAAAACTGATCGAATGAAATGGTACCACAACTGTATGTGTTTGGTCTTTGAATGCAGAGCTGAATTCTTCACAAGATGAATGACACTATGACTATCTATAAACAAATAATTATCCTTCTGAGGATGTCCCAATTCTTCCAAGAAGAACTGAAGCCATATCATCTCATTGGCTGCCTCTGTAGCAACAATATACTTTGCCTCTATAGTGGATAAAGCATTAACCTTTTGTAACCTAGAAACCTAGCTTACGGCTGCCCCACCAATAGTAAAGACATAACCTATAGTACTCTTCCTGGTATCAATATCCCCTGCCAAATTTGAGTCAACATAGCCCTGTAAATTAGTAGTGGAGCCCCCAAAGTGTAAACACTTATTGGATGTTCCTCTCAAATATTTGAGAATCCATTTGACTTCATTCCAATGCTCAATTCTTAGATGACTCATATACCTGCTAAAGACTCCCACTGCATGTGCAATATATGGCCTAGTACATACCATAGCATACATCAAGCTTCTTACAATTGAAACATAGGGTACCTTAGACATCTTATCCTCCTCTTCTTGTGTCTTAGGACACATCTCCTTAGTCAACTTCAAATGACCAGGTTAAGGTGTGCTAACAGCTTTAGCATTCTTCATAGAGAAACGTTACAACACCTTCTCAACATAATCAGCCCGAGATAGTGTCAATGTTCTGTTCTTCTTATCTTTGCAAGTCTTCATACCAAGGATTTGTTTTGTTGCCCCCAAATCCTTCATAGCAAATGCATGTGTTAAATTGGCGTTTCAGCTCCTTAATGTGATCCATGTTAGACCTAGCTACAAGCATATCATCAACATATAAATATAAAATAATGTAGCTATCATCATCCAACCTCTTAAAGTAAACATAGTGATATGAATGACACTGATTGTATCCATGCTCATGTATAAAATTGTCAAATTTTAGATACTATTGCCGAGGTGCTTGCTTCAAGCCATATAAACTTTTCTTCAATTTGCACACTAAGTTTTCCTTACCTTTGACCTCAAATCCCCGTGGCTAAGCCATATATATCTCTTCATCCAAATCACCATGAAGAAAGACTATTTTAACATCAATTTTCTCTAAATGCAAATCTTCAGTAGCCACAATACTTAAAACAGTACAGATAGAAGTCATTTCAACAATAGGAGAAAATATCTCATCAAAATTGAATTTTTTTTTTTGTGCAAATCCTTTTACAATTAACCTGGCTTTAAATATTTTCTTACCTCCTTCCTCTTCTTTCAACCTATAAACTCACTTATTATATAAAGCTTTTTTACCCACAGGCAACTTGCATAAATCCCATGTCTTATTCTTCAACAAAGAGTCCATTTCGTCTTTCATTGCAGACTCCCATTGAATCTTAGTATCCACCTACACAACTTCATTATAACATTAAGGTTCACTAGCATTTGTTAATAAAATAGAATACAAAGAGGGAGTAAATCTTTCTGGAGGTCTATTATTTTCTTTGTTGACTGTCTAACATGCACTGGTGTGTGTGGTATTATTGGTTGCGGTTGTTGCACATCATGAGGAATGGTTGGAACATCATCTTGTGGAGTGTCATCCAGCACTACATAATCATCTTCTTTCTTTTCATATTGTTGTAACAGATCTTTGTACAATCTCTCATTGAATATGACATCCCTACTTCTTACAATTTTTTGATTTTCAAAATCCCAAAGCCTATAGCCAAATTCATTAATGCCATATCTAACAAATACACATTTCTTTGACTTAGCTTCTAGCTTGGTTCTATATTCAGAACCTATGTGAGCAAATGCTTCACAACTGAAGGTTTTGAGAAAAGAATATCTCACCTTCTTACCAGTCCATGCTTCCTCTGGAATACCACAACTCAAAGGAGTAGAGGGACCTCTATTAATCAAATATACAATAATATTGATAGCCTCCACCCACATGTGTAAGGGCAACCCAACATGCAACCTCACGCTCCTTGCACGTTCCATTATAGTCCTATTCATGCGTTCAACCACTCCATTTTCTTGTGTAGTCCTTGAATACCATTAGTGGAGCAATAATCTTCAAATTTATGATTGCAATACTCACCTCCATTATCAGACCTAAGACATTTTAATTTTTTACCAATCTCGTTTTCAACCAAGCATTTCCATTTCTTAAAAGTTTGAAATATATCATATTTTTGTCTAAAGAAATAAACCCATACTTTTCTAGTTGTGTCATTAATAAATGTAACATAATAATGAGAGCCACCAAGGGAAGATACCTGAGCTGGTCCCCATACATTGGTATGCACAAGCTCTAATTTCTCATTTTTGTTTTCCTTCCCAGTCTTCAAAAAACTCACTCTCTTTTGTTTTCCATACACACAACTTTCACAGAAATCTATATTAACACATTTTAGATCTAGTAAAACTTTCTTTCAATGAAGTACTTTCATACCTTTCTCACTCATGTGCCCAAGTCTGTTGTACCACAACGTTGTATCAAAATTTACAGTAGCTATTTGTCCTCCCTGCTCAACTATAGCAACTTTCCTGAACATTTATTTTTCTCTGAAACAATCAAAGTAGAAAAAACAATATGACCTATACAAAGATATAAGGTGCCTACTTTCACACCTTTTGCTACTGCAAGGGATCCTTTTGAAACCTTCTAATTTTTATCATTAAAAGTAACTACACAACTCTCAATATCAGGTTGCCCTACCAAAATTAAATTCTTACTCAGCCTTGGAACATGTCTTACCTCATGTAGTAGCCAATGATTCCCATTCTGCAACTTAATCTTATTTTTTCCCTTTCCAACAATCTGACAGGGTTCATTATCCCCCAAATAAATAAGTTCAAAATCCGCTTGGACATAATCAATGAAATAACTTCTATGAGGTGTAGCATAAAATGAAGCACAAATATGATTTTGTTGATTACAACCTCTATATCATGTACAAATCTGGACCTTTACAATGTAGCTCAAAAATAGAACAATTGTGAAGCAATATAATGCAAAATAGGACCTATCTCTGAAAGTGGTATTTTTGTCCACACAAGCCTACAATCTGACTACAAATTTGAAAAGTAGACGAAAAAATATACACTTTCAAAAAAAATGGAATCTGAAAAGGAGTCCAAATGAGCCCGTACGATGCATTTGAAGTTGTAAAATATAGGATTAGATAGGTACAGTCACCAAGAAATGCTATTTCTGACAAATCCGTGCACCAAAACCAGAAAATAGTTGCACCACTGAAACGTTTAAGAAATTTTACCCAAAATAATAAAAAAAAATCGCACCTGATTTGGAGTCTATATGACTGAGTTATGGCCGCTCAAAGTCAAGCTACCAAATCAAAATTGCATCTGAAGAGGGCTTTAGAGAGGAAAACAAGATGTTAAATTTGACAGTCAAATGACTGTTGCAGCAGTTCAAAATTGCCTTGGAATGACATTCAAATGACCGTCAAATTTAAGATAGTGGTTTGTTGATGTTAGTGAAACACATGCCTTTGCTAGTGTGGGATGACATCACTCGTACAACTGATGACATCAACATGTATGGATTCGTATGGAATTGTATAGAAAAAATTGACGTGTAATGTACAGCTCGCTAATTTGTCTGCCAAGTATACATTGACTGGATGTATGGTAGGTTACTACATGTCTGCTATGTAATCGCTAACTGGGATGATAGTTGGTTACCACGTGTCTGTTGCGTCAGGAGAGTACATGTGTAAGCTAGAGCTAACTGGGCACTGCATGTGACGCGACGAGTTGCGATGGTGTTGATTACTCACCACGTGTTTAGTACGAAGTGGCGGCGTGGAGGGTAGAGTTGTCATGTCGTGATAGGGGTCAGACTAACGCGTGGACTAATTAGTGTTTGCCCACGATGAGAAAATAAATAGCGAGCTCACCGGTGAGTGGGGACTGGCGGTTGGTTGGGAAAAGGCTGCCGGTGGAAATTTGTGACTTCGCCAAAATGTTAGGCTATCACTGAAATAAAAGCCGGTCCAGTCTCATTCACCGTTGCTGATGCCAGATTAATTGGTGCAGCCCGGATTTTGAATCAACCTACCTGATTAGATGCATTGTATTGTTCCTGCAGAATATTCTATGCTATGCAAGGTCGGGGTGTGACTGCCTGGTGCCTATGCAATTTTTTTCTCTGCCTGGATGCCTAATTGGGCTAATAATTCGAAAAAATTTATTTCAAAAAATATAGAGAAAAAAAGATCTAAAAAATAAATTAGTAGATCAATAAAAGACCATTCCTAGCTTTGCAAATCGGTTCTTCGGGTTTTGGTTTGTAAATTTGTTTTGCCTCATGGTTGACTATGGCCTAAAATAGGCAAATTTATAGTCAATCTTCACCGAATCACCACTCTAGACATAATGGGGAGGTCCACTTCGGCTCTAGACGCTCCCAATTGTTGCAGATGCTCCAGATCTGAATCGGGTCCCTTCAAGAGATGAAGCAACGAGGTTTCCAATGGCTATGTGATGAGTATCTCCCTCAACTCTGAGACCATGTAAGAATTTTCCTTAGGGAAGAATTCACCCAAGACCAAGGAACTCAAACACGAGCACAAAATAGACCAGAGTATGATTAGAATAACTGTATAGTATTCAATGCAATGTACAAGTACACTAGGAGTGCCTGTATATAAAGGCCTCTGAGATGCATCTAGAATGCTTACAAATCAACATCATGATAAGTCATACAACTAGGCACATGTCAACCAGATATGGGTTATTATCCATTAAGCATGGAAGTAAGTGTGATGATGAGAGGATAAGCCTACAATGGTGTAACACACAAGTCAGTGTTGTAGACAACATGTGCTAAAAAGGGAGTGCAGATAACTGTGTTATCTACATGACAACTCAGTAAATGATGCAAACTCTAGTGTTGTAGACACCATGTGCTGAAATAGAGTTGCATACTTCTATGTTGTCAACATGACAACTCAAAAAGGTACACAAACTCTTAAGTGTCTCATAAAAATAAATAATAAAATAATACAAAATAATAAAATAATGCACTAACCTAATTAAACTTAAGTAAAGTGTAAATAGTAAATATCTATTTACACCAATAGATACTAATAAAATGCATTGATGCATGAAGACATAAGGTAGATGCAAAGAAAATAATATATGACCATCTTTTTTATAAAATTCTCTTCTTCATTATGCTTTTGATTATGAATCCTACAACCAAAAGGTGAACATTAGTACATACATATATTTAATCTTTTAAAGAAAAAATAGGTGCATGATATTTTAGTCCAACTCAATTCCAAGCTAAGCCCAAGAGCAAAGCTTTGTGCCCCTTAGGCATACAAATAAAATAGGTGTTAGGCATCCACATGAGGTGCTCTACTTAGTTTAATTCTTATTTCTATTTATGTCTCATATCTTCTTCAAAAGAATTCCTTAGCAACTTTCCTTTAACTAGTATTACAATAAGGTGTCCTAGTAGACTCCATAGTAAAGCTTCTTGCATCAGGTTATATTAAGTTATCTTTCCCTTAACTAGTACTACAATAGGGTGCACTAGTCGTTCTCCCTTAATCACAAAGTAGTCAGGTTATTTCTTAGCAGTTCTCCCCTAGCTATTTATGTGATAGGGTTAACTCACAATTCTCCCTTAATTGTAGACTCCATAGGAAAGGTATTTGCAATAGGGTGCCTTAGTAGTTCTCCCTTGATTGTATAACTTTAGGGTGCCTTCATAATGGTTCTCCCTTAACTATTTCTACAATAGACTGCCCTCACAATTCTCCCTTAATTGAATCTATTTTAATTTTATTTATTCATTTATTAAATATTGCAATAATCATCAAAATTAAACTACATAAATAAGTCATTAGTACATTACCAATTGAAAATAGTTTTGAACTATATTTGCAACTAGGGTCAAACTTCCTTAAAATCCAATTGATAATTCTAGTGTAAGATAATGAAATTTGATGAGTGCATAAAACATTCTCCAAAATCTCATTTTGAGAATTTTCTCCTCAATGTTACCAAATTACTCCACATATTTTATCCTACATTCTTGACACATTACTCATGAGGCTAATTCTCTTCAATTAATGCTACATCATCATAAATATAAATTTATGTACAATGAACGAAAGAGCCTACTACACAATGGTAACTTGTGACTCACTCATGTGGCAGGTCTTGGGTTTGAATTCACTTAACACATAAAAATAATTAATTACAAAAAATAACAATAATTAATGTAGGCTTCGGCCATTTACAGATAAAATAAAATACAATAATGTACAATGATAAAAAAAAATTTCAATATTCAACACATAACAGTTAACTAAAAAATTATATGCATAATTCAAAATAAAGGAAGAAAAACTTATCTCTAATTATTATCATGATTATTATTGAAACTTATCTTCCTCTTATATGTGCAATGCTCATTGCTCCATGTCTTCAGTCCTCTACATTGAACTTTGATTCAATTTTTTTTAATATATCTTTTTCTATGCCATAGGATGGCAAGATCATTCTTTGATGCCACTGTAATGCCCCCTCTTAGGATTGATCTCTAAGTTGCTTATATTCTCCAACTTAGAGTTTGGAATTGATTTCTTTTATATTTAAGTAAATATTGTACATAATTGAGAAATCCTATTGTATATTACTATTATAAATATACAAAATTTTGTCTCACAACATAATATATTCTCTCAAAATACACACATTTAATAGTATACTCCTATAAAAATATCCCAACTTAAATTTGCAGTTTACTCTTATCCACTATTATCTTATCTTTACTCTAAAAATTATTGTTTAATGTGAAATCTTTTTATTATTCATTTTGCTACCTCCAAGATCCCTTTCTTATTATTACTACATAATATCCTTAACCTCTACTCTTATAATTGTTTTCTTCCCACCTAAAGTTTGAGCCGCTCCTATAATTTTGGCCATGTTCTTTTTTCCTAATATATATGTTACACTATATATCTTTTGAATCCTTTTCTTATTCAAATCATATGTCCCCTTTCAATGCTTATGTGGTTTTAAAGGCTATTTTACTTTTGTTCCACATACCTCAATTAATACCACCTTCCTTCAGTATCGAGTTGATTTTATCATGTAACCTATTTTAATAGCAGGGTTATTAGGTAATCGATTAGTATGAAATTTTATATTGATATTACAATTATTATTATAATTTGATAATAATTAGATATTACTATTATCCTGATTCAATTTATGAATGGATAGAATAAAATGGATTATAAACACATATTTACATCATTGTGAACACTGAATATTGACTCTCTTTTGATGATATGAGAATGTAATGTTTCACTGTATTGTAAGGTTTGTTCATTATTGACTAGCTACCTTTGTAGCTTTTGTGGGCTCCTTAAGGTAATGATATATTTGAATAATTATCATTTGTTTACATATGATGATGATGGTATATATTTTAATCATACGATGTATCTTATTATATATATATATATATATATATATATATATATATATATATATATATATATATATATATATATATATATATATATATATATATATATATATATATATATATATATATATATATATATTTCTAATTAGTATAATAGTGAAATTCCCTTTTTGGAGGGTCGTGACAAAGCAACTGAAGAAATAAAACCTCCTAAAGATGAGCTTGAATACTATGGTTAATTTTTTCAACATACAAGAATATTGAGGAATGGGAACACAAAATTCCTTACAATTGCACGTGAGAATACAAAATTTTCATTGAAAACCTAATGAAAGAAAAATCGCACTGAGAAATCTCACAATATATAACAATTATAGAACTTTGTTTTAGGGATATAACTCAAGGAAGCAATGACTCCCTAAAATTAAGTTTTATGGCTATGCCAAAGTTTGTTACTACCTGATTACGATAAATATTATAAAAGGAGGCTAAAACCTTCAAAGTCATTAAGATTCATAGAAAGTCCACCCCAACACAGTGCTCCTAACAATTTTTTGGCACATATGAATGTAGATACCTTAAGTTCACACTTATTTTAGTAATTAGTAGGCATTTTTTTCTCACCCTTTACACCATATGAGCTTCCATAACTTACAATTATTCCAACAATTTTTATCTTTCATTCATATACTTTGCTAGCTCAAACAAACTTCTCCATGCTTGCCATGATGAAATCTATGATCATGAAATGCACATTGACCATATAGGCCAACCCCAAACACCATCACAATGGAAGCAACTTAGTGGAAGAGGTCCAAGACAAATGATAAATAAGGCCAAAAATGTATTTATGCACATTTCCTAGCTAGCACAAACCACAAAGCAAAGTTGCAATCAACCTCATTCGTCTAGACAACCACATCACAATCATTCGATTCAATTACCAAACTGCACTACATCAATTCAAATATACCATATAGAGAGCAAAGGAATATCATATGGCATTAAGCAATATTCCAATGTCATTTATTCCACTATCACACTCAATTAGGCTAGTACAAACATATTGAAACTGAAAAACCTAATGTCATATGAAACACATCTAAGCATTTGAAACTTAAAGGAAAGTAAGATATATACGATATGAAAACTTTTCCAAACTGTAAGAGCAAAGAAAAAATGTGGACTATGCTTGAAACCTATTGTATTGCAAAAATATTGTTTAGTACTTAGTCATTGCCAACCTTTTCTACATAAAGAATTATGACATGAACCTTTGGATATACCATCTTCCAAGCTTTGTAAACACAATTCTCCCAAGTCATAGAATTTTTTTTTTTAGAATAGAGAAATGTAGAGAAAATACACTAGTCGTGGATATCAACACTAGCATTACATATCAAGTGACAACGATTTATGAATTAGATCACTTTGGCATCCAACCATGAACTTCAAAACATTACATCCAACCATGATGTACGAATTAGGAATGTGATAAAAACTTATAACTTGAACTTCCCTTTATTTAAATCATTTACTCCATGCATCAACAATAGTTTAATATAGAAACAACTAAACATACCACAAAATTTTACAGTTGTACAAGAGAAAACCAAATTCATATGAAAAATCCAATGAGAGAAAAACCACATTGAGAAATTTCACAAAACCACATTGAAAAATCCCATAATATAGAATAATTAGACAATTTTGTTTTAGGGTTTCAAAATAAGGAAGAAAAAGAACCCTAAAAATAAAATTCTATGGTTGCATCAAAGGAAGTTAATTGCTTCCTATTAATCATAACACTCATAGAAGGAGGCTAAAACCTTAGAATGTCATGAAAACTATATAACATCCACCATAACACAATTATATCGCCAACGACTTGCATCACACAACTTCTGGAAAACTTCTTGCACTTATATGTGTGTAGGTACCTTTAGGTCATTGTTTTTAGTATTCAGTAGGCATTTTCCTCACACGCTTTACTCCAAAATACACTTCCACAACTTTCACTAATTCCAACTTATTTGATATTTGATTTATGTCCCCTACAAGATCAAACAAACTTCTCCAATTTGTCCAAGATAAAATATATGAACATGAAACTTGTAACAACCACATAGGTTAGCCTTGAACACCTCGATAATTAAAGGAAATTGAAACAAAACAAAACAAAACCAAGAGATAATAGGATATAAAACTTATTGACACATCTTTTTGACATGGTGCGAGCCACAGAGAAATGCCATAATTAATCTAGGTTGACCTAACAACATCTTCTCAATCTTTCAATTCACTTACTAAATAGTAGTGGAACAGTTTAGAGACACAATGCAAAGCACAAATGAACATCATATGAGATTAAGCATTATTCTAACATGATTCATTCCCACTATCATACCCACTTAGGCTGACACAAGATTTCTCCCTAAAACTCATTGCCCTATCAATATTATTTTATACTCAATCATGTTTAACTTTTTCTACGCAAAGAATCATGACATGAAACTTTGGATATATCACCTTCTAATCTTTGTAAGCATAAGTCCAAATTCACACAAGCAAATGTTCTATACTAAAGTAATATAGAGAAAATCTTTTAGCCACAAATGTCAACTCTAACACAACATGGTAAGTTAGAACAATTTATGAGCATTGGATCACAATATATCAAGATCATTAGGTTAGCACATATTACAACATTTAATCATGAACATCACATTACTATAGAAATATCCTTCTTGAAACATCTTAGGAAATATTTTCATGTCACAAGTTGTCATTAAAAAAAACACACATCTCATCATATTATCTTTCATATCATGACTTAAAAATAGTTCCAACACACTACTTCAAGTCTATGGCAATCATCTCCATATAAACAACATTCCTATCATAGGTCGATATCATATATATCAAGTTGACACATATGTTCATCTACACCAATCAATACTTTTCATGTACAAATATATTAGATGACGCCAATGAAAAAAACTACCTTCATCTTCATCTACATTAATCCATCATCTCATCTAGATCTTCATTTGCATCAATTCATAAGGCTGACATCAATGAAACTATAATGCAACAATCTCCTTCTTTATTATTAATGGCAACACATATTCACAAGGTAACTTTTATACCCCTTTGAAATTAAGGGTAAGGAGTAAGGGCTTTTAATAAGATTTTGCAAAAGGAAAAAAGGGAAAAAAAACTTCCCTTGATTGTATCAATACACTACCAATTTTCTCTTTCAACATAAAAAAACTTACCACTTGCTCCCTTTAACATGCATCCCTCACCACTCAATAAAAAATAATATATCTTTAATTTATCCCCTTGAATAGATGCATATTAGATACATCTAGTTGGAAGAAGGGAAAAAATGGGAAATTAATCATAATGTGTTACCTTGATGTCCTTAAATGTTTGTTGAATCCATACACTTGGGTGTTACAAGATGTTGCTTCAGCATACTCTATTGTTGTTTATGACAAGGACATTGAGTCTTTCTTCTTATTGAGTCAAGATAAAAATAAGATTTCCAAGAAGAAGGCATCTCTTCTTATACTTATTTTTTCATCTACACAACCTTCATAATCAAAACCAATGTATGAACTCAAAGAGAAGTCATTATTCCTTGGATACAGTAGACCATATTTTGGAATGTTGTTCAAATACCTAAATAATCTCATGACTTCCTTCAATGTGTTTCTTTTGGGATAGTTGGAAATCTTGCAACCAAGAATACAACATGCATAATAGTAGGCCTAGATGGAATCATTTTTACTAGGCCACCAGTCATGTTTCGAGTCTATCATGAGATGACTCATCCTCCTTGCTCAAAAGACAACCAATTGTCCTATGAGTTCTCAATAGTTTTCAATCCTCCATGATGAACATTTTCAACATCTTAACATTTTTAACTTGAGAGATATAGATATTATCATTTATTTGAGAAATTATAAGTTTAAGAAGGTATGATAGATCCTAGCAATATATATCTTAATTTATTTTTGCATCTCTTAGAAAATTTCTTTTACATTGCATTGTCTCCACCAAATACTATATAATCAACATTTACAAAAACACTCACAATTATTTCATCTTCAACATTGATATAAAGATTTGTATCTATGATGCCATTTTTAAACCCTTTCCCATGCAAATAGTTGTCCAATCTTGCATGCCAAGCCCTAGAAGCTTTTTAGAGTCCATAAAAGGAAAAGTCCACAAACTGTACTATTGGGATCTTCTAATAGTTGACATTGACTATGCTCATAAATGCAAAATTATTCCTTTGATTCACCATTCAAAGATGAAGACTTGATATCCTTAGACCATATTTTGGAGTGTTGTTCAAATATCTGAATATTCTCATGACTTCGTTCAATGAGTTTCTTTTGGGATGGTTTCAAATCTTGCAACCAAGCATAAAAGATGGATAATAGTAGGCCTAGATGGAATCATTTTCAATAGGTTTCTAGTCATGTTTTAAATCTATCCCGAGATAACTCATCATGCTTTCTCAAAAGACAACCAATTGTTCTATGAGTTCTCAATAGTTTTCAATCATCCATGCCAAATATTTGCAACATCATAACATATTTAAATTGAGAGATATAGATATGATCATCTATTTGAGAAATTTGAAGTCTAAGAAGGTATGATAGATCCTAGAAATATATATCTTAAATTATTTTTGCATCTCTTAGAAAACTTCTTTTACATTGCATCGTCTCCACCAAATACTATATAATCAACATTTACAAAAACACTCACAATTCTTTCATCTTAACATTGATATAAAGATTTGTATCTATGATGCCATTTTAAAACCCTTTCCCATGCAAATAGTTGTCCAATCGTTCATGCCAATTCCTAAGATCTTTTTACAGTCAATAAAAGGCAAAGTCCAAAAACCATGTTGGGATCTTCTAATCGCTGAAATTCATTATGCTCATAAATGCAAAATTCTTCATTTGATTCACCATTCAAAGAGGAGGACTTGATATCCTTTTGATGTACCTTGAAGTTCTTATGGATAACAAATGCAAGAAATATTATGATTGTTTCCATTTTGGCCACAAGAGAAATTTTCTCTTCAAAAATCTATACCTTCTACTTGAGAACATTCCTTAAAAACCAACATTTCTTTGTTTCTATTAATTTCTTCATCTTCATCCATCTTGTTTCTAAATATCTACTTTGTTTCTACTACATTCTTATATGCTAGTCCTAGAACCTATTCAAAGGTCTATTTTCTTTTCAATCTAATTGAGTTCTTCTTCCATTTTGTGTAATGCATTGATTTTATAATCCCTTTGATATTAATCTAGAGAAGTGAATGAGCCAAAATTAATATTGATTTTAGAAGAAATAATCTTCCACACAATATTCATTTTTAGTGACAATTCCATCACAACTCTTAATTCCTATAATAATCTTAGATATCCTAGAAAAATATCCTCTATTTTATTGATCTTCCTACATCTTAGCACTATCAAACATATCTTTTGTTATAAAGTTTAGGTTTCTTTGTAAATTGATCGCCTTCAAATAGACTTTGTGATTTAATCCAAATAGAATGTGCAAGTTGTAAGCTTTTTACCTCTACACATTTTGATTCTAGAAGACCTGATAGCAATGCTTCTATTGCATACATGTTATACATGAACATATTTTTTTTTCCTTTTTTATATGTGTTTCTAGATCTTTCTCTTCTATTACTATCTTGTTTTCCCTTATAACCATCCAACAGTGAACTCCTATGCATGTAAAATGAGTCTTTATTTTCTCCTTCTAGTTGTCATAGTTATTTCCATCAAATTTTGGACTCCCCCTTTTTAATGTATCCATTGATCTCCTTAAGATATTAAAGTTTTCCTTAAAAGATATGATGCTCTGATACCAATAGTTAGAAAGAAAATTCCACCTATACAACTAAGAGTGGGTGGGGGGGAGGAGGGGGGGAATTAGTTATGCACTTTAAATAATATTTATCAAAAATTAAACTCATAACTAATAGATACAAGAACTACAAGATGATGACTATGGAAAATGATACAAGATATGTTAACTAAGGAAACCCTTCATTAGAGTGAAAACCCAAGTGGGAATGATGCCCACTAGATGATGTACTAATATAGAAAGTTCCTCGTGAAAGGATAACACCCTGTTAGGAGGTAGCTAAATACAATTAGTACCTATAGACCCTATTAGGAGACTTTGAACCCCTACTAGAGGATTCCAACCCTATTAGGAGCTGCCTCAACCCTTTTAGGAGCCGAAAAGAATTGAATTGAACTCACTATCCAAATTACTTTAGAACTATTTTCACAAAAAAATAAAGAATAATATATCCAAGATTGAGATGAATAATTCAACAACTTATCTTTCCAATATAATTCCTTTTAATTTACGAATACATCATCAATATCATCATCTTATATGATCTCATCAAGTTCGCATCCAAAGCTCACATACAACACACATGACTTATAGCCACACTTACAACCAAGTAAAACATCTTTCCTTTATACCAAGTCTTAAAATAAAAATATTGTGTTGGCCTTGAGGCTTTCCCAATGTATAATTAGTAATATAGGACCATCATATGAGATTACCATTAAGTTCAGCATGCTACTATACATATAAAATTAATTCATAGTACCAGTAAGCCTGAAACTAAAAATAACACATGTTACACTTCAAGGGCCATCAAAAAATCATCAACTAATTCTTCTACCTAAAACACACAACCACAAACATGTATCTGACCTAAATCGGAGCCCACTAAAGAAGATTTAACCTTGCCAAAAAGATACAAACTAAACCTCAACATATAGTTTCATGTATACTAGCATGCAACTAGTCTTCTACAAAACTGTTGTAACTAACTCAAATATTCATATTTCTTTTCATGCACTTAGATATATCATAAAGACATATCCAAAAATACTCTATTAACCTAGATGATATAACTCTTTATCCTATGAGTATATTGAACAAAACTCTCTCTTCAACTTTGACTATTCTATCTAGAAAGACAATAAATTGACATCAATGATGAACCAAGTCATGAATGCAACACATAATCACTCAATGATATCTCCAAAAATTCCAAAATAATCCCTACATGAATACTCTTTGCATTCATGCTAACAACCACTGCTAATTAATAGTCAATTCCTCGAGCATTATTTTGAAGCCTGGAGCATAGATGCAATTTGTACCAAAGTAGGATTTAGGGTCTTGCATCTTTGGTCATTCCCGTGTCTTTATTTTTCTTTTAGTTGAGGATTTAGTGATCCCAAGAAGGTGGTCCATCCCAATGAGTCCAATTTTTGGAGGAGGCATTTCTTAGTCAAAGTACTCAACACCTCATCTTGGTAAGAAACTTTATGCAGGTGGACAAGAGGATGCATTGTGTTGTTTCTCTTAAAGTTCTAGTCCTAAGGTTGATCATCCTCATCACATGAGCGCATTTATATATGATATAATGGTTATGAAAATCCTAGTGTTCAACAAGTAAAGGCAAGCCAAGTTGGCTAGCCTTGGTAAAGGTATTCCGTGCAGGTTGTTTATGTCACTTCTTGGCATGTGATCTTCCAAGAATTCCCAAATGAGGAATGTAAGGAAGAGTTAACAAAATATGAAAATAATTGTAAAAGGAAAATACTTTGGTAGCATGGTTTAATTGCTATATATTTTTTTAAAAATGGCATAATCTAATTACCATCATGTCAAATCATAAGTGCCAAAAAGAAATCAAAATATGGAGCAATTTTTGAAAGTTGTAAAAGTACCTAAAAAGGAAAATTTTGACTCCAATAAAGATATGTAATAATGGATTCTCACATCTAGTCAAGAGTGACCAAAAATTAATCTTTAGGTTGTTGGACCAGGTGTTGGTTGACAAAAGTTTGGTCACGATCTTTCACTCTGTTGTAGTTTTCTACACTAGAATATCAAAGAATTAAGACACTAAGAACACACTAGAGGTGAATAATGAAGATTTGATTTATTTATCAAAGGAAAATTATGATCCTATGGAAAAAAAATTTGGTTTATTGCTTGGGTTGAGTTTGGTAGTGCTTGCTGATGAAGAAATGCCTTTGTTATTTCCTTCTTTTGTCAAGGCTATTCATTGTGGTTCCACAATGCATGCCCTATTTTTAACTTTGAAAATGGGGACCCCTTTCTTTTCCCCTATTTTGGTATACCATTCCATATCCTAGCATCTTGGCTTTTAGACTAAGGTGTCTCCCAAAGGTTTCAATAATTAAGATATCAGGGTCCTTGATTAGTAGTTGTTCAATTCCAGTTTTGAGTCTTTTATGCCTTGGGTTACATCTTATATAAAATTCTGCACATGCACACGTGCAATTTCACAAGCTCCCCTTCTCTATTGGCATTTGAGCGCCCTACGCATGTGTGCACTTATGCACCTATGCAAGTGGGAAGGTTAAGTGACATCATCTAGAGTCTTGGTGCTTATAAATACAAGGGGAGGGGTCCTTTGTGCTTATTTATTTCTACTAATTATTTTAGGTGTACATATATCCATTTCATCACATGTGAAGGTGCATTAAAATCTCTCTCTCTACAATCCTTTTTCTTCTTGCATGTGCACAATTGCACACATTTGCAAGTATGTAAGTGTGCACTTATACTTTCATATAGCCTTGGTCTATGGGTAGTTCCACTTGCAAGTGTTGTATAACTACACACTTGTACATGTGTGAAACCTGTGGACTTCCCCTTCACATTTTTTTGTGGTCTTTCTGCTACACATATTGCACACTTGTGCACCTCCGCAACCTATGTATTATTTCTCTTTTTTTATGTTTTCTTTCTTTCTATCTAGTCTATTATCTCACCATTTAATTTTTTAGGGTCTTTTGAGTCTTTCTTCACACATGATCTTTTGATAGAGACACTGATAACATTTTTTATGTAGGTTATAACGGCTTCCTCATCCTCAGTACTAACAAGAGTGAAGATATCACAAAAACTTATAATTTTCCAATTTAAGGGTGTGCTAAAGTAGTCAAGTTTCAAGTACCTCCAATCAAAGATCAAGGGAAAAAAAGCTAGGAGATGTAGACTAGATGGATTTCTTATTATCTAAAAACAAATTGCATGAGAGATCATAGATGATCTCCACACTGATACAAAATGGGCTTGTGAATGTTGTGTCTCATCCTACATCGATGTATTCCTCTAAATTGATTATGAATCTCTCTTACCATTATGTTTAGATGAAAGGGTGGCAAAATTTTTCACTAGGGAGATTATCTAGTACATTAGGCCAGATAACATAAAGAAGTTATTCCACCAACCCATCTCATATGAGTACTACAATATTTCATATGAGAGTGTTGACAGATGGTTTTGGGAGCATAAGGAAGAAGATCTTAGATGATATTGTCCATAAGAAGCACCTTACAGATCAAACTTCTCATAATAATCCTGCAAGAGTCAATATCACACAGGGCTACATGATAGTAGATATTGGATACTACATTGTAGTTTTGAGTAGACTAATGGGTCTCCTTACAGTCAGCCAGACATGGATGGTACTTCTCATTGAGAATATAAGAACAAGGACCATCAAGATTGATTGGGGTTCTATTACTAGTGACTCCTTGGATGAATAACTAACTTAGGTCAAGAGATACCTAAGATTCTATATGACCTCATTTGTAGTTTATTTTCTTGTTGCTAGAGAAAAGTATCTTGGACTCACCAGGAAATAGAATCTACAAGATCTGAGCACATGGCCATATATAGTATACCCACTATCGGTATAGAAGGTGTTGTAGGAGGGAAGACCTAAATACGTGACTATTAATGACACATTCCTTTTTTCTATGATAAGGTTTGTAGAAGGAGATTATGCAAAATTGATATCTATTGAAGCAACAAAAAAATTACCCAAGTTGGGGCCTACTTCATCGAACTCAACACCTTTACCTAAATCTTGGTTGGCGAAAAAACCTTATGCCCAAAGAAAATGTCATGGTATCCCATTGACAACTTGATCTTGGTAAAGATAAGAAATAAATTGAGCTTAGTATGTGACAAAATCAAAGGGAAGCACCAATAACATGGGAATGGCTCATTTGAGGGTGATTGGAGGAGTTTCCTATGGATCACCCATATTTAGACCCCATGGGGATGATTAAATAGGTTATAGGGTGAGAGTTTTTTCTAGACACCTCCATTAAAGATCACTAGATCAACTACATAGATGATTATGAAGTTTGTATCATGGATTACTATAGGATGGATCTAACTCAAGCAGAGAAAGTCTTTGGTTTTTGTATATTAAATAAAGTTTAGAATAAGTATACTCTTAATATCCTATATCCCACTTATAAAAAGGATAGGATATTTGATCAACAACTACTGAATACATAACTAAATAGAGAGGAAAATGACGATCTCTAAGATTGTGTCCACCATGTGATCAAGTTGATAAGAGAATGGGTTCATAAGCCCTTTGCAATAGATACACTACCAATGGTACCATATCTCAAGGCCCCATAATATCCAAGGAAATGAAAAGGAATCAAAGTTACCACTCCTACATGGAAGTCAACATCTCATGTAATGTTAGAGACAATGTACTAACATGATCAAGTTGTGGCCTACTTCCGAAGGGAAGAAAGGTCAAAGAACAAGAAGAGGAAAGACACAATTGTTGGAAAAGAAGATAATCCCCTAGAACCCCAAGTACAAGAGGAGGCCACTCAAATAGTCTAGAAGAAGAAGATAATAAAGACTATTGTGATAAAAAAAGGGGAGAAGGTTGACAAATAGGAAGAGAAGTAATACCATTTCACCCTCTAACCCCAAGATTATTTTGGATGATCTAAAAGAAGGGGAAGAGGATAAAATTGACTATATACATCTCAATAGGAGAAAATACTAAGCTAAGGACATTGAAGAGTAGGAAATGAGACAAAGTGAAACCCAAGCTCTCCCAACCACACAAGAGAACCCAATCTAAATAGAAGAATCTATTGATCAAGAGAATGAAGACTAGACATAGACTATAACTAAGGATAACTCTGATATGTTTGACTTATTATATTTTTACTTTACGCCTATAGGAATTTATTTAGAGGAAGGAGAGATAAGAGATACACCACTTGAGAAGGCACAAGGAAATGATTTAGGTAACATCCTATGTTCCTATTTGTATAGGTAGATGTGCCTTTGCCACCCTAAGAAAGATAGAGTCACCACCTTTACCTCCTCTATATAGAGACAACATGCCCATGCCTCCTCCTATTACAAAAGAGAAAGTGCAAGAGATAGAAGGAGAGGTAGGTTAAGATCAAGGAGTACTAGAAGGACAATAAGAAAAGGCTCTTGCTGGTGAGAAAACTATACCCATAGTGGCATGACCTTCATCTCCTCCAAGGAAAAAATTGACCACACAAGTGGTAGAATAGAAGAGGGTGGAGAAGACTCCAGAAAGGAACATAGAGAAATGGAAAGGACTAGGCTCTATGAACAACCCATTACATTAACAACTAGGATCCTTATAGGGGACAACACCAAAGTGGTTTTCATAAGCAGTCCAATCTAGAAAGAGGAATGATATCACAAATAGGGTTGAAGGAGTGTTGGTCCTCAGTCAAGTTCTAAATTTTTTAGTTCTACCTCATGAGGAGCCTCAAAAGTTATCCTTGGTGATGAGGGGTAAATAGGATGGTTTAGTTGTTTAGATTTCTATCCATGTGACATATGTAGATGTGATAAACATAGTTCTTGAAGATTATCACATGCAAGATATTGTATTGGGAAAATCCACTAAAGGCAGTGGGAAATTTTTGACTACCTTGAGCCTTATGCAAGTGTTTTATGAATTAGACCAAGGTGAAGAAGAGATTAAATTTTTTCAAAAAAAAATTTTTTTTTTTTTTATAGGAGTTCATCAAAGAGGTAGTGGATCCCATTGACCCTACTTACACCAAAACCACTTTAAAGGTTGCCCTAAAAAAATGAGCTTTGACTCCATCTCAGAGAGATTCATTGTTGGATACCTTCTACAAGTGGAATAATAGTTTTAACACATAGGGGGTAGAGATTATAGAAGCTAATATACAACTATTATGCAACATTCAAGAGAATGTGAGGAAGTTAGGAGACATAGTAAATACATGTTTTTAATTTGTTGATGAAATTTATACATGGTCCAATGATCTAATAGTATTGTAGAAGATTAGGGGGTAGAAGTATAGATTGTTGCTAGCCATTTTCATAAGAAAAGAGTTTGACAAGTTTGATGATTAGATTGAGAAAATACTAGAAGGAAATACGTTTATATTGTTCCTGTTCAAGGATGTCTAGGATATATATGCAAGATAAAGCTTGAGCCAAGATACTAAAGGCCAATAAGCATTACAATGAGACACATTATGAAGAGATTGACACTACTGGATTATTTGCAAATGGAAACACAACTAAATTTGATGCAACAGTTTTAGATCTGATGGAAAAGAATAGAGCCCTAACTGAAAAGGTCAAAAATCTCAAGATAGAACAAGAAGTCCAATCAGTATTGTTATGTGAGGTGACAGAGCAGAAAAAGAAAGCTAAAGAAGAAAAAGTCATGATTGAAGATGACAAAAGGATACTTCCCAACAAGCTAGAAGAGAAGACATCAAATGTGAATAGGGATACTCACATGCAACTGGAAACATTGAATCAAATGATGATTTCCAATCATGAATCAAATGGAAAAGATATTGAGATCACAACATTGAAGTTGTAGAATGAACAACTGAGAAATGATCTAAAAAGAGAGAAATAATTTGCTAAAAGTTTCAACAGACCTAGAAAAGCCATCAAATATTTTGAGCAATTGATGAGATATCCTAGATCCATTAGTGATACTACTGGATTAGGCTACAACAATATTGAAGAAGGAGAATCATCTAAAAGTGGTGAACAAAGGAATGTCAATGGTGAGTACTCCAAACCTACTTTTCATAATTGTGGTAAGATAAGTCATATGTTAATGTTTGTAGGAGAAAGACTACAAATCAAAATCTTAAGCTGAAATCCATGGGTCGCTACCACAAGTGCAACAAGAAAGGACATCAAGCACATGAATGTAGAACCAAGACCATAAGCAAACAAAGATTTGAAGGATACTACTATAACTATTAGAAGTATGGACATAGAGCATGAGTGTAGATCTAAGCCCAAGTGGTCATCAAACAAGCAGACAAAGGTAAAGCACAATGGAAACTCTTACAATTGGCATTATAATACAAGTTATAATTGTCACTATTGTAAAGAATATGGATATGATCCTGAGAAATACATAAGAACACATTTCAAAAGTGATTATAGTAGATGGTTAAGTTAGGCTACATGTTTTAGTTACTTAAAGACTGCTCACATAAGTAGACACTGCCCAACAAAGTCAAAGGCACCAAGTAGTGAGTTCAACAAAGGAAAAGGAAAGGCAGATGTTGAAGAAGTAAAAGTATAGATGAATAAGACATAGAAGAAGAAGGAAGATTGTAGCACATCAAGTTCAAATGAGATCACTTTATATAATGGTTTAGGTGATCACACCATCCACAACTAGGCAATCAAGATGTATGTATGCGATTGATATTTCCAAGTCCAATTATACATCACCTCCAAAAATTAGGTTTTGAAAGATCATATATGCATGAAGTAAGATACAAAGAATTGGATAGAACTTAGAAGAAATCTATAAGTTTTCATGTTGCTCTTGAGCACGAAAAATTTCACTTAAGCTACCAAGTGAAATCTAGTTAATGCTGAGCTATCGTAAGTGATAGTGTTGACCGAGCTCTTAGTGGTTGCCAAGCATAAAGAAAAAATACATGGAAGTTGAGTGAGTTGAAATTTCTATTCACGCTGAGCTTATAACTATATAAGCACTAAGCATTAATTGTGAAGTTTTAAAGTTTATATGATCAATTTTTGACTCATTTGACATCATTCAAATTTGGAGAGAGCATAAATAGCTAAAGGAAAATTCAAGAGATCATTCCAAGTGTTTGTAGAGTGAATCCATCCACTGCTTGACACCATTTATTATATTTGTGAAGTTATTTATCATGTGTCAAGCTACGCTATTTGAATTTGTGCAAACCTTAGGTATTAAATATGGCATCTAGTTCTTCTGCTACTAAGGTCAAAGAGGGAAAGGAAGTTTTAAATGTTCAATTAATTAGCGATGGGATTAGAGAACGAAATTTCAAGTCTATTCCTAACATTGCTTATAAATAAGACTCATCCGATGCATTATCCATGATACTACCACAAGTCTTAATGATTCAAGATGTGAGATATTTTTACACATGCAAGGTGGGTAGCATAGGTGATATGGAAATAAAAGACCTATATGGAAAACTATGTGAAAATAGAATACTAAAGGAGGAACATAATATTGTAGAAAGAAAAGGGTTAACTTGTGCCCTAGATTTCTCTAATGTTTTTAAGATAGAGTGGATAAAGATTGTTTTGAGTAGAATTCATGATAATTGTGTATGGTTAGAAGATGGACCTATCAAGATTACTAAGAATATTGTGTAGAGGGTAATAGGGTATCCAACCCTAGATAGACGTAAAACCATGAGAATTGATGCAAAAGAGGTTATTGAGAAAAACACAAGGGTAGTGTGGAATAAGAGAGGAATGGCAATTGATACCATTATAGATCCCCTAATTGCTTTTGTAGTAAGGATTATTGCATGCAAATTATTTCAATCAATTAGGTTGAACAATGTACCTTTTATTGTTATTGACATAGGCTACAAGATAGTGAAAAAGGATCATTTTTATGACCTTGCCGAGCTATAGTTACAACAATTATCAAAAATCTTGGGAGCCATAAGGAAAACCAAAAGTGCACAATGCAAGTTTGCATCAATACTTGTATGTATATTTTTCTATGTGCAAAACACATTTCCTTCCTTTAGTAAAGTTGCATGCAAGACAAACAAATCTATTGCAGTACAAATAGGTGAATTCATTGAGTTAATAGGAGAGAATTTTGAGTCTATTATGACTAGTTACTTTGAGGACTTTAAGATGTCAATGAAACAAAGACATAGGATTCTAGTGTCACTAGTTGAGAAACATTTTAATGATGTTTTCTTTCTAGTTGATATTGATTTCACATATGTCCAAGTTGTTGTTCCAAGGGTGAGATGGATCAAACCTATAAGATGTGAAATTAATGTAGATGAGGCATTTGGAACAATTATAACTTTTCTTGGTGAAGAAGTAGATAATAAGGTTACTTCCTTTGGTACTTATGATGTTGCAAAATCAAAGATAACTATGGACTTGAAGGTAGCATCAGTAATAATAAAGAAGAACCAATTTTTAAAGAAGATTAAAGAAAATTTTGGTGAAGAAGTAGAGGAAGATGCAGAAGAGAAAGACAATGAAGATGACAAAGAAGAAGATGTCCTTGCTCAAGCACCACTTGCCCTAATCCAAGGTCAAGGAGAAGATCAAGGTGAAGAGTAAACTGAGCTTGATGAAGGTGCCAAGGGAGAAAAAGCCAATGAAACATCTATTTTCATAGAAAAAAAGAAGAGTAAAGAAAAGAAGCTAGCAACAAGAAAATCTAAAAAGCTTTTGACATATTCATAACAAAAACCTACAATTCCTATTACCAGGACTAGCACTAGAGCCAAGAAGACTAAGGAGGTTCAGAAGCCTAAAGGCAAGAGATCTAGTACTACTACAAAAGGAGAAGAAATTGAGTAAAATAAAAGAAGGAAGTATATTGCCCCAGTTGAATCAGATGAGGAGAGGATAGAGTCAAATGATAACAACCAATTCAAAGTGGTAAGTCATCGTCCTTCTAATTTGGATAATCTATGTGAAAATATAAAGAATAAAGTAGATTTGAGTAGATTTTCACATATTGAATTTGATAATCTTGGGAAATTAGATATGGATAAAATAGAAGAGTCTATATATTCCATGATGACAACTTTTAAGATGACTCCAATTGAGATTGCCAACTCTCTACCAAAGAGCCTATATGATAGAGTTGAGAAAAGGTGAAATATAGACTCACAATAGAAAGGAATATTAGAGAGACTACACTTGCAAGAGTGATGCTAGATTTGGAATTTTAGATGACAAAAGCTATTAATAAGTACAAGGGAATTTTTTCTCCAAAATACTGAGCTTTTAACATTTTATAGAACAAGATTGAAGTTGTTGTCCAACAAAGAACACAAATATGGAAGGTAATTTATGGGCTAATATCACAAAAGGTTATTGAGAAAGAACCTCAAGAAGTAGGTGAAGACAAAATAGATGAAGAGGTAGTTGAAGCAACAAATGATGAATCTATGATCGAAGTACATGGGGAAGCCACTACAGAGGCAATGATTGAAGATGAGAAACAACCAAACTAGAATGTACCAGTTGTACAAATGATGAGTGTTAGTTCTCAAGAAGATATAGTAAATATTAAGGATGTGTTTGGCACCACTATTTAGAACATCAATCACCTAACAAAGGAGGATATGCAAAAGATATTGACTAATTCCACCACCAAGGCACAATTATGCAATCATCCTATATTGGTGAGTGTGGATGAGATTAAGAACGTAGAATTAGCATTTGTAGGGGAGAAAACCCAAGCATTATCAAGTGCCCCCTCTCAATCTACAGAGGTACAATCTACCATGGATATGGTATTATACCATAGGAAGGACATCATGCCTTCACATATTAGCACCAAGGTACTTGCAATTACAATTATTGAAAAAGGAAGCACACTAGTTCAAATAGGTCAAGAAGCCAGTCCTGCACCTAAACCACAAGCACAAGGTGGAGAAGAAATCAAAGAGAAGGATATGACTGAAGAGTCAATCTTGACTAGAAGACTTGAGGAGCAATTAGCAAAATAAACATTGCTTACTTTTCCAGAAGCTGCTATTCCTCCAATTCAAGCACTTTATAGGCCAAGTATAGAAGCTACACCACTAAAATCATCAAGGCCTAGTCCTAGTAAATCTAAGGTTGATGAGGTTACATCCTCTCATGATGTCAACTTGGATGAAGTGATTGTTTTACCAAATTTTGACCTTGCAAAAATCACTATTGAATAAATGCGCATACTACAAGATGAACTTGCAAGAAAAAACATCAAGAATTTATCAAAAGGAAACATAGGTAGAAGCAAGCATTGAAAGAGATCAAGGATATATTTCTTGATGCATTCAACCTACCAGCACCTAAAGAAGAAAAGCCTATCATGGAGCAGTTGGTAAACATTGTAAAACAAATCAATGATGAAGACCTAGATTCCAATGTAAAATTACTTGAATGGTCTGAAAGAAAATTTCAAGGAAAAGTCAATGAAAAGATATCAAGTGCTATTGCACTTAGTTAGGTTGAGTTAGCAACCAATATTGAAAGTGTAAAGAAAGTCTTAAAGAATATTTTCCCACTTTACACCAAGTTGTGTGATACAACTATGTTCACACAAGAAGTGCATCACGATATTGACAATTTGGAGGGAGATATGAAGAAAATAGGTACAACAATACCTAATTCTCCAACTAAGAGTCAGAATCACTTTAGGAATTTGATGAATTCCCAAGGTTAGTTGACATCCTTGCATGCTCAAGATACAAATATTCATGCTACACTGATAAGCATCCAATCCATGTTGACCTCGCACATGGAAATACTTCACAAGGAGCTAGCCTTTGCAGAGACATTAATGCAAAAAGATCCCCACCTTTCTACACTTGAAGGTTTAGTTCATCTTGCTACTGAGTTAGCCATCCAAATAAATTCATTAGAGTTATCTTATGATAAATGGGATGTAGCTCTCAAGATAATTCTTGAGGTCCATAAAAATTTCTTGGATAGACACACTATAAGTGTATAGCCAATGGCATAAGTCTCAAAAGGGGGAGAATAAATAAAGGGAGAGAATTAAGAAAGGGGGAGAATTCATGGAAGGAGAGATAAGTTTTGGGGGAGACCAAATAAAGATAGAGTCAGCATATGTAGAATCTACCTACCAGGAGTATAGTTTCAGAATAGAATAATCAACTTAGGGGGAGTATTGAATTTTGAGGTATGACTGATGAGTTGTAAGTTTTGCAAAATTTTGAACCTTTTTTTTGAAATGGGGTGGGGTGGGCCCTTTCTATATTATTATAGGGGCCCTTTCACCTATTATTTTAGGGTTAGGGTTCATAGACCATAGCCTTTGTCAAAAACCACCTATGCCTTAGTAGGATGGAGAGCTATCGATCACACAGGGATGGAGTAGCTCTATAAATCACTCATCGCTCACACCTATTTATTAGTTGGATTCATATTTCAGCCCATATAATATTTTTTCTTGGACTGGAAATGTTTTTTCTAGTAGTAAGTGTACCCTTGGCTTCTGGGGGGTATATGTAAGACAAATACTAAATGGATATTATCTAATTTATTCTTGAAAGGCTAAGGTTATTCATGCATGACCAAGTATTTTTCCACTCATGTAAAAGGGGGAGATTGTTAATCTTAGATTGGTTTTGACATATGAGTGATAATATGCTTAAGTCATCTACTTAGTTCATGCTGAACAAGTAATGTATGCTAAGCATAAGTTGTCAAATAGTATATGCTGAGCAAGAGATATATAGTATATGTCGAGTAACTAGTAAGTGTTGAGTCACTCAAGTGCCGAGCATTTAATAAGTGCTGAATCATTTAGATGATGAGTGATCAGTGGATTCTGAGTCATTCAGAGGCTGAGTTACAACATTGAAGAGACAATAGATGCCGAGCATCAAACACTTCAAGTGTCGAGTAATACATTTTTAACATAGTTTTTTGTAATGACACAAACTACTATGTAAACCATTTTGGAGACAACTTGAGGATTGTTTTGCAATCTTAGATGATAAGAAAAAATCTTTATTGAGAATCCCTATGCAGTACATGAAGCCAATCAGAAAAAGGGAAGGATTAAGTGACAATATGGGTGAATCACAATCATTGATTCATACCTAACCCTATGTTACCTAGGTCTTCTTAAGGAGGAAAAACCCTAAATTTTTTATGAATGTAGAAAGAGAAAAGAGAGAAGTTTTCATGTGCAAACAAAGAATTTGTGGTGACTAAGGTATTGTGAATTGAGATACATTGCAGAATTAGTTAGAGGAGAATAGGGGAAAGAAGGTTAAAGGAAAAAAGTGATACATCTGACCAATAAGGATCAAGTACACATCAAGAAAGAGGTCAGTAGAGTGATAATCAAAAGATCATTGCTGAGACATTCTAATAGGTGAATAAGTTAAATCTCTTAACATAGTAGTCTTAACAAACTGTTGCAAATCCTTTAATAGAGTGCTTACTTCATTGTAAGTTCAAGTCCTTTTACTAGGAACACTTCTAACAGGGTGTTGAAATCCTTTAATAGGGTAAGATCTAATAATCTTTTAAGTCTTTAATAGGGTAGACCTTTCACAGTGTAGATCATGTTTCATGATCAAACATTGTAACCTTTATTGGATACACTTTATTACTATAGTAGCAGAGATTTGTGGGTGTCATCCCCAACCTTGTTTTACCTTCTCATTGGAGGCTTTTTGGGTAACCAAATATCTTGTGTCATACATGTGTTGAATGCTATTTGTTTTCATACCATGGATGAATATGTTTAGCTAGCTATTTTTGTTCACATGTAAATTGTGAGATGGTTGTGTGGTGAATGAATTTATGGTTAAAATTTTGAAGGACTGATTCACCCCCAGCCCCCCTCACCCCCCCTCCCTGCCTCCTAGAGTTTATTTTCCCTATTGTATTTCCAATAGTTAGTTTATCCATTGTTAGTATACAATTATTATTTTTAACATGGATTTTGCAAATAAAAGATGCTAGCTCTAAAAATCACATTCTGAGAGGGTTTTCTATATATTCAAGAATTAATATGTATTGAAGGTCAGTATTTTGATGCAATCAAGCTATGTTATTGGTGCTCTCATTCTTTCTGTAGTGTTACTTCTTGGAATGTGCATTTCCTTTGTGAAATATGTTTGGCAAATAGAAATAGAACCAACAGTCTTGTTTTGTAATAATACTCATATGATCATTATTTTTTTGGAGTCTATTATTTTTAGCTACATAATGTGCCTTTATTCTAACAAATTGGAGAAGAGATATTTATATGATATTTTCATAGTGATTTTTCGTATGTTCATGTAGTTTCCATGGCTACACAATTTGATGAGTTGTGAAATATCATACGGTTCTATTACAATTCCATTTACAATTTAGTGAAGTTGTACATGTGTTGCTCCAAATTTTTTCATTTTCCTACCATCCCTTCAAAAAAATTAATTTTTAGATACATTACTATTATGGCTTATATGAGAAGAGATATTTATATGATATTTTCATAGTGATTTTTCTTATGTTCATGTAGTTTCCGTGGCTACACAATTCGATGAGTTGTGAAATATCATACGGTTCTATTACAATTCCATTTACAATTTAGTGAAGTTGTAGATGTGCTGCTGCAAATTTTTTCATTTTCCTACCATCCCTTCAAAAAATTTAATTTTTAGATACATTACTATAATGGCTTATATCCATTTAGGATTTGATTTTCAATAACATACTTACATTTCTTGTTACCAAGTATCATTGCAATTTTCTTTTCAAAATCTTGGCTAAGTTATAAATCATATAGTTGCATTATTAGAGAGTCGTCATTCATTTCATTAAATTAGAAAATACAAAATATTGGTTGCAATCACGTTTTGCAAGTTTTGTAGAAAGTTTCCAGAAAAGTCCTCCTTGTGAAAAGAAACAATAGTCTTTAATTGTGTTATCTAGGCAGTTAAAAAAAGTCTCCCATAACCTTGAAGTTGGTCAATTTTGATCGACTTTTCAAGAGGGACAATCTCACAAATTTCTATCATTGTCATTGTGCAAAATGATTGCTCAACAAGTGGCTAGATATCTAAATGGAAAAAATGATGAGCATACAAGATGAATCAAACATTTGTAGTTGTGCTACTATTCAGAAATGTTATCAGTTGGTCATGAAGGTGGAAGCCCAAAAGAAGATAAAACAAGAACAATGTAATAAGGGAAGAGGAAAGAAGGATTTCAATAATAGAGAAACAAGAATTTCTAGTGGGAGAGGATGAAGTTACAAACCCTATAGTGATTCTAGTCAAGAAATCTCACAAGGAGAAAGCAATTCCAAAGGTTGATATAGGGGTAGAAGGCCTTTTGGAAGAGGCAGATCAAGAGGAAGAAATGGAGGGTAGATTAAATTCTTCCATCGTAATTAATTTGGGCACTATCCCATTAGATGTCTAGAAAGGGCAAGTTCCAATGGACAAGGAGAAACAAGGACCCAACTAATCCAAGAAGACACACAAAGTGTTAGGACCTTGATCCTAAGGAAGGAGTCTTCTTAATGATGAGGCAAACACTGTTGCAAGTCCCACCAAAGAAGAAACCACTCCAAAAGAAATTTTTCACAACAAGCTACATATGCTAAATATATTTGTGAAATGTTAAAAAAAAGGAAAGCCATGTAAAATCCTCATAGACCTTGGTTCAACAAAAAAATTGGTTTCCTTTGAAATGGTAAAGAAGCTTCATTTTCCAAAGTCAACAACTCTAATAAAAATTCTTAAAATAATGCCTTCTATAAAACTCTATATAATGAAGTATCTAATAGATTAAATACATTGGTGATTGTTAGTGGATCATCTCGACACATTTTAAAAGATCAATTATATTTAATTAAGGAAAACTATGTTGATGATGTAACCATTGGAGATGACACTGACTATCTAGTAAAAGGCATTGGAACATGTACTATCAATCTTAAATCAAGAATCTCAATTGAACTCACTAAAGTACTATATGTACCTAACATAAAGAGAAAAATTATCTGTATATCAATACTTGAAGATGAAGGATACAGGGTCACATTTGTGGAGCAAAAAATCTTAGCCTAGCCTAAGAACTTAAATATATAAAAATGATCACAAATTTGTTTCTAGACATGGATGTATAGACAAACTAAACTCATGCCTACCTGCAACACTAATTCATGATTCTATTTAAAAAAAATTCTAGCATAGGAGACTAAGGCATCTTTATTTATGAAGATTACCCTCTTTATAGAAAATGGTAATAGGGTTATCCAAACTCAAACCTAACCATGAAGGAACCTATAAAGGTTGTGCTTTAGGGAAGAACATCAAAACCACTTTTCATAACAATGAGAGAAAAATCAAAAAAGTCTAGAGCTTTTCCAGTTTGACTTATGTGGGCCTTTGTAGGTCCCTTGCTTTGGAGGTTTCTTATACTACAACATATTTGTAGATGACTTATCTAGAAAATATTGGATTTACTTCCTAAAATGTAAAGAGTTTGAAGAGATTTTGTTAGGATTTAAAGAATACAAAGATCTTGTAGAAAACATATCAGGAAAGAAAATCAAAATTATAAGAACTAATAATGGTAAGGAATATACTTTAAAGATTTTTCTTGATTACTAAAAAAGTGTTGGGATCAAGAGGGAGTTTTTAGTTCCTTAAAATTCCCCTAAAAATGTGGTATTAGAAAGAAAGAATAAAACTATAGTTGAAGATGCCAAAGTCATGTTGCATGATCAAAACCTTGAAACTTACCTTTGGGGTGAAGCCTCTAAGACCATTTTTTTCATTCAAAATAGATGTCTGCACTCACATCTTGAATATAAAACCCTTGAAAAAGAATTTTCTAGAAAGAAACCTAATCTTAGCCATCTGAGGATATGTGAGTGCCCTATTTATATTCACATTCCTAAAGAGAAGATAACAAAACTAGAACCTTCAGTAAAATGATGAATTTTTGTAGGATACAACATATCATATATATATATATATATATATATATATATATATATATATATATATATATATATATATATATATATATATATATATATATATATATATATATATATATATATATATATATATATATATATATATATATATATATGTATATATATATATATATATCCCCGGACAAAGGAACATTGAATTGAGCCAAGATGTAATATTTGATGATGATACAACTTACAAGATATCCAAAGTTGAAAATTAATCAAATAATGAAGAAACCCTATAAGAATCAATTTTTGAGATTTAGAGGGAGAATCAAGTAGAAGAAAATAATGCTTTAGAACCTATGGATATGACATATATATCTAAAGAAATTAAGAAGAGACCTCTATGGGCCAAACATATAATTGAAGAATCTAAAAGTATTGCAGCTCCTCATAGATCTATTAGAGAAATAAAAAGACCACATACATTTTCTATCTATATTGTATTGATGACTAAACTCTCAAACTCATATTCCTCTAATGTAGAAGAAGCCATGAAACAATAAACTTGGAAAGATGACACAATAGAGGAATATAACTCCATTGTTAAGAATGATGTTTGGGATATTGTTCCTAGGTCCAAAAACAAATCATATTTATCCTCCAAATGGTTTTTTAAAATCAAGAATTTCTTAGACGAAATTATTGACAAACACAAAGCTAGGTTTTTTGCAAGGAGTTTCTCACAAAAGGAAAGAATCGACTATGAAGAATTTTTTTCTCTAGTTGCTAGATATACCTCTATTAGAACTATAATAGTTATTGATGCCTCTCAAGGATGGAAAAATAATAAAATGGATCTCAAGACTTCTTTTTTGGATGGGGTAATAGAAGAAGTTTATCTTGAATAACATGAAGGATTTGTGGTACATAATAAGAATTCATATGTATGTAAATTAAAGAAGGTATTGTATGGGCTAAAACAAGTTCCCTGAGCTTGGTATGAGTGAATAGATCATCACTTAACCAAAATTGGTTTCTATAAAAAAAAATGTTGACCCTAGTCTATATTTCAAAGTACAACAAGGAGATATTTTTATTCTGGTACTATACATTGATGAACTATTGATTATAGGAGAAGATCATCTAATTTCCAAGTGTAAACAAGATCTAACCTCCAAATTTGATATGAAGAATCTAGGAGTACTACACTATTTTTTGGGACTAGAAGTATGGAAACATGCTAATGAGATCATTCTAAAGCAAGAGAAGTATACTTTGGCTATATTAAAATGATTTTGAATGATGGAAAATGAATCTATGAAGACTCTTATGGAAACAAATATACATAAACTAAAAGAAGCATTTAAAGATTCTAAAAATACTGATCCTACTCTACACCAACAAATTATTGGGTCATTAATGTATTTAGTGGTTACAAGACCTGATATCCATTATGTTATAAATTTACTAAGTTAGTTCATGTGTGAACCCAAAAAAGTTCATTTAGAAGTAAAAAAATACATTCTCAAATATCTTTATGGAATAATTGCATATGGATTAAGGTACATAAATGATGAATGAAGTCTATGTGGTTATACAAACTTTGATTGGGGAGGAAAATATTTAGATTAGAAGAGTACTTTAGGATGCTTTTTCACCTTGGGATCAACAATGATATCATGTATCAATAGAAAATAGTCATGAGTATCTTAGAGATCCACTAAAGCATCATATATAGTAGCATCCATTGGAGCCTGAGAAGCCATGGCGTTGAGAAAGCTTCTAGTTGGATTGTTTTGGAAGCCATTATTTTCATAACCAATAGTTGCATCAAAATATCTCTGAATCTAATATTCATATCAAGTCAAAACACATTGAGATACCATATTATTGCATATGAGACATAATTGAGAAGAATGCAGTTGATTTGAAATATATTAATACAGAGAATAAAATTGCAAATATTTTTACCAGGAACTTGCTAAAACAAAAGTGGAACACTTTCTTAATAAACTTCTTATGATTTTAATTTCTAAGAAATATCTTAGAATCATTGATTATTGTACTTCATATATTATAAATTTATAAATTTTTGAAACCTATGTACATCATAAGAAAGTGAGGACTTTCAAATGATCTTCACTTGTACTTGCAATAGTTATTGGAAGGTAACAATCTATAATAACTTAAATCATGATATACATTTTATGTAAATGTTGAAATAGATCATGAAAGAACTTATCATGCAAATTAACAAATAAATGTTAGATGTCATCAAATTAACAATGTATAAGTTGTTTGTATAGATATTCCATAGGTACTTGTTGAATATCTTGCCTTGATGTTCCGATAGGCCATTACCACATTGAGTACTTAGTGAATATAATTTAGTTGATATTTTGATAGGTCATTACTCAAGGTACTTGGTGAATATCATTTAATTGATGTTCTAATAAGCCAATACTCGTGTTACCTAATATGATATCAAACATTAATTGGTGAATATCATGTTTTGATGTTCTAACATGACAATACTTATATGATATTCAATATATAAATGATATCAAATATGTTCTAACAGGACAATACTTATATGATGTTCTAATTGGTGAATATTTTTATCCTGATTGATGTCCCTCTTAATTTAGAGGAGACTAAGGGAAGGAGAAATTCTTGAGGAAAGAAGCGGTCAACTCAATGAGATTGATATTTTAGAAGAGACATAGAATGGAGAATTTTAGATCCTTTTGAGACCCCTATGTCAAGAGCTTTTGACTTCTAATAATGGTTTAGAGTCTAACTATATAGATTTGATTACTGACAAGATAGAATCTAAACAGAAATTGGGTCAAAGGAAGAAAAGAGAGAAAAAAATCTAACCCTAACCCTTACCTATAGGAGTTGAAACCCAAAGAAGTAAAATGGAAATTCACTCTATCAAATTGAAACCAAATGTTGAAAATCTAGAGAAACCTGGTATAAAAACAACTAGGAAGACAAGAGAAAGTGAAAGCTTATAGAAAATTGTTGATGGGAAACATGCAACTATTCTGGATTTTATTCTTAAAAAATAATAATGAAAGTGATCACCTGGAATATTAGAGAGATGAATAGTATTCATAAACTTGATATTGTTCAAAATTTTGTTAGAGAGCAAAAACTTGATATCTTAGTGCTCCAAGAAACTAAAATGAAAAAAGAGAAATCTGAAAAGTTAAAATATTTTAATAATTATTGTCCAATGGCTAGTAGTTCTAAAGGTGCTTTTGGGGGAACAATGATTTTGTGGAAGAAGTCATTGTTTTTTGGTACTTTGTTGGATGTTAAAAAACATTTTATGGTGGTCAAGATAAATATTTTGTTCTAGAATAATTATTGGTATATAGTTAATGTATATGCACCCAATAACAAGAAATATAGAAAAAAAATTTGGGATTTTTTTATCTAAGATTAAGCTTGATGATTATTATGGCATATGGTTATTGCTAGGATATTTTTGTTGGAAGCATGAATGTTGATGATATTCCTATGGAAGAGTATTATAGAAATGTGATTAAATTTATTATCATAATGATATGTTACATTCATGACTGTGTTTGTCATTGATGTCAACATAACAATTTTTTGTCGCATTTGACGCGAGAACAATGGTAAAGATTAAGTTGGCACGTATAGATCGTTGAGTATTTTCACTATCAAAGTTAATGGGAGAAAATAATAAGTTTTTAGTATATGCAGCAAACCTTGGGTGCAAAGAATATTAAGTATAGAAGAAGTTATGCAAGTTTTGGTGAAGATTGTTCAAAGATAGAGTTTACAAATTCATGTTCTAGTAAACTTGTTATATCTCTTAGTAGATTTGTTATTTTGAGAAGCAAGGTTAAAGGAATGTAGAAGTCATTCTGGAGATTACGTAGCTAAGATCACTCATCATAATATTACACATATGGAAAGCTATTCAAGTTACAAGGCAACATATTGATGTTATCACTAAGTAAAACATGTTCTTAATGAGGTCCTATAATTACTATTTGAGAAGGTGTAATAGCTGACTCAAGGGAATTTTTTTATAGACTTAGTATAAAGGAAGGAAATTCTCTTTTATTATGAATGTATGCATGAAGTAAGCAAGAAGAGTGAAAAGAGGAGAAAATATATGAATGCTGAGTAATTGTGAAGATAAGAAGAGAAGAGTGAAGTTGAAGAAAACTTCATTACCAAAGTTTTATTTTGAGATTCGAGGTTTGAAATTTTGGATCCAAGATTTGTGACTTGGACTAAAAGGTCTAACAGGGATTGGTCTGGTTGACAGGACAGAGGAAAGAGGATAAAGTATAGTATGAACAATTATTTTGCAAGGAATAGTTGAGAGATTGATTGGATAGTGAAGTTCAGTGGTCTTGCCCCAGAAGCTATTTGGATAGTTGGTCCTTCTACCTTCTACAAATCCTAACAAGGTTGGAATCTTCTAACAAGGATTCAAAGTCTCTTAATAGGGACTGTTATGTATTGAATGTGTTTATAGACTCCTAACAGGGTCCATCGTCTAACAAAGTATATATATATATATATCAGTATATCTTTGTGGGCATCATTCCCTCATGGTTTTCTCTTTGATCAAGGGTTTTCCTAGTTAAGAAATTGGTCTAATTATGTATGTGCATCTTATTATGGTTGTTGTTTACTTTGGTTACATGGTTAAGATTAACTAAGGTTGATAAATGTTTTAGTTGGATAATTGATTCACCCTCCACCCTCAGTTATCTTGGTGGAATATTATGTCTAAAAATTGGTATTAGAGCATCAGGTCCTTGAAGGATAAGCTTAACATCTTTGGGAGATCAGTGACGAGTAATTTCAGAAAGAATAGTCCTAAGTTAGATGGAGGAAATTTTTACACACAAAAGATGGAGATTCTTAGCGGGTTATTAGGATTATTTATAGAATTGAGCATTGAGTTTCTAGGTAGAGGCACAAGTAAAGATAGATCAAGATCCAAAGAAGACATGAAGATCAAGGAAGGTATTGATCTCCTGATGAAAATAGAGCCAAAAGGCATGGAAGTTTTTTCTTGTTGGAAATGTAATGAGTTTGGCCACTTTTCATCTACATTCTGTAAGAGAGTAAGAAAAACTAGAAAGAGTTCACTTTCTAATGAAGATGATGAATTTAGAGAAAGTATGGAAAGATTTTTGATTGATTGTGATGATAAAGATAATGAACCTAAATTGGTTAAGAAAGAGGAAGTATTAGAAGAGATAGCTTTGGTAACTATTGATGATCCAAAGGCTAACCATGAAAATGTCGAAGTTATCATTAGCAATGATTTGCAAAATGGGAATCAGATTGAAGAGAAAAGATTTAGTCCTAGAGCAAAAGAAAGAGTTGAGTTAAAGACTCTTGAACACTATGGGATTGCTAAAAGAAGGAACAAGTTAGTAGCAAAAGAAACAAGAGCTATGTTAGTTGAAAATGATGTATCCAAGATATTTTGGTGAGAATCGGAGAATAAAATAGTTTACACTATGAATAGAGTGCAAGTCAGGAAAGACACAAACAAGACCCCTTATGAACTATGGTTTGGTCACTCACCTACAATTAAGTATTTTAGAATTTTTGGCAGCAAACGTTATATGAAAAGAGATGATGATGTTGGTAAATTTGATGCTAGAAGTGATGAAGTTATGTTTCTTGGTTATTCATTGAAAAACAAAGCTTATAGATGTTATAATTTGAGAACTAAGACCATTGTTGAAAGTACAAGTGTAAGAGTTGATGAGAAATTAAAGGTACAAGAAATAATAGTTGACTACAATTCTAATGATGAGAATTTTGTTGTTATTAAAAATAATAATGAAGTATTCTTTGAGACTAACAATGATTTTCAGAATGAAGGATAGCTAAGGTAGGAACAAAGTTTGAAACCTAGAATAGAGCTAAGAGTTGAGATAACAACTCCTACTTTTGGTAAGAATATGCCAAAGAATCATCCACTAGAGCATATTATTGGTAGTAAAGATAAAGGTGTGATGAAAAGAAGTAGAACCAATGAAGAACTATGTTTGATATCTCAAGCAGAACCAAAGAGTGCATATGAGGCATGCAAGGATGACTATTGGAAGCAAGCTCTAAAAGAAAAATTGGATCAGATAGTGAAGAATGAGACATGGGAATTGGTCCCTAGAACAGAATACAAGAATCTGATAGAAATAAAATGAGTATTCATGAACAAGATGAATGAACAAGGTGAAATTGTAAGAAATAAAGAAAGATTGGTATGTAAAGGTTACTCATAGCAAGAAATACTAGACTATGAAGAAACTTATGCTCCTGTAGCAAGAATTGTAGTAGTAAGGTTATTCTTAGCCTATGCAACACATAAGAAATTCAAAGTATATCAGATGGATGTCAAGGCAACATTTCTGAATAGAGAACTTGAAGAAGAGGTATACATAGAACAACCTGAAGGTTTTCTTTTAACAAATGACAAGGACATGGTATGTAGATTGAAGAAAAAATTGTATGGCTTAAAAAAAGTACCCAAAACTTGGTATGCAAGGTTGGACAAGCATTTGACAAAACTTGGATTTAGCAAAGGTATGAAAGATAGTAATCTATACTTGAAAGAAGTAGGTGATGGATTGTTGATTTTAGTAATATTTGTTGATGATATCATATTTGGAGGAGATGATAATGAAAGTGACAAGTTTGCGGAAGAAATGAAGAAGGAATTTGAAATGAGCATGATAGAGGAAATGAAATACTTCCTAGGATTGTAGATTCTACAAAATAAAGAAGGAATCTTTATTTCTCAAAATAAGTATTTGAAAGATCTATTGAAAATGTTTGGTTTGGAAACATGTAAACCGGTTGGACCACCTATGATAACAAGACACAAGTTATCTACAAAGGATGAGACACATACTATTGAGTAGAAGAAGTATGAGTCTATGATTGGAGGATTGTAATATCTGACTCACACAAAGCTAGATATAGCAAAAGTAGTTGGAATTGTTGCAAGATTTCAAGCTAATCCTAGAGAAGAACATTATGAAATAGTTAAGAGGATATTTAGATATTTGAAGGGAATATTAGAGCTCATATTATGATACGAAAAATCTAATGATTTGACTTTATATGCTTATACTAATGCTAATCGGGTAGGCAATATGGATGATAGAAAGAGCACCAGTGGTGGAGCATTCTTTCTCGGAGGAAGATTAGTTTCTTGGATAAAGAAGATGGTATCTCACAGAGTACAACAGAGGTAGAATATGTTGCAGCAAAAAAAAATTATAATCAAGTTGTTTGGATGAAGCAGATGTTGAAGGATATAAGGATATAATTTAGTGAACCTATTGTCATACATTGTGATAACACAAGCACAGTGAATATGTTTAAGAATCCAGTGTTGCATTCTAAGACTAAGCACATTTCTATCAAATATCACATGTCGAGAGAGAAAGTTGCAGAAAAAGAAATCAGATTGGAGTATGTAAGCACCAAAGAGAAGATTGCAGATATTTTCATTAAGCCTCTTCCCAAAGAGACTTTTGAGTATTTGTGAGGTATGCTAGGGGTTATGTCCCTACCTAAATCAAAGTAGATAATGCAAGAGTACATCAATCTAGTGGTACAGAGCATGACACTTGAGCATGTCAGAGATAGTTCTTTTAGAGATTAATAGGATGCAATGATAGATGGTTGCTGAAACTTATGTCATTGATGTCAATGGGGGAGAAATTAAAACATGATAAAAAATTTCATACATGGGAGAAGTTACAAAGCACATTGAGGTATATCAATTGGGGAGAAGCATGTGAATAATTAATGTCAATAATAAGATTTATAGAAGTCAGTATGATTGATGAAGAGGATTTGAAAAGAAAGAATAAAAATATTTAATAGTTGGTATTTTTGGAACTAGATATTTTTCATCTATGTTTCCATCAATGCCAAAGGGGGAGATTGTTGGAAGCATGAATGTTGATGATATTCCTATGGGAGAGTATTGTGGAAACATGATTAGATCATTATCATGATGATATGTTATATTCATGATTGTTTTTTCATTGATGTCAACATAGTAGTTTCATGTGGTATCTAACAAAATAACAACAATGAAGATTAAGTTGGTACAAACAGATCATTGAGTATTTTCACTAGCAAGATTAATGGGAGATAGTATTAAGTGTCTAGTATATGCAGCTAACCTCAGATGCAAAGAATATTAAGTTTGAAAGAAGTTATGCAAATTTTGGTGAAGATTGTTTAGAGATAGAATTTATAGAAGCATGTTCTGGTAAACTTGTTATATCTCTTAGCAGAGTTGTTATTTTGAGAAGTAAGGTTAGCAACGTGTAGAAGAGATTTTGGAGATGACATGGCTAAGCTCTCTCATCATAATATTACATGTACGAGAAGTTATTCAAGTTACAAGGTGACATATTGATGTTATTGCTAAGTAAAATGTGTTCTTAATGAGGTCCTATAATTATTAATTGAGAAGGTGTAATAGCTGACTCAAGGGAATTATTTTATGGACTCGATATAAAGGAAATAAATTTTCTTTTGTAAAGAATCTATGAATGAAGTAATAAAGAAGAGAAAAAAGAGGAGAAAATATATGAAAGATGAGTAATTCCAAAGATAAGAAGAGAAGAGCGAAGTTGAAGAAAACTTCATTGCTGAGGTTTTATTTTGAGATCTAAGGTTTGATATTTGGATTCGAGATTTGTGACATAGTCTACAAGGTCTAACATTGATTGGTTTGGTTGATAGGATAGAGGAAAGAGTATAAAGTATAATACAAACAATTATTCTGCAAGGAATAGTTGAGAGATTAGTTGGACAATGAAGTTTAGCGGTTATTCCCCAGAAGCTATTTGGATAGTGGGTCCTTCTACCTTCTACAACTCCTAATAGGGTTGGCACAACTGCTAATAGGGATTCAAAGTCTCCTAATAGGGAATCATATGTATGGAATGTGTTTATAGACTCCTAATAGGGTCCATCCTCTAACAAGAAATATATATATCAATATATCTTTGTGGGCATCATTCCCACCTAGGTTTTCCCTTTGATCAAGGGTTTCCCTAGTTAAAAAATCTAGTGTAATTGTATATGTGCATCTTGTTTACTTTGGTTACATGGTTAATATTAATTAAGGTTGATAAAATTTTTAGTTGGATAACTGACTTGACCCCCTCTCCCCCTCCTCTTAGTTATCTTTGTGGACTATTATTTCTAACAATTTTAATGTTCCTCTTTATGAACATGAAAAAAGTGGAAATTCTAGTCACTTGGAAGGAAGATTGGATTTAATGGACTTTATAAATGAGGAGGGATTAATGGACTTAGATCTTCAAGGGATTGGTTTCACATGGATTAATAAATGAGTTGGAAATGATTACATCCAAGATTGCTTGGATAGAGTCCTAATATCTCTAGATTGGACTAAAGGTTTTATGTGTAATCTTAAGGCTATCTAGAAGATTTCTTATGACAATTTTTTCTTTTATTTATGGTAGAGGCTATTCACATAGGAATAATTTCTTGTTCATATTTGAAAAAATGTGGATGTAGCATCCACAGTTTGAGGATCGGCTGGAAGAATGGTGGAACATTCATATTGAAGGAATGACTTTATTCTGTGTGGCTTCTAAACTCAAAAATGTTAAAAAGAAAGTTAGGGAATGGAATAAAATATATTTTGGGAATATCTTTGAAAGTAAATCAAATATTAAAGATTATCTAAAAGTTATCCAAGACAAAATTTAGCAAGAGGGATACTTGATGGGTTTTGTGAAGGAAGAAAATGAAAAATTGGTGGAGTACCATGACATAATTTCTAAAGAAGAAATCTACTAGAGACAAAGGTCCAAAGCCATTTGGCTCAAAAAAGGAGATAGAAATAATTTTTTTTTCCATTTTTCTACTTTGAAACATAGAGCCAAAAATTGTATTTCTAATCTCACTAAAGGAAGACATAAAATCACTAATGAAAAGGATATTTCTAATGAAACGATTTCCTTTTTTTCTTTCCTGTTATCTTCAAACCCAAATGTTGATAAAACTAAAAAGGTTGAGTTAATAGATGCAATTCCCTCTTTGGTCAACTTTGAGAAGAATAAACTTCTGTGTGTTACTCCTAAGGGAGAGGAAATCTTCAAAGTTGTTTGCTCGCTTGAAGGAGATAAGTCACCAAGGTCAGATGGTTTTCCAATGCTTTTCTTTTAGAAAGAGTGGAAACTGGTTGGCAAAGATGTATGTGATGTGCTCAAAGAATTTCATGGGGCTAAAATAATGCTGAAGGAAGTTAACTCTACCTTCCTTTGTCTAATTCCTAAGAATATTGAAGCTGATTCTTTGGATCAGTTCAGAACTATTAGTCTTTGCAATTCAATTTATAAAATCATTTCCAAAGTCCTTACTTTGAGATTATTGAACATTCTTCCTAATTTGATTTCTAAGCAAAAAAATGGTTTTATTCCTGGTAGACAAATCCTTAACTCTATAATTATTGTACATGAAAATATCCATTCTTTATATCTTTCTAATAATCAGGGTTTTATTATGAAATTTGATATAGCGAAAGCCTATGATAGAGTTGAATGGTCTTTACTCTATAAGATCTTACTTCCTTTTGGTTTTAGTGTTAATGTGATTAAGCTTATTATGCAGATGATTTCTACCACTTCTATGGTTGAGCTTATCAATGGGAGATCTACAAAAAAATTTAAACCCTCAAGGGAGTTGAGGTAGGGCAACCCTTTATCTCTAATTCTCTTTACTATTATGGTTGATTGCTTGGGCAGATATATTGGGAAGTTGGTATTGAAGGTGAAATTCAAGGTTTGAGACCTTCATCTCATCCTCTTGTTTTTTCTCATGAACAATTAGTGGATGATACCATTTTTCTTGGTAAAGTTGATATTAGGGAGGGAAGAAATCTTAAAAAGGTCCTTAATCTTTATTCCTCTACTTCTAGACAATTGATTAATTGGAACAAGCGATCTTTATTCTTTATTAATACTTCTTTTAGACAAGAAAAGATTGCTAATATTCTTGGTTGTTCTATAAGATCTCTTCCTTGTACTTATCTCAGCCTCCCCTTGGGGCTTGCTACTTTAGATTTTTTTTGGGAGGATCTTGTTAAGAAATTCAATAAGAAACTTTTTGAGTCAAGCTGGTAAAGTTACTCTTCTCAAATCTTGTCTTCGAAGTATAGCTATTTATGCTTTGAGCCTCTAGAGGATCCCAACTAAATTTTCAAATGCTATTGATAAAATACAAAGGATTTTTCTCTGGTCTAGTATAGAGGAAAAGAAGAGAATGACATTGATATCATGGGAAAAGATCTATAAACCTATATTAGAAGGTGGTTTAGGTATCATATCTATAAGAAGTATGAATAAAGCCTTATTAGCTAAACAAGGATGGAGAGTCTATCATGATAATAAGGAATGGAGTTCCATTTGGAAACAAAAGTACTTGTATTAGGCTCCTTCTTTTCTTGATTTTCTATTCTACCCTAATGTTCCTTCATCTTTTGCTATTTGGAATTTAGTCCAAGGAGCTAAACATATTTTAAATAAAGGATGTAAGTGGAAAGTGGGCAATTGTAGTAAAGTTAGATTTTGGGAAGATAGGTGGCTCTTGGATCATCCTTTGATTGAGGATTTTGAGAATTGGACTTTTGTTGATATATTTAAATAGACTTATGGTGATTTTTTGGAGAATTATTGGATTAATAGTGAATGGGTTAATATTGTTGAGATTAATCATGATTTTTGTAGCATCCATTTGGCTTTGAATGCTTATAGCCTTTATCCTCAAAACGAGGATATTATGGTATGGGGGATTGAGCCTAGAGGATGCTTGAAGGCATCCTCTATTTTTAGATGTGAGGAGAAAGGAAATCCTCCAGTGAAAGCTAAAGCATGGATTAAAGGACTTATTTCTAAAATCAATATCTTTGTTTGGACTACTCTTCAAAACAAAATTTTGACTCTAGATAACTTGCAAAAAAGAGGGGTTTTTTTGGTCAACAGATGCTATCTTTGCAAGGTGGACTCTAAAAATAGGAATGTTAGAAATAAGAATTACTAAGAGAGGGGTGAATTAATAATCTACAAACTTTAGTCACCAATTGGATATTATTTCTTTGTTTAAACCATACATAGCAATGTAATAAAGTAATGCTGAATAGTAACAGTAACCATGCACAAAGATAACTCATAACACCATATTATATTAACTAGGGAAACCCTGGCCAAGGGAAAACATCGATGGGGATGATACTTCCTAGATAACATACTGATATATAAGTTCCTTGTTAAAGGATGGACCCTATTAGGAGTCAATGAGGAAATTTAGCATAAGGAGTCCCTATTAGGAGATTCCAATCCTATTAGGAGTTGTAGTACAATAGATGCAAGATGAGCCCACTGCCCAAACATGCACTATCAATTACAAGAAGAGCTCATTGCCCAAACAAGTAATCAGACTTTTGGAATATGGATTCTTTCTCAGTTCAATCTCAAATCTTGAAATAACTTCACATATATTGCTTCTACAATAAGTTTTCATATCACAATACTTGTACAACTTACATCACAATTGCACTTCTTATCACAAGATGTCCTTTTCATAAATACCTCACCTTTACAAAAAAATTTTCTAGGTCACCTAAGACCATAATATACTTTTTTCAACTTACAGTAAACATCTAGGATGTTGGCCCTAATTGGACAAGTAATTATTTTGTAAACAAAATAATTCCTTTCCTTTAATTCTACTGTCTTGTTTCATTAAAATATGAATATCTCTTTTCTATATAGTTCTTACCGACTTTCAAGGTTATACACATCCTCATCAACATGTGTGCTATCTCCTTCTAACTTTGCTAGTCATAATATGACATCAGCAACAAGTTACAAACAAAACAATACATTGTTGTATACCAAGTTCATACTTAGACAATTTTTTGAGTATAAAAAGCTAATTATACTTTTTTCTGAGATTTTCTGTAAGCATGTAGATCATGCATTTTCATAAATGACAAAAATTACATATCCTTATTAACCAATTTTCAAAAATCTCTCCCTTTGGGATTGATGGCAACAAAATAGGGAAAATTGGCTAAGTGACAAAAACTTAACAAAAATAATATAGTAACATTATATCTATTACAACTTGTTCATTTTACATATGCTCCCCCTTACAATATGCTTTCATACCTTAGCATATTGTCTTTTCTTTAGCTAATTTACAATTTTCTCATGTAGTTTTCTCCCCTTTACAATTTTCTTAATGTACTTCTCCCTCTTTGACATCAATGACAAAGGTTAAATTGTCAAAAATTGTCAAAAATTATTGTCAAAAATATTGTCCTTCTGCCTTAAGCTGATAGAATCTTCAAGTAACCATCAAAATCTGCCTTAAGACTACTCATACCTTTAGTCCATGTATCTTTGGCTACTTTGACAAAGGTGGGAATTGCACATAAGACATATGATGCAATCTCAAGTGCATTAAGGTCTGAATACAAAAAGGTAGAATATGTGTCCTTGGCCTTGACACATTCCTCCAATTGTTTCTCAACAAAAGATATTTTTAGAGCAACAAAATCTCTTAAATCTGATACTCTCTTCAAAATTTGTTCCTTCCAAATTTCCAGTTTCTTGATATCATTGTGAATATTGGCCACTTGTCCTTCAAAATTATCAACTTTACTAGTAGGATGTTGTAACTGGCTAGATAGAGCCTCTAGCTCACTCAACTTCCCTCATCAAATGACTTTAGCATTTCTTGTGCCCTCTATTCTAGATCTGCTTTTGTGTGTTGTATTGCCAAATTACTATGTAGTTGGTCAGTAACCTCCATCAAGGTTTTCTACAAGCTCTTCATTGTTCTATTCTTCTGAATGAGTTTTGACAAGGATGAGACCAAATCAGTTTGATCATCATCACCAGTTGTCAAGCTAGAAAGTGAAAGTGGAGTAGATGAACTAGAAGGTTTAGTGTCATCTTCCCTTTGCTTCTTGGCTACCTCTTTGTCTCTTTTCTCTTCTTCTTCTCTTTCTTCTCTTTCCTTCTTTTCATTTTCTCTCTTTTCTTCTTCTTCTAATCTCTTCTTCTTGTCTTCCTCTATTTTCCTTTTTATTTATTCTTCAATTAATCTTTTCTTTTCTTCCTCTATTTTTTCTTCTTCTTGTCTTCAAGTATTTTTTGCTTGATCTCTTCTAATTTCCTCTTCTCTTCCTCTAATAACCTCTTCTCTTCTTCAATTTTCCTTAGTTTGTATTCTATATCTTTAGAATGAGATTCAAGTGGTTCTAAACTCTAACAGGTTAGGTCTAATCTATCTGCATTTTATCACTACTCACTGACACTTCCAAGGTTCTAGGTGTAGGTGAAGATGTTGCCTTGGACTCTACCATCATCTAACAAATAGCTATTGTAGTTTCAAGAACTTGTCTTTCTCACCCACCATAAACAAAAATGGTCTTACTTTGTTCCTCAAGTATGGTGCTAGATTGTTCAACAATCTCTTCATTTCTTCTTCATCATCAGTCTTGCAAATACTCCTTAGCATAGATTGCCAAAGTTCTAAATCTTCTTCTCTAACTGGGGCCTTCTTTTCAATAAGTTTTTCATAGACCTTTTGGTTCATCATGCCTTCAATATCCTTTAGTTTCAGATTATTGGCTATAATGTATCTCATAGTAGAGATATCAATATGATCTTTCTCAATGCTATTATACAAATCATAAAATTTGTTCATTTGCACAAAGTATCCTTCATTAGCAATAGTTGAGTTTATCTTCTCTATCTTCAACTTCTAGGGTTGTTTAACTTCTTGTTCTTCTTCTTCTTCTTCGCTCGACTCAATAGTTGTCAACAATGTCTTTTGTTTCTTGCTTGTGACTTGTTGCTTGACCCTTTTAGCCTTTGTGGTCATAACTTCTACTATTCTCCAAGATTTTCTCCTTGGCTCATTTGGTTGCAAATCTAATACATCTACATAAATAATTCTTTGTCCTGAAGATGTCTTTGTGTATACCTTGTTTCATGGTTTGGCTAATTGCCTATGATTCATTCTCAGTCATACCGACCTTTGATAAAGTTTTCTTCATTATTGACTCTATTTTGTCATGAAAAGCCTTCTCCAAGGATACCAATGAGCTAATTGGGTAATCTCATCATAGGTTCCAAATCTGTATTTAGCTTGGCCCTTCTCAAATTTCAAAAATTAATCAATGTATCCAATTGCTATTTCATCACTCAATTCATAACCTAAGGGATCAAGAAATGTTTCTCAAGGTTCTACTACTTATATATAAGTAAAATCTATATCAACCATAATAAAAACATCATCTTTAAATTTATCTACAATTGCAGGTGCAATTTTGAATCTCTATCTCATCTCATTCTAAAATTTCTTCATTATCAAGTTCCCATTTTCCAATATCTTATCTACTAGATATCTTTTGCATACATCTATAATCTTCTCCATTATACATCTATCACTACTCATAATCTTTGTGACTAAAAAATAAGGAAATCTCTTAAGTGCATGAAAGAATATGTGATTGATCAGTGACTAAAATCTAAACACACCATTCTTAGTCCTCTTAATCTTTTCTAGGTTCTCAAGTAGTTGCATTCTCAGAATTTCACTGAGGTTAAATTGTTCTTTTTCTACACATATCTTGTAGGCTACATAGATGAATCTGGCTGATAATTCATCAATCTTTAAACTTGCACATACATAGTAGGCAATGATTCTACTCAAGAATCGTACATCATCTTGCTTAATGGTATTGATCACTTTGGCCTTTCCATTATAAACTACTTTCGTATAACTCTCAACTTTCTTCTTAACCAATTTCTCACGTATGGGTACACTTCCTTTTTTACTAAGATCAATTACCTCATGAACAAGGTCAATAGAGATATCAACTACACTATCTTCCATCCATAGTTTTCCATCATGTATCTTACTTAATATGATATGTGTTCAATTCATGGTAGAAATTATATTTAAAGAGGTCTAGCTCCTTCAAATATTCAAATCTAGGCTTCATAGTCATATCATGGTTAAAGACTAATTCCATATCCTTATTCATATATTCACTTCCAATAGATTCAAACTTGTTGTTAAGATAACTTCCTATATCTTCCAAATAAACTACATTGTTTGATGTAATGGATAATGTTAAATTAAGGTTTCCTTCTATATGTTTCATGAAAATAATCTTCAACTTAGGTCTATCCTCATTCTCAACATTATGAACTATATACATATCCATTCTTTTAAAAAATATGAACTTTTATCAAATAAATTCTACAGATAAATGATAAAATACCTCTTTTTGGAAATAGGGTTTTCTTTGAAATAACCTTAACAAGTCGCTTTTGAGTGCTCTCTGCTTTGGATGCAATCACAATGAAGTAGTAATCAAATTTGTTCTCCATTTTATTCCTTCAACTTGAATTTGCATTAATTACATACTTTGCAAACACGAAAAATTTGTCAATTACATTCTATAATCAAATATCTATTCAAGATCTTCGATATGATCTTCAGATGTTACCCAAGGTTTGCCATAGCTTCCTTTCATCATAAAAAAACTCCACAAAAATTTTCTCCACAAAATTCTTAGCAAAAACATTTTTTTTATCTTCTGCTACAGAAATGACTTTCCCTATAATAACAGTAACTCTTAATTCCTTCACAACTAGTTTAGATAAGATCCAAATTACAAGCGAGCTTAGATCTAGTCTAAACTTATTTTGATACACCTTTTCCCTGAGTGAAGTTACAAATTTTGGTGCTATGAACAAGATTAATTCAACTTAGTTGAATCAAAATTGATAACTGACTTCATTTTTCCTATTTCATCATCTTCTAGGTTTTCTTTAGAGATGTCTAATCCTTTTACAAATGCCTCATTGAGTTCTTCTTGAAGTTCACTGACTACATTTATTTTTTCTTAATTGTCTTTGTTAGTTTCAGAGGTCCTCTCATGGTTCCTTGTGTCATTTCCAAAATTTCTTCCATCATTCCTTCTATTTTAGAAGTTTCTTCCTTTGTTCCTTCAATATCTGAAGTTTCTATCCATTCTACAATACTTTTTTGTATGTCTGAAGTTATTGCGTAACTAACATATTGGAGTTTTGTTTCTAGGATTATGTTGATCATCAACTGTATGACAATTCTGAGCTATGTGCCCAAAGATATTACACTTATAACACATGATCTATCTTCTTTCCTCATAAGGTCTTCATTCTCTTCATGTTCTTTCATTAGATCTTCTTTTATCTATAGGGTTAGTATTTTTAGACATTCTACTATTCCATCATTATCATACTTAAGTTTCCTACAATAAATTGCTTTATGATCCACACCATGATAATTATGACAATAAAAATCCTTAACATGATATATTGGCTTATTTGTACAATCTCTTTTTATATGACCTATTTCATTACATGGAAAAAACTTACCTCTAAAGTCATACCTGGTTTCCTTAGGAGATTCCACTTGCTTTGGTTCATCCAAAATTTCAACTTCCTTGTTTTGTCCAACTTCTTTAGGTTTATCAGAAGATTGATTGGATTCAATCTTATCATTAGATTTATCTTTTTCTTTCAGATATGATCTAATCTCAGGTTTCTTTGTAGACATGTTAAATAGATAAAAAAAGACTAGTCTTATCATAAGTAGATCTCTATATTGACATTGAATCATCAAGATTTTCTTAGCTAGAATAGAGCTTTTCAAGTTGTTTCTTGCACTAAGTTAATTCACCTTTCATAATATTATTTCACTTCTGAAGTTCTTCATGATCTTCTTTCAATGTTTCAAAATTAGATGTCCTTTGCTAGACTTGCTCTAAGATCTGCATTCTCAGTTTTCAAATTAGTTTCAGCTTTGCTAGGATCACTTCTCAAAGTCAACTTCAGATTGGTAATCTTCAATTCATGCTTCAAGATTTTATACTCTATCCTCAACTTTGAATAATCATCATCACTACTTTTAGATTTTGTATATTCATGCTTGGATTTGAGATGTTCAATCTTTTCCTTCAATTGTCCAATGTATACTTTGGAGTCTTAATATACGTCTTTCAACTTATCTCTTTCTTCACTAAGGAGATCAATTTTTTTAAGTGCCTCTTCAAGGTTCTTCATCAACTATTCTATATCCATAGAAATCTTACTCAAGTTGTTAAGACTCTTCTGAGTAACTTTGCTCTGATACCAATTGTTAGAAATATGAATTACTGAGGAGGGGGGTGAATTAGTAATCTACAAACTTTAGTTACCAACTGGATATTATTTCTTACTTTAAGCCATACATAAAAAAGTAATAAAATAATGTTGAACAATAATAATAACCATGTACAAAGATAACTCATAACACCATATTTTGTTAACTAGGAAAACCCTGGTCAAGGGAAAACCCCAGTGGAGATAATACCCACTAGATAATATACTGATATATAAGCTCTTTGTTAGAGGATGGACCTTGCTAGGAGTCAATGAGAAAATTAATTATAAGGAGTCCCTGTTAGGAGACTTTGAATCCCTATTAGGAGTTGTAGTATAGTAGATGCAAGATGAGTCCACTGCACAAACATGAAGTTCCAATTACAAGAAGAGCTCACTGTCCAAACAAGTAATCAGACTTCTAGAATATAGATTCTTTCTCAGTTTGATCTTGGATCTCAAAATAGATTTACAAGCTTTGCATATATCACTTTCATAGTAAGTTCACATATCATAATACTTGCACAACTTACATCACAATTGCACTTCTTATCATAAGATGTCCTTTTCATAAATGCCATTCCTTTACACAAATTGATGCTAGGTTAGCTAAGAACATAATACACTTTTCCAACTTAAAGTAAAAATCTAGGATGTTGGCCCTAATTGGACAAGTAATTCTTTTGTAATCAAAATAATTCCTTTCCTTTAATTCCACTGTCCTATTTCATTAAAACATTAATATCTCTTTTTTTAATAGTCTATATTGACTTCCAAGGTTATACACATCATCATCAACATGTATACTATCTCCATCTAACTTCATTAGTCATAATATGACGTCAACAACAAGTTAAAAACAAAACAATACACTGTTGTATACCAAGTTCATACTTATACAATTTTCTAAGTACCAAAAGCTAAATATCTTTATTTTGAGGTTTCTTGTAAGCATGTACATCATGTGTTGTCATAAATGACAATAATTACATATCCTCATTAGCCAATTATCAACAAGGAATCACCTCTTTTTAAATTGCAGTTTTAGGAAAAATGTTTGGAGTCATCTCCTTCACTACTAGAATATTGATTTGGTTTAACATAATAACATTGATCAATGTTTTTAGAGTTGGACATGTCCCACAAAGGATGTTGATATCAGTTTTCTTTGAAAGATTTATCTTCCTCATCTCTGGTGGGGTATCTGGAAAGAGAGAAACAATATAATTTTCAAAAATAAGGAAACTCCTGATTGGGTTTTGGGTCAAAATATAATTAGAGCCATCAAAGAGAATTTCAAAACTTAGAGGAGAATATTTGATGCTACCAAAATAAGTAATTTTATGAATGGTAAAGGTAATAAGATAAAATAGGATGACCAGAGACAATATGTTAAGTGAAAATCTTCACCTTTGGGTTGGATTAAAGGAAATTTTGATGGTTCAGCTAAAGGGAATCTTGAAAAAGTAGGATGTGGGGGTATCTTGAGAGACCACTATAGCAGGGTAGTGGATGTTATTGCTATACCTATAGGAAATTCCACTAGTCATAAAGTTGAGGGTACAACTACTTTGTTTACTATGAGGATGGCTATGGAATCTGGATTTTAGAACTTATGGTTGGAAGGAGATTCTCCTAATATCATTAACATGTTGAATAATAAGAGGCCAATAACTTGGAGTATTTAGGGAAGTTTAATGGAAATAAAAGGCCTTATGACAAAATTTGATAATGTTTTTATTTCTCATATTTTTCGTGAGGGCAACAAAGCCACTGATTGGACAATAAATCAAGTGGTCTATAATGAAAAAAAAGATGAGATGGCAAGATGACCTAACCAAAGAAGTTGAGCTAATGGCAATTGTTAATTATGAAAAGACACATGCTATTGAAGGAAAGATCACTCAAGATTGAGAAATTTATGAGATGAAGTGATAGGTTTATGGAAAGTTATCTGTGTATCCCAAGGAGGTACCTTTTTGAAATTATGGTTTGTAATTGGCACATATACAAGGTTAAAGGTTTCTTGGAAATCAAATGCACTTTATTTTTGTTGTTGGCTTTTTCTTTTGAGAGTAGTTGCAGGTGTAGAGCTGAATACAAAATGGGAGGGGAACCTAGAAATCAAGAGCCAAATAATTGCACGGAATGGAAGGAAAATTTTGCAGTGTGGGATATACTACAAAAAGGGAAAATTATGATGTATATTGAGAAACTACATGGGTATAAGCCCCACATTACCGAGTATTTTTTCAAAAATTGGATAGAAGATAAAGTTACAATGCATGGGGTTACTGTGAAACTTTCTAAGGAATTTATCACTGAGATTATGAGTCTTCCAATGGAGGGGCTTAAATTCAGCAAGGAGACTAGCATTTTGAATGCTTCCTTCAAGAAATTCCCAAAAAGTGATGAAGAGGAGATAAGACTAGAGAAAAGTAGCGACTTCTATGACTTGAGCCAGATTAAGGTTATTTGGAGGGATGTTTTATCATGCATTTGTGAGTATTTCATCCTTGATGGTAGATCTAAGAGGGTTCACAATTTTCATTTTGTGTTCTTAAATCATTTTAGGTATAAAGATAGAGTCTCTTTCCCATTTCATTTCAAATACTCTTTGATTCAAAGTCTCCAAGCACATAGGAAGAAGGAGTCACGTCTTGTGCTCCATGAGGGCTTAATTTTACTTATTGAAAATTATTGCAAGTACAAGGATTTTAAACCCTCTCCAATTGTGGAGAAAAAATAGAAAGTGATTGGTAATGAACCCCACTCAAAGAAATTTAAAAGTGAGGAAGGTACTAGTGCTAGTAAGAGTACCAAAAAGGGCAATAAAAGGGAGACTAAAAAGAAAAATGTGGAGGAAGTAACAAACTCTAAAAAAATTGTTGAAGATGATGTCAAAATGGAAATGGAGGACCTTAGTTCAAACTTGGATGGTTATTCTAGGAGTAGATGCATATCTACTAGCAAGGATAATGTGGAGGATAGTAAAGATATGAAAACTAAGTCTAATGCAGGGTCAGAAGCATTAGGGGATGAAGAGGGGAAACATAGTGATCACCCTCCACCCTCTAAAAGGAATTTGAGTGATGAGAAAATGGACATGGATACCAAAAATAATAATGAGGGTAAAGTCCTTATTATGAAAGAATATAGTCTAAGCAATGATAAGAAAGGTGAGCCTAATCAGAAATAGGACACAAACACCAAGATCCTAGCCACTATTGACTCTGCGAATAAGGTAGGTGATGGATGTAGAGTTGAGTATCATTAGGAGAAGTTATCTTTCCTTCACACTACCAAGGTCAAAGATGAGGCTTCCTTACAAGCTGACTCTTGGCTATACAATGAGATAGTAATGCTTAAGAAAAAAAAGTTAGGGATATTCAAAAAGAGTTGGATCACGAATGAGCTATGAGAGCCCATCTAAAAACCCAAGTTGGTAACATTCCTAAAAAATTTAAAGAGTATGAGATGGAACTCTAGTAATTAATCAAGGATAGTGGGAAGAGGATGGAGCTGGTTACTTCCATTTTATGTGTTGTGATAGCTAGTCTAGGAAAGAAAAGAAATGAGGAGATTATGTATCCAGATACTATTGGTGTCAAGAGTCTTGCAGGGCCAAGTAAGAGAACTAGGAAGAGAATGAGGAAAAAGACTACTAAGGTTCTTGAGGCTCTTGATTCTATCATGGCTAATATTATCCAAATTACTGTAGAGGTAGGTAAGGAGGTTGAGAAGATCATAAAAGAGTTATTGTAGGTGCTAGTCCTAGTCATTAGTGCTCTGGTTGCTCGTTCATTCTATTTTGCTGTTTTTATTTTTATTTCCAGATTTTCTTTTAAACTTTAGGTTCCAAGTCCTTGTAAAAATTGGGTGTGTTTTTCTAGTTGGATTACTCTTGCAATTTTAGGTCCCTGTAAAACCTTTTTTTGTGGTTTATTGGCAAAATTCAAGTTTTAATGCTTGTAAAACTTGGTGGTACTTAATGCTGATCTTTAGCTTTTGTTAAAGGGTTTTAGGTCCCTTCAAAACCTATTTTTCCCTTAATCTAAAACTAATTTAACCTTCAAAATTCAAAAAATATAACCTCATGAAACAATATGCATAACACAAATATTTGGTATCAAAGAAACCATTAGTTAGAGGGAAAACTATTGTGGGGATGGACCCAAAAATCCATCACTACTGTAATAAGAAGTTTCCTTGTTAGGGCTATAGTGTTTAGTCACTTTTGATGATCTTCTCAATTAGGAGTATACAATGAGATCTATATAGATCTACCTTTTATAAGGATTTTACAATACTATTCAAGTGTTTCCTCAGTTAAGAGTTTTTATATAAGACTATTAAGTCCACTTGTTAAGGATTTAGGAAACTACTATAGTAGTTAAATAATAGTAGCATTGATATTTACAATAGAAACTTATTTTTTCTTGATTAGATCCCTCTTCTATTCAATAATTATCACCTGACTATGACAGATCTGCAATTCCTTTCTTTTTGTTCCTTGACTCTTATCTTTGAGCTTTTTATGTATTGTAGCTTCAATTTCTTACTTGATAATATTATCTTCTTCACAAAATAATCTCAACCATACCATTAGTAGCAACAACTTCAAATTTTTTTGAACCACTCCTTTTATAGTATTTTTTTGTTTTTTTTACTATCTTGACCTAATTAGGGTTATAGAACTTTCTGGAATCATTATCTAATTGTGATCAATAGTTCTATATTCATCCTTCTTTTCCTTCCCTTAAATTTATAATTTTATTGGTTCTTCTACCTTGTAATCATGAAAAATCAATTCATATTATTCAATGAAATCTTTTCAAATCTTTACCTCTATTCTTATAAACCATTTTTCACACTTGATATAATTATATTGCATTAGAATCTATTCCAATTAAAACTCTAATGTCATTTCTTTGTCACTTAGTAAACACACTTTTCTTCCTTACTAATACTTGGTAGACATTTTCTCAGCGTCCTTTGTGTATCTTGGTAAACTTTGTGTAGGTTGATGAACTCTATGCTCAATCTATACTGACTTCTTAGTTTGGTATATACTGACCCCTCCTTCATAACTTGAGAATTATGATGACTCGGTTTCTATGTACATTTTGACATAAACTAGCAACATAATACTCTATAGGAGTAACATTGTCCCCATTTGACATTAGTGTCAAAAAAGGTATGTATATAGGTAACTAAAATTTATACAAATTTTGCGACTCATAAACCCCCCCTATACATATGCTTCCCATCAGTATAGGTCTTTTCTTGAAAAAGTATTTTTTGAAATTTAATTTTTTGACATGTAATCCCTCCTTATAAATCCAAAGTACATTTAAACAAACATATATACTAAGAAACATACATATATTCCACCTTTTTGAAAGTTATGTCAAAAGAACATAGAAATACTTACTTCAGGGATAATCCAAAATGTTCCAAGATATATTTGTGATTTTTCAATATTATTCTCCATTGTATTATTCCAATTTGACCTAGTCAATTCTAAACTCTACTTTTCAATCTTCAATTTGGTCACAAGATGAATCATATGATTAGCAATGGAAAGACTTGGGGTGGCTATGAGAAGTTTTTCATTTTTGTTATGTGTTTTCATAACCTCTAGATGAGGTAGTAATAAATCTTGAATGCCATTAATTTATACTCTTAGAGTGCTCTCCTCCTATAGCAATTCATGTTGAAGTCATCTGAGGAATCTCACTCGGGTATAGTGCAATGAAGATGTGCTTGAGTCTTTTCATAATTCATCTACACTAGACTCCATGTCTTCATCAATTTTTCTCATCTTCTCTTTGACTTATTGTGTAATAAATGGAATATCACATAATTTTTGAAATAATGACAAAATATTTTGAGCTATGGCCTCCAATGTTGTAACAATATCGAATAAACCCACTTTCTCAATAAAAATATTAGTTGAGACTTCCTTCAATACCCTATTTCTAAATTTATTCTCACTCCTCTACATCAATAATGAGTGTGTATCTATATCTGGATCATTGAGTTTATCAACAATTTGAACAAGCTGATCCAATATGGGTGCTTTCTCATTCAAATTAACTATATCTATCACATCTTCATGTAATATATCTTTTACATCATGAAATACCTTCTTCTACTTGTGATCTCTTCTCATCATGGCTTGTTCCTTTTTCCTTTCACATATCTCTAAATAAATTGCCATTTGATCATCATCCAAGGTATTTGGATCCCAACTCGGTATAATGACCTCTTCTTCCAAAGTTATTTTGTTTGACCAAAATGAATCTAATTCCTTTTTCTTCATCTTTAGCTTTTTGCCCTTGCTAGTACTTGGTGAGACTGATTGTGGCAATAGAACTTAGATTTCCAAATTTTGCAAAGTAATTCTATATTATTTTGTTTATGGAACTTCCTCTTCTTTGACTTATTCACATGTAGATAATTGTGGCACTAAATGTATGAGTGTCATGCTTAGTGATGCATCCTTTTCCTCATTATCCTTGGTCTCTTCACTTGGTAGCTCCTATACTTTAACTTTAGGTAGCTTCAAAATTAGTGTCTATAGGAATATAGGATCAATATAAAAACTTTTCAAATTACTTAGGAAAGTGAAACATTTTGTTTTTGGTTCTTTTGTAAGAATAAGTTGTCCATGCTCAATTTGTTTCTCACTCAAAGGTTCATGGGCTAGTGCTAGATCACTTGTAGCAAAAATATTTGTGGTGTACTCGATGGAGTCTCCTCCAATTTGAGCATGTTTAGTACCAATGTTCTCATCTCCAATATTACATGTATTTCTTCCTTGTGTATGTTTCTTGGTTTTCTTGTGCATTTGTTGTTCTCCATTACCATATGTAAGGAACTAGATGGTATATTATTTTTTAATTTATGGAGGAATAAATTGGATAAACAAGATACTAAGAGGGGGTGAATCATAATCTTTAACACTTTCTAACTTTTCACCAACTCATTCACACCTATCAATAACTTGTGCATGTAAAAATTATAATGTAAATTTACTGTAACATATAAATATGATCAATCACATGCATGAAAATGAAACACATAACACAATATTTGTTACCTAGAAACCCTCCAAGGTGAAGGTAAAACTAGGGTGGGGATGAAACCCACAAATATTCACTACTTGAAAATGAAGTTAACCAGTTAAGGTTACAATGTTTGACCATAAAATGTGATCTCCCCTGTTAGTAGTCTACCTTGCTAAAGGCTTAAGAGACTAGTAGGTCTCACCATGTTAGAGAATTTAACATTTACAATAAAGTAAGGAATCTATTAGGATGTTTACATAGATCTATTATGACCACTCTGTTAAGAGATTTACTCTGATTCAAGTTAGTTAAAACTGATTTATTACCTTACTCTTGGTTTTCTCTACAAGCTAATTTTGATTCTTCTCCTGTCTAACTGATCTTCTCCTCTGATCTGGTATCACTCTTAGATTTCCCTTTCACTTCATTCCCATGACCAGGTTACTTGCTCTGTTAGTTGATAACAAAACCCTTCACTAACTTATGATCTTATCTCAATCCTTCTTGTTCACATGCATTAACTTCTCTTCCTTTACTCTTACTTCACATGCTTTCACGATCTCTCTATGTTCTATCTTAAGATCATTTCTATTTAAAATGATTTGTAAGCCATTTTCTAGATGGTTCCATGTTTTTCCTCTTCATCCTGACCGTTGAACACACAAAATCGAGATCTATGATCCACATCATGTAAATGTTCTATAATAACCTCTTCAAAACTTAAATATTCCTTCCAAGTTGGCCTAATAATTATTTTTCCTCAAACTCTACTCTATTCCTGACTTTTATGTAAAATCTATATTGCTCAATCTTTATTGTTTTGCGATGCTCGACATTGTTGTTGCTTGGTCTGTATTACCCTTTTAATGCTCGACACACACTATATAACTTCACACTTGTGTACTTGGATTTTTCTTAGTTTTTGATGACTTCCTTGGTCACTAATGAGCTCATCTCATATAGAAAATACTCTGTGACCATGCACTTACTTGTCTCCTATAGAGCTTGGTACATACTCACTTATGTATATGACACAACCTATATAGAGTAGCTTGATCACAATGATGACTGTCTGACTTTTCCTTGTAAATCAAAAAGTGGTTGACACTAATAGACAATAATGGTTAGAGATACCAATGATATCCTCATTTGACATTAGTGGAAAAAACACTTTGTCATATTTACATCACTTTGGAATATTTACATCTATACAATACAATCTGATAAATGAGCTCTCTCGCTATGTCTTATGAATTATCCCATTGAATAAACAATGCAAAAATGAATAAAAAATACATTTCACCTTTATTAACATCATTATGTCACATCTCATTCACATCACATTCTTCTTATCAACTCTTTTCCCCCCTTTTTCAACTCTATTTCCCCTTTGTTGACATCTTGTTCACATCACATTCTCCTTATCAACCATGTTTCCCACTTTGTCAGCTCTATTTCCCCTTTGTTGACTCTATTTTCCTCTTTTTTTTGAACACTATATGTCACTAATGCTAGGGTTGAATGGGTGGAAGTAATCCATATTGTTCAATGAATTGCTTATGAACTCTGGTAATCATGGACAATGCACAATCCCAATTGGTTCTTATTGCCTCCAAAATATGATTCTACAAGTTAAGTCCAGTAGCCAAATCAATTAAACTATCATCCACTGATAAATTATGATCTTCTATGATAAGATCCAGGTTATTTTTAGTTCTCTCTACATGACCTCCAAGTGAGGTATCATCATCACCTGAATAGAGATCAATTTGGATCTCATATTGTTGTCAACTACATGAAGCTCAACCAATGTACCTTGACCATTCAATAGATTATTGTAGTGATCAATGCTTGATCTTGCTGACTTTGAAATAATGTTGTTGGATCTCTTCATCTTAGCCTAGATTGTATTTATTTGTGCCTAAATATTATGAGTAAATCTTGGCACATCTAACAAAATCGTGTATGAATGTTGTACCTTCTAAATTAATTTAACCATAACCTATGTTTTCTCTTGTAGTAGGCGCACTTCCTTCTTGACAATAGTTATGGAAACTTTGTCCACAACCTTGGTTTATAATCTTCTTGATGACTAATCCATTAGCTTTTCATTTGAATCCATATTTCTAGCATTCACTTGTTCAACTATATTTACAAGTTGGTTTATGATTGGTGTATCTTCTTCAAAATTTTAAATGTCAAAAGCATCAAAAAAATATGCTTTACATCATGTAGTACATGTTTCTACTTGTGCTCTCATCTGAGCTCTTCTTGTCTCTTTTTCTTCATCAAAATTTCTTGTAGAAAAAAAGCTTTCTCCAAGGTGAGATTTTCCATATCCAATTGTGGCATCTCAATGATCTCATCTAGACTAACATTAATATCTAGTGAAACATATTTTATTTCTTTCCTCCTTTTGCTACGTGAAGGAGTGTTGCTTCTTAGTACTACCTTTGGAGTTGGTGAAGGGGTGTCACCACTCAGTCATGTTTGCACATTTGTGTTTGAGACAACAATAGTCACACTCAAATAAGATTTATTTGATTCTTTGTCTTCCTCAATATGAGGTCCTAAAACAATATTATCATTTACATTTGCTTCTTTGTCTTCACCATCTTCCTCTATGTTTGTGAGCCTTGACTACTCAGCCTTTGGAGTGTTATGGGTGGCAACATGTACAGGGGACATGTTTTCTTATGGACTTGACACACCTAAAATTTCTCCACTACTATAATAATCTTCAATATTTATAGTGTTTATCTCTTCAATCTTTGTTATTAACCCAAAAATGCTCTTCTATAGCAACTCACTTTTCCATTTTACAGTTTCCTCTTTATTTTGTAATATCAAAATCATTCTATATTTATGAAAAAATTAAATCTTCTCCTATACTATTCCAAAAATGTGTCTAGATGATCTTGTGAGAGATTAGGCATAACTTTGACTAGTGGGTCAGTTCTTATATGTTTCTCTACTTCTTCTGCCTATTGCCATCTTCTCTCTAGTCTATCATAAAGATCTTTGGGTAACTTCTTCTATATTGCACTAGGAGATAGTTTTCTATTTGAAATCATTTTTTCCATAGCCTCCTCAACTTTATTTCTATCATCATTATCTAGTGTGCCATATCTAACATATCTAAAACTAGATAAACCTATAGATCTTCTTAAGCTTTCACATACCTCATCAATATTTCATTGTGATGTGAAGCCTAATCAAACTCGAAGGTTTGTTCGGCGTGGATTTCTCCCCATATTATTTCTATAGGCCCCTAAGACGAGGTCAAGGGGCCTCCAAAGAAAAAAATGACTTTGTATTGTAAAAGTCACTAGCTGCCTTTTTTCCATTGGATGACTTATTCTAGCCCAAATTTTGTAAGCGAAAAAAGCTTGTATAAAAAGGCTTAGGATTAGGAATTTCATAATGTAATGGTGATATTGTAGCTTCTTGCCATAGTATTGAACTATAAGGGATTATGGATTGTAATCACTAAATAATAATAATATTGGACTTGTTGTTGGTGGGCGTAGCCTAGGGATTAGGTGAACCATGTTAAATCTTGGTGTCTTGTGTTCTCTTCTATGCGATCTATTATTTTCTCATATTGGTTATATTTGCACATAGCTATTATTTCTATTTGAGGTCAAACCTTAAAAGTGATATCAAAGCCAAATGGTTGTCATTTTTTTTAGCTAGACCATCATCATTTTTTTAAAGTGGTCCTCTATAGGAAGGTCTCACAATTGAGTGGGAGTCTCACGGTTGAGTAGGAGCAATGGTAGATGAGGGTAAGCTAAAAGTTGAGATATTAAATGGGCAAAAATTTCAATTATGGAAGATGCAAATGGAAGACTATCTTTATAAGAAGGATTTATGAAAGTTGTTGGAAGGAAAAACCAAGAATCAGGGATCTATGACAAATG